>WAAB01020446.1:154199-213694 GCA_013389865.1 Piaya cayana | reverse complement strand
AGCTGTGCAAGGAAGTTGTCTTTGTACGGTTTGAGTCCCATTACAACAAAAAAATCAGGAGTATAAAATGTAAGTGTTGGTTCAATTCCATAGAGACATGATAAACATCAATAAAAAAAAGACCTCTGAGTTGTGTGTGTTATGCTGTTTTACCGAGTCAGTAGTTCATTCTGTTCATTACAGCGGAAATCCATTGCCAGTGATTTTTGAAGATGTGGCACACAAGCATATCACAAGGTCTGGGAAGGACAGAATGTTTTAAAGAGATTTAGTCAAAATTATGGAATTATTTTGATTATTGAATTATGGATTACTGTTACAGAGAGATCTTCCTGTCACATGGAAAGTGATATTGGGTGGCTGCTTTAGTGTGGTACACAGACAACATCTAGCAAAATAGTGTTGTAATGGTCTACATTAGGGACATAAACTGCATGTTGCAAGCCTAAATGTAAGATGCTTGAAGATGAAAAATGAACTCAAGACCTGCATTTCCATGAAATTTTTCTCATACAATGTAGAGATCTTTACCAATATGGTTAACAGTGCTCTGCAAAATCACTATTCTGTCTCTGGGAGGAAGATACAGTTTTATATTTTTACAAGAAGGAAAGTATAGTAAAAAAATAGATGCAAGTAGAAAATATCATTGAAGATATTTTTATCCATGACTTACGACATGATTCTGGGACAGCTAGAAGATAATCATATTATTTCATCAGGTGTAGTTTATGGCTACAGAAAATTTAAGAAGGAATTTTTTTAATTAAACATCATTATTTTTGTCTTCAGAAAAGAAACAATACTTTGGGAATATTTTGCTATTATTTACTATTTAGCAGTTCAACAAAATTCCATGTAGAGTTAAGTAATTGGTTAAAAGTTGTTATCAAGCACAGTAGTTGAAAAATGAGCTAAACTGAATAAATATAAATGATACCTCTGTCTTTAACAGACAGCGTGAACACTCCAGAGTAATGAAAACTTCCTATCCCAAAGTTATATGGATGTATTGGTAAAATGTCAAAAGCAGATGAAGAGTAAAATCGGTCTTGGAGAGAAACCAGCAGATTACATCATTGGTTTAGTCATTTCAATTTACAGTCTAAATTGGAAATGGTAGAAAGAATTATATCAGCACTAAAGCAAAAATGGTTGCAATAAAAACAAATAAATAAGGAGAAATTGCCTGAATTTGAAGTTGTTTAACTTTGTATTACATTAGTTTTGATTATGACTTTTTCTGACACCAGAGAAAATGAGGAAAGTCTTGAGGCTGTGCCTTTATTCTAATGTGCTCATGCCTCTGTATACCGAAATTCATAATTGCTAGTTTTCATACTTCCTTTAAAAAAGTTGAGCTAAGTAATGTATCTACTAATTCAAAAAGCATCAGTTTACAAAAATAATTAGTTTTAAATAAACACTGTGCTTAATTTGCTTTTCATTACATCCATCAAAGCCGAATATAGAAGTTTGTTATGAACTAACTGCTCTCTGTCCTGTTATTAAAGGGCACACAATGACCTCATGAACTACCCTTTAGACTTCCAGTGCTTCTGGCTTTAATATTCTGTGCTAGATTCACAGAGATCTTCTACAGATGCTAAGCGTTCAATCCTGAAGGCTCCACTTCATCATCAGGTAATTAGTATTTTCATTAACTTGCTTATTGTCAAGGAAAATGAGCCTTGATCATCTAATTTTTCCTCAATGAGTTGAATATTGTAATATATCTATAATTAATGTGTTTTATGCCACAAACGTGTAATGGAGTGGAAATCTGAGCCTGCTCCCAGCAGTCACTGTCAGTAAATGTTTGATGAATAAACAGAGACTTTCTAATGGGAAATGGTGGCGACTTTTATAAGCAGACACAATAAAGACTTTATTAACATACTTAAGAAGCATTCTGGGAAATAGAATTGAATGCATTATTACTGTAGGCTCCTTTTGTGAAAAGTAAATTTTACTGTCCCCATAACAAATGTTTGCTTATTTGATGTAACTTATAGTGTCATTCTTTTATGGAGCATCTTTTAGTGTAAATCTGTGAAGCATTTCAAACTAGCTACATATTCCCTATAGGTCTATGATCTAAAAAAAAAAAATCCCTCTGAAATTTGTATAAACTAATCACTTATGCACCTGGTTGTAATAGAAAAAGATATAAGAATTAAAAAAACCCCGACAATTAGCAGATATGACAAAAATCAATTAAAAGTGAAAATCTTGCTAAAATGAAAGTACAATGTAGATGTTCAGAAAATGAAGAGAAGCTGGGTAGAATGGAAGATCGTTTGCAATGCCACATCTGCTATAACTGAGGCTAAATATGTCTTTAAAGTGTATTAATGAACAGCTCCAGATGTAATATCAACATGCTGTAATGAAGAGCCAGGAGCATCTCTGAGCTACTCAGGAGCTTATTTAGCTTCTTGACTGGTTCCAGAACGGAACAAAAATTGTAATGTCTCAGTATTAAGAGATGTCTCATGCATACTGCCTGTGCTGTAATCAGTGATAGCTAGGGACTGTAAGAACACAGCCTTTAGAAAAAAGAATGTCTTTTCCCTTTTAAGTTTGTTGGGGTTTTTGGTTTTTTGGGGGGGGTGTTTATGTCGGCATGTTATCTGACTTCGCAGAAAACACTGTATCTGGGGATGAACAACCTACCTAAACAAGAAAGACATTTGAATCACATCTACTGCTTTTACTCAGCTAAGTGCAAATTGTGAGTTCTAATTTTCATGCAATTCAGAAGCTTTCTGTAGCATTGACATAATGTGACAGGGAGCAATAATAAAAAGAGCAGAGGAGAAAGGGAGAAAGGACAGGGAGTGGGAAGCAAAGAGAAGTTTCCCCTGTAAGAAAATTAGAGAGGACAATTGAAAGAGTAAGCAGGCTGGTCTGCAGCTCTTTCTTCTCTCCACATCTTTGTCATGGGAACTTCAGATACTCCCTGCTCTAAGACACCATCAGTGTCCGGCTTTTGAATCCCTGCCTACCTGACTGCCACAAGCACAGACTAGACTGGGAAGGAGTCCCATGCTGCCTGTGCTGCCAGGAGTGGTCCAGAAACAGTTGGCAGGGTCAAACTCCAGAGTGTGCTCTGGAACAGGACCTGTGGATGTTACCATGGGGACTTGGCTCTGTTTCACATATATGAATGGGAGCTTGTCATCTGTGCTTTGTGGAGAGGACTCAGTATGCCTTGGGTGTAATGCATCTGTCCTGCTTTAGGTGTCTACTTTAAGATTTCTGAATGAAGATATAAAGAACTATTTCAACTTCCTTGATTGATTTTGGAGGCAAAAGTTTAAATTTTATGTTCCATTAAGGTATTTTTAATATTATGTTAAAAAAATTACATTATTTAGGGAAAATTGTGATGGATCATATATAGGCTTTAAAGAGTTTTAATACCACAAGGAAAGTTAGTGGTTTTGAAAATTGTCTTTGGACTAGTTTTTTCATTTCCGCTTTGCTCTGGCACATATAAAAATAGAGAACTGAAGTTTTGATGCAAGTAAACCCCAAGACATAGTTACATTGTAGGCGCATGCAGAATGCAGAAAAGAATTGCCTACTCTTGCGTGTTTTAACTGACCAAATGCAGATGTCTATTACGTCTACATTTACAATAGCTCTTAAATCTCCAGAGCAATAAACAGAGATGCTCTCATCTACAGATTATGATTCATCTCATCCCAATATAGATCTCTCGAATAAGCCAGATGAATCTCAGTCTAAACATTTGCATTCTTGTTACCTCTTCACTAACTTCAAGAAGAATCAAAGGTGACTCACTCTGACTTGACACCTACTTAATAGATGCCTAGAATTAACCTAGATTAATCTCCCTTTGAAAACAAACTGGTCAAAACACTAGAAATCTGACTGTAGAAAATAATTTAGAATATCAGAAGCTGAAGTTGTGAGAGTGAAGTCTACTTTTTTAAATGATGATATAGTTCAGAAGTGATCTTGACTTGACTACAGTGCAGGAAAAGTCATTGGAGATATTTAGTAAAGGCAAGACTGGGAAGAACTTACAAGGGGATTTTTAACTCTGACCCACAAGGTTTTCCAATAAGCAGGTTCTCCATATCTCCATAAAGGATTTAGTCAAACCAACTTGTGGAAAATTAAGTAATGTTGTGAAATCCACATTAATTCTAACTAAATTTAGGGACCTAGATGGGGGTCCAAAATGAGGTGTATGGTCACCATAACTTCCTCTAGAAAAAGACATTCATCTTCATTTCCAGTCCTCTTACATGATGTATTTGCCTTAGCTCTTGCTATCTACAACTAGGAATGAAAATATTCTGAGCTTTGAAGTTTGATAATCGTGACCTCTGACAAGGGTGATTTAGCTATAAAGGTCAAGAAAGAAATCTTACACTGTCCAAAACTTCCAGGTATAAATTTAGAAGTTTTTTTGAGGGTATATTCAAATAAATATAAGAATGACATTTCTTATTTTTTTATTTTTTATATTCATTGTCTGTTGCAATTATTCAAATGGATGAGATGCTTTACAACAGATATAAAAGAGAACACCAAAATCCTAAAATCAAAGCTCTGATAAATCAATATATAAGACATATTATAGTTCTCTCTGTTATCTTAAACAAACCCAATGAATTTAAACAGTGATCCAATTTTCAGAATGTTGGAAGCAAGAAATGTATTCCTTTGAAGCAAAAAAACCCTGTTAAGAAAGATTTTGTGACATTTCTGTCTCTAAGCCATTTTATCAGGTGGAATCTGGATTGTTCTGAAAGTACAGGGAGTTCTAACAGCTTCTCACTGCAGAAGGGGTTATATTAGTTTTCTACAGTTCTGGTATGTAAGAGCATATTCAATAGCATAGGAAATATCTTAGGATTTGCCCCATGTTTACCTTAACTAAAAGCTTACTATTTTGTATCTGAAATGTAAAAAGGAAAGGAAGTATTTTGCAGGCCAGAGTTAACTATTACTGCAACAGATAAAATTCAGGCATGCCCTTTTTTTTTCCTGTAGAACTACCCAAGAAGAAGACAACACACCATTGAACAGCAGCAACACAGACTGGAAGCACAGTGCTGTTCTCCAATGTATTGCTATTGACCTCAATATCTACATCTATTTTTTGTCTACTTTACACTAACATTATTTAAACTAATATATCATCTTGTCTTCTAATAGAAGTTACATATATTTCTACAGACTTCATTGATCTTACACATTTTTCTGGAACTATCTGATATTCAGTAAGATATTTATCCAGGATCAGATAATTGAATTTTTACAAAAATGAATTATTGAAAGTGTAAGCTAATGACTTTTATGAAAATCCTGAATTAGAAATAGATGAAACAAACATGGCAATGAAAAACCAAAGTAATATGCTGTTTCCTATTTCACTGCAAAAGGACAGAGAAGAAAAAAAGATTAGAAAATAATGCATATAAAGGCCAGAGAGCTGTGTCCTGAGGCCATCATGCACTTCCCTAATGGACTACAGAACATGTGAAATAATTAATCATGTGGAGAAGGTATCACCAGGGTTAGAGATGGGGTCTTCAGCTTTTAATGGAAATGCTCTGTGATTGAGCTGGGAAAAAACTTCTGTTGTTAGAAGAGGAGGGTGTTTGTCATACTTAACTCATAATAGTTCAGGAGCACAATAAAATACCATAGATGGTTCAGCACCTTTATTTTGTGGGGTATTAAAACTATACATAATAAAGGAAAAGTACAAATATAGAGTGAAACACTTCATGGTAGTGTTCACAAATTTCTGTAGGAGGAATGCTTAGAAGGTTAAACTCAGACTCTCTGGGGTCATATTTGTTTCCCCACTAACAATATATCTCCCCAACTAATCTTTCTGTATATACTTTAAAAAAATATTATGTATTTCCTACTTGTCTGTTTGATAGATTGCTGGGTAGAGTGAAAATGGATCATATTTGTGTCTTTGTTAGAGGCCTGAACACAAAAAACATATCTTAAAATGATAATTAAACCAAAAATATTGGTTTAGTATTAACATACAAATTTTAAAGGGAAAGGAGAGTGTTAAAATTAAGACAGAAGAACTTCAAGCACAGTTAAGGCTACTTCTGCATACAAAATCTGAATCTGTCCCTCTGGTGGAGACACATTACAGTAGTCTTTCATAACGTGATCTGGAACCTATTTTTTCCACAGGATACTTTCCTTATTTATTGTATGGGATAAACAGCATTCATTATTTGAGCTGTTCCGTTAGGTTTTCTTGCATCCCCGTAGGTCAACAAATGAATCAAACCTTTATTTCTTCTGTGCTATTTCAAGTACTCATCCAACAGTTTGGGTGTCCAAATGGAGGTAGATAACATACATTTTGTTCAGAACTTGAGAGTTTTGCAGTATGCAGGGATGCTCTTCTGTACTCCCACAAATTGAACTCAGAAACTTCAAACAGGGTGCTCAGAAAATGGAAGTCCAATAAACTGAGAATCATACATCTTGAAAGTGTTAGTCGACAAAAGAATTGGTTTTAGCCAATAGGCCTGAAAAAAGCAAGATATATCTAGTTTTGCAGGAGATTAGTTAGAGACAGCATAAGAAATATTTAAAGGTTCTCATCTGAATTATTTGGTATAGGTCAAATTGTACACAGCAAAGAAAAATGAGATCAAACTGAAATAGTGGCACAGACAGAATGAGTTTGTTACAGACTTTACACTTGTCACTGCACCTTTTGAGACTGTTTAGAATCAGAAATACAGGGTTTGAGATTTTCCCAAATCTGAGGTTTTTTGGGTCACCAGTAGGCAAATAGATATTTCAAGAGGATCTAGACTTGTGAGATTTCGAATTCAACTCATCCAATTTATAATTATATTTTAAAGAATCTAAATTATGTCAGTACTTATTTTTGAGGGGTTTTATTGAAGAACTAGCAATCTGTTTCCAGTCAGGAAAAAGTAAGATTTAAATTAGCTAGTTAAGGAGAAAAATAATTAACTGGGAAAACAGAAATATATTAACTTATTTCAGTAGCAATACATGTTTGAAGAGGAGGAAAAACATTTCCACATAGCCAGCTTTAGGATTGCATTAGTCTTAGGTTGTACCAGTTACACCAGAAGGATGTAAACAGGCAAGCAAATAGACACAGAATTGCTATTGACATTGTTTTCCAGCTTGGGCAAGACATTCATCCCATTCAGAGCTGCCATCTGAGTAGGACTACACGAGTCCTTATCCTGTACTGTAACTCACATCACTATAAACAAGACTTTTGTGGACACAGACAAAACACCTCAGCCTCAGAGGCTGCCTAATTCTCAGTCCTGCTGCCTTTGGATGACCTGTGGATGGAAAGAAGGGACTGGCTGCCAAGAAAGAGGCAACTGGAAGATACTAAGAGGGTTTCACTGGAAGCAAAGAGGATGTGAAAAATGTAAAGGATCTGAATGTGAAGGAGATTGAACTCTAACAGAAAGTAAAAATGGCTGGACTTACTCCCACCATAAGTTAATGGGAGTTCTGACATTCATATCAGAAGCTGTGGTGTCAGGCTCTTGTGAATTAACAAGTACTGGAGCACAGAAGAGAAATAAATAGGCTGCCCAGAGGAGTAGAGCTGTTTGTGCCTAAGGGTACGACTGTGCTGTGATTTGATGTGTGTATATGTATTCATACTAGCTTTAAACTGGATTGAATGGATGCTACTGAGGGTGTCTGAGGCTGTGACAGCATGTACTTCAGCACAGGCTGCACAAGCCTACAGAGCACCTGGGTGCTTTCTCAAGTAGCTGCCATCCCCTGAAGCATGTGTTGCTGCAGCTTTATTCATACCTAGCTGTATCTCCTCCAAGTATCATTGCCCAAACCACTGCAGGCATGATGTAAGTATTCAGAGGCTCTGGGTTTAACATAAGGGGTTTTGCATCATCTCTGTCATACAGGTGTGGAGAAGGTGGCTGATGTTCTGATCTTATAGTATGAAGCCTCTGTCGTGATGCTTAGTTTCCAATACACTGATGATGCAATCAAACTATGTGGTAAAAAAAAGGTATGTATGAATATGTGTGTAACTGTGTTTGCTTCAATTCTTAGCAAATGAGATATATAAAAGAGAAGCTAAGTGTACATACAAGCACTGATGGAACCTCAAGTACAATGGATTAAGCTAGCATGAGGGGTAAGGAGGCCAAGTGAATGTCACAGCTGTGGCCTAGTGACAGACAGATTGTGGCAGTGGAGGTGAGAAGAGTGGTCATATGATGGTAGTTGAAGTGTCAAGGGGGTACAATTTATTGAAAAGCTGATCACAAAGGGGAAAATCCTCCATGCATATTATTAGTGCTATTGATTGATTTATATAGTGCATTTCTTAAGCAAAGCTCTTTATAGAATTACAAACTATTAAAGCTGAGTGAATAACTCACAATGAATAATTTATCCCATGAATTTAACCTTTCTTTCTGCTCATGAAATAGCCACAGAGATCACTATTTCCTTAATTATTCAATAAATTTTTTAATGAACTTCTAAAACACTGTGAACTGATCACCAAGAACGTTCTTATAGTACAAGATAACCAAGGTTTCTTTGGGTCCCGATTGTTTAGAAACAACAAACATGTGGCTAACAAAAGCACCTGGGCTATCCTATGCAAATGTGGTGGCTTGCAGCCTGTGTCTAGTACACAGCATAGTGCTTTGCAGAGATAGCTGAGCTGTCTCTGAACATTGCAAGTTTATGACAAAAAGCGTAAGAGCTGTGGTAACGTGGAGGTCTAATCCTGCAATCCATCCCTGAGTAGAAACAGGCTTGATATAGCACAGAACTTACTGTTACTACTTGGGGATGCTGACAAGTGTGGGTGCAGGGTCTTGTGGAGATGGGGGAGCTCTTCTGCAGTGTTACATAGCTCAGGAGTACCTGGAGATACTCCCTGTACATGTCAAACCAGCTGGTTATGCACCTGAGCAACACTGTGGTTTTTTTAATCAAAGCCTGCATTCATTGTGATTCAGCATAAAGCACGGGGTAATATTTTTTTTCCGTGACATGATAAGTCTGTAAAGCTCTGAATTTCAAAGCTGTACTACTCTAAATTTCCTCTTCCATGAATATTCAGGCAAGTGGCATGCATGACTGTTCTTTGACATCTTTTTGCCAGGATGGCTTAATTTCATAAATGTCGGCAGAAAGTGAGCATGAAAGAAAAGTGGACTGCAAACTTGGGCATAATAGCAGGAGAAGTTGTGTGCTGTGTACTTCACCCACAAACCAGCTAACCCTTGGAATTGTTCTGGTGTGTTTATACTGAATACCAGCCATCCCTAAGGAAAAAGGGAACTAAGAAGTAATAGGAATAACAGAAGCACTATCCAATAGTTTGGGGAGAAGTCTGTGTCTTCTGAAAAGGAGTGGTAACAGACGTTTCATCAGGAAACATAAGGAGGACTACATAGCAACTCATGTTAACTTGTAATGTTAATCTATAATGCAATCACAATTTTTGGAGGATAGAGGTAAATTCTAAAATATGTAAGTATTCACCATCTGACAATTAACTGTTTTTCTTTCAGGTTATGCCACATGATGCCCAGGGAGGTGTTTGATCACATGATGCCCAGGGAGGAGTTTGATTCACCTTCCCTTGAGGTTTTTAACGAACGGGTGGGTAAAATGCTGAGGGTCATGGTTTAGTGTTTGATGGGAATGGTTGGACTCGATTCAATGGGTCCTTTCCAATCTAGTAGTTCTATGATTCTATGATGTTTTAGAACTGTTTCACAACTAAAGAGAAAAATGAACCAGCATAACTCTGTGTTCTGGCAGTGGAAAGTGTCTTTTCAATTAAAGAACAAGCTTTAAGGTATTTCCACTGTAACTGTATCCTAGTGGAGTGGGAATGACTAAGGAGTAATGCATTTTAGAACTGCTGTTGAGTGTGTTTGTTGGTGCAATAATAATTTACCTGCAACAGCATGGTCCAGTCTTAAATGGAGTAATTTAAAACAAGATATTAACAATATCTGTAGATTTATTTTTTTTTTAAGGAGAACTTGATTTGGTATAAAGACATACAAAATCTTACTCTCAGATCTCTACTGAGCTTCCAAATAGAGACCAGACTTTTTGAGTCTTTATCTTCATTGACTCTAGTTTTTGGATTCAGGAGTATAATTTGACTGAAAGATGACATTAATTATCCTGAGATCTTGTTTCTGTCAGTCTTTTTGGCATGCTCAGGAGAGCAATTTTGGAGTCATCTCCCAGTGGTTTGGTCCATATCGCAAAGCAATCCTGGGGTTCACACGTCAAATTTCTTCTGGATGGAAGGAAACCGAAGGAGCTCTTGGATTGCTCCTTGGTTTCCACTCCCAGAAACAAATTGGATCAAGTCCATTGCAACCCCCTCCTCCATGACGAGTATTCAGGTTCTCAGCAAGAATTGTTTTGATCTATAAATCCAATTCTATTTGTCCATACTGATCAATAAGGTAGATATAGGAATAGTTAATGAAAAGGTGAATATCTTAATTTCAGTTTGAGGTAGTCTGGATGTCCAAATAAAAAATATTAAGTAGATATAAAACCCAGTTCTGACTTTTGATGACAGGTAAACTTCTTATGTCAGATCATTGTTATTTTTTTTAAAAAATAGTTATGGAATGCAATTTTCCTAAACCACACGCTAATTATGATAGTGTATTGTTCTCTTCTTAACAAGCTGAACAATCCCTCTACCTTCATAACATTTAAACAGAGAATTAGATAATTCTGGATACCTGATCACTATGCACTTCAGATGTTTAACAAATGTTATGAGCGTAAGTGTGCATCTCAAATGTATATTTATATTGTTGTGCATAGAGTAATGTGTCTTCTGGGTCCTATTGTAAACAAGCTGTCAAGCTTAACTGGGTTAGCCTGTAAAAATATCTTTCCATAAATAAATTGGAAAAAAAACCCCAACACTCAAGCAGCCTCTTCTAAATGGGCTTGATCAGAAAATAGCTGGGGGTGGGGGTGGAGAGGGACGGTGAGGGGGTGGTATATAATAACAGAATAATGTAGTCCTGTGCAGATTGCTTCTCAAAATGTCAGTATTTGTAACTTTGGGATATAGTAAGATTTTGGCTACTTTTCTTTGTTCTTTGCTCGGTGGAAAATTCCAGTTTCAATTATGTCCAGTCACACTTACTTTGTTATTCATCTGTTCTAGTTCACTCATGTCCTACCAACTTAGATATGACTAAATTTATACACAGAGAGATCAAGAGTGCATTTGCCTGCAACATGTTATTGCTGCAGCAGCAGCACAGATGTATGACAGCATCAGACAGAAGAGGTGACTTTTACAGGCAGCCCAAGACTGAGGAGGATTAGAAGTTATACACAAGATCCAGAGATTAGTC
This sequence comes from Piaya cayana, assembly GCA_013389865.1. Lineage (NCBI taxonomy): Eukaryota > Metazoa > Chordata > Aves > Cuculiformes > Coccyzidae > Piaya > Piaya cayana. The sequence continues at coordinate 202,274 of WAAB01020446.1, read as the reverse complement.
CTGGTGAAATTATTACAGTGTTAACGGAGATCAAATGTAATTTATTTTGATTCCTTTTCTGAGCATGAAATCTCTGTTGCTGTGGCTGTTTGTCTCTTCTCTGTCACCTTCTTTGATCTACTTTGTTTTCTTATACAAATACTGTATGTAATTATGACATTTATGCCAACCTTTAAAATAAAATCACTTTTGTTTTGAGGAGAGTTACATAGCAGTGCTACCAGACTTCCCATAAATCCAGTGTAAAATGCTCTGACATGCTAACAGATGAAAAAATAATTGATTATATAAAGCTTATTTTAGAACCTGCTAATTAAGATCATGAATGACTTCAATTAAAAACTTGGGTTTATCTGTTCATTTTTTTCAGGAATGAAATGATCTCTTTTTTTAATCATTGGAAGTAAAATTCTTTCTTTTTTAATTTGGAAAATACTCTGTTACTGGAAGTTAGCTTTGAAGAAAGTGGTATAAAAGATGCAATTATCTTTTGTCCCTTTCCAAAAGGAGTTTAAAAGTGACTAAATAATGATAATAAAAATCAAAAGTCTCTTCAATGAAGACAGTCTTCAATGAGGACTAGGTCATGAGCATTTGAAAACATATAACGACATATTTGAAGATTTTTCAGATTGCTTTTAGTATATATTAGATCATTCAGAAATTGAAAAGTTTCTGTTCTTATGTCTCTCTTCAGTATGAACTCATGCAGAGATCTAGTCTTACACCCTCCATTGCAATGAGTACTGGCTGCTTCATTGCCTTCACCTTGGATAGCCACCAATGTTAACACAAAAGGAAACAGCATGCCAACACTCAGACTTAACGGACCCCTCCGAAGGAAATATGCAAACATTTGAGTGATTACAGAAAAATGAAGAACAACAAGGACTCGGCTATTTAGTGACAAACAATGAAATATATCAAAAACCATAACATGAAAGGATGAGGCTGAGATTTTCATATCCATCAGTATATGTGTGATCAACTTTGACACAAAAACCTGCCATTCCTTTATTTATAAGAATTCAGTTACTCAATTTAGTAAAATAATTCTTCTTCCAAGTTCGTACTGTTATGGTTTAAAAGTTCTGTACAAAATCAGCGGATTCAAGAAAAACAATTTTTTTCCCTGGTATTGGTTGGGGTTCAACATCAAGGCTTAGAAAGTATACTGAACAAAGCTACAATTTGGTCTGATGTTGTTAACATCTTCTGAAAGATTTCTGCAAGCGTCATCAACACAACTTTTGCCAATGTTGTGTTGCTGTGTGTTGCTGTGTAGTACTGCACTGTAGAATTAATTCTAAATATTTTTTTATAGTTTTTGTTGTCCCACCTAGGAGTCTTTTCTCTTGCTCCCCAAAAAGATTATCAAAAATTAATAAATTCTTCCCCTTTAGTCTCTAGCTTCTGAGTGAGCAAGTATTTGGAAAAAGTTCTTGAATATAGTGACTTTGCTAAATCCCCTTGATTTGATGAATGCAATTTTGTCAGCCAGTGCCATACACCAGTTATGTTCTGATGTGCTGATGTTATTTGACCTCTTTCACCAGTTAATCAGGAGGAATTAATCTGCAGTGCCAAGACTCATGAAACATTGGGGCAATGCCTCTAGTGTGATGGCTGGTCTCTAGATACTTACACAATACACAGGTTAAATGCTGTATTTCTGTAGACCATTCACCATGTGCTCAGAAACGGCATTGTCCTGTCTGAACGGAGTTCTTTTACTCCCTCCTGCTAACAGAGAGTCTTCACCACAACCACCACATCTCAGCCCTCACTTAACCCTCTGCTTCCATTTGGAAATCCTGTAGACTACTCCCTTTGCTTTTTTTATCACTTGACAACATACACAGTCACATTAACAGTGGATGTGTCACTATCAGGATGTCCTAGTGCAGGCAGGCTGTGAAACTCTGCTGCTTTCTCTCTCTTTCTATGCACTGATTACTTGGTGCATATTGTAAAGGGTACAACTACTATTTATGTTGTTTCTGTTGTGCCCCATCATAAGTTTTGATCCAAACACCTATGTATTTCTTCATTCCACAGCCCTGCCAACAATAATATGTTGGTGATGCATGTGTGTGTAAAAAGGGGTTACAATTATTACCAGAACAACAAATATTCCTGATTGTTTTGTTTTATCTTGTTGAAACTTGCTGTCTCTAATTGACTTTTCCATAGTACCTTTCAGTGCTGTTGATATCCTCTTTCCTTTTGCTGTGGCTGCATCTTTTCTTCTTCCCTTGTCCTGTGTTAATATCTGATATAAGCACATACTGCCACACATGGAAGCTGCTGCTTTTGTTCCAGAACATTAGAGACATGGCCTTAGAATTAAGCACAGAAATAGTGGAATAAGCTAAAACTTAAGTTAGAGAAGGAGGGTTCCAGACTACTACAGAGCAACTCTTATTGAATAGCACTGGACCTGTGCTGACATATTAACAATAAAAAGGAATCATCTGTGGAAGCAAAGATGGTAAGTCACAGAGGGCACATGTAAGTGCAGCCTCAGAGCTATAAAAGCCAGACTGACATTTATCACTCTGTGCATATTGAAGCTGTCACATTGGTCCTTAGATGATCGTGTAACTACCTTCAAGACATTTTTTTAGATATGAAGCAAAGATTAGAGAGGGAATGAGAGAGAGGCTTGCTAATAAGTATTGGGTGAAAGCCACATAAAGGAATTAGCATTTATATTATTTATTGTCCCTTTTCATCAGCCATATCACCCTTCTTTCTAATTTTTTCCCTCCCCTTGGATTTTTCTAACATTGCACTGAGAAACTCCTTGTCCATTAAACCTAGTTCAGCTTCAGAATGGATTAAAATCAGTTTGACTAAATACTGTGTTCAGTGAACGACAAATTGTACAGCTTCACACATTATTATTTGTGCTAAAAGCTATTATGTAAATATATTGGCTTACATAAGCTTAAATAGGATGATACAGGAATGCAAAGATAGGGCTTACATACAGATCTATTGAAATGAGCATGTCCTTTAATAGAAAATTGCGTATTCTCACTCAGAAGGCAGAAAATAACCATATGTCTATTTTAGTGGTTATGTCCTGAAATGATGCACTTATTCCTTTTATAATATTTTGAAATAAATACATATGGGACCGGTCAGATGTCAACAGTGGCACTGAAAGGAGTATGAATTAGTCACACTGGCACACAGGGCCCTGGAACAATGAACACTGCTCTGGAAGACCCTTGAATGCAAGCCTATTTGCCTCTTAATCCAAATGAATAATTAATGATAATTATCATGCTGCAGTTATTATCTGTGATAATAATATATCCGTAAGGTGAATAAATTCAATCTGCTACTATGCAGAAATGACAACTCATAATATTCTTAAGAAATACAGATATAATTATCAGTATTAACGGTCAAGAAATAAAAGAGATTTTTATATAAAGAATTACAGCAAGAGGTCTGAAATTTAGTGAGAATGAATTTGATTGCATTGTGTTTATTCTTTAACTGCCATTTCTATTGCACCAGTCTGCAATGCTTTCACAGTTTACTTTCCTAAGACCCACTTAGTAAAAGCTAAAATGTGTATTTCTTCATTACAGTCTATCTATAACTTTTCCATCAGCTCACTGCTAGAGAAGATAAGGCTCAGGATCTTACAAGCACCCATATGCAAACTGGTCCATTTGTGCAGTTCACCATGCTGGCAATTTTCCTCAGCTACAAAAACTTTAACGTATTAAAGCAAAAATCAATGAAACCAAATAAAATATTAAAAGGTCAAATGCATGTTTGAAGCTTGTACAAAAACAGCCGTAACATTTATTTTTGAAAGCGCTGTAGGTGAGCTGTCAGCTAGGCAGAATAGTAGGCAATCATATTTAATCCAATCTCCCTCATCGGGCTTGTTGTGACAAAGGAAAGTGGAAGGGGGATGGGTGAATGGTAGCAAGAGAAAGTAACTACCCTCCCATTCTTTTTGAAATTGTTTTTATATCTCTTCATTTTGACTACTGAGATTCTCAGTCATATAAATTAAAGACTTTAATGTCTACTTAAGTTGAATTAAATTAATAATTGAGAAAAAGCTTTGAAATTCAAAGTTCATGCAGACCTTTAACTCACACCAGGAAGGCTTGGTTTTTCCCTCCTTCTTTTCATCCTATGATTTGAGAACTGGATTACTCAGGGGAATGGTAATGAGATGTAGAGTTTCTCACCTCTAGGTCATTGCTTCAAATCTGGCCCAGGTTGGTAGGAACCAAAATTCATTATCATCTACTTACGGTTCAGTGGCCTATGTGAAATAAGTTGATGGTCTTTCCGTCTAGTTTTCACTGGGCAAACGTCCACACAATAATAAACACTAAATAGTACTGGAATAGGACTGAAAGTTGTGTTTTCAACATAATGTCCAAGGATCATTGTTACAGTCCCTCAAAAACCTGGCACATCCTGGGACTCCTTTCAGGGGGGCAGTGAGTGGTGGTGGCGTGTTAATTCTTTCGTGATTGTCACTACAGTTCATCTATTTTTAATTTTTTTCCTAAAGAAATGGGCAAAAGAAATTGCCTCTTTTTCACTCCCTTTTTCATCAGAAAACAACAGATTTCCCTCAAAGTGGATCCTGACAGGTGACAAGAATAATAACATGTAAGAGTCAGTAAAAGGATGCATTATTAATCACTCTGGGTTTCATTTAGGCCGTCAGCTCAGTGGGTGAGCTCTGTAGAAGGAAGAGTGGAGATATTATCATTATTATTTACTTGTCCACCCAGGAGTCACGAACCAGGACATCATTGTATTAAGCAATGTGCAAACATAGAAGACAGAGTTAGTCCCCATCCTAAAGAACATACAAGTTAATGATAAAACAAGAAACAGTGTATACTTACAGGTAGATGGACATAGATGGAAGAATACCAAGAGATCATGATGCTATGCTTGACAGTTTAGTAGTTATTTTTAATAACAGTATGATGTTTCTAGCAATAAAATGATAAAGCATTTTGTCAAGCCTTTTTGTGGCCATCACAGAAAAGAGTAATTTTGAAACAGAGAACTTGAAGAGGAGAAGTTATATTTGCAGATGTTAAGACGATCACGAAGGACAGTTTGGGGAAAAGAGTTTATTTGAAAACGGGACATGAGGACAACCAGTGCTGAATTTGGCTGTGCATTGGAGTTCAAAATTCAATATAAAATTAGTAAAGTATGAAAAAGGTGAGGAATATTAACAGGTTGCTATTACATATCTACTGTGGTAAGCAAGGACAGAGGCAAGGGGAAAGAAAAATAAACATTACAAAAGCACAGAGCTAGAAGATGATATTCGCTACAGCAACCCAAGAGCAACACAATGACATCGCTGGCAGACAAAATAGTGTTGCAGTAAGCTAGATAGAAGGTGATTCACACACACCCATAGACACTCTGTATGTGCGTATTCATATGTATGAAGGGAATAACTGAGTGGGAGGATGCAGAACTATTAATCTTGAAAATAATTTACCAAAAGTCTTAGATAACTTGGGCACAGCCTATATGGAATCTACAATATATATTTCATTTTTTAAAAAAGTATTTTTATAATATGCTTCAGCTGCAGCAAGGTGAAAGCATGATCCAGCGATCTAGAAAGGTGTTACTAAAGAATATTTGTCAGAAAATGAGGGCCTTGCTTAACCTTTTTAACTTGTAAAGAAGTTAGGGATCCACAAGCACGTAGAAATCCACAAGGCAGACTTTCTTGTGGTGTGAAAAAGATGACTTAGGTTAGAGAAGGAATGTCTTTGAACATCTGCAGTTCATTCTCTTATGTGAATAGTATAAATAGAAAGAAAGAAGAGACTATCCATTTTGTAACTCCTTCCTGGAGCATACATTTTCTGCCCAGGAAGAAATTTGAGATTGATTTGTAGAGGAAGTGAGAAAAGCCTGAACAAGTAAGAAAGACTAGTAGAAGACAATCATGAAAAGAGGGCAGACAATCTTACGTAAAGAAAAATCTGGGTAGCCACAAAAATGGTGATGGATGTGTAAAAGAGGATGAGAACAAAAATAGTTAGGAAGAGGTTTTTAGAGTGTCTGGTAAGAACAGTTTCCATTGGGGGCAGGGGGCAAAAAGCTGTGTTGGAGAAGATAAATGTTGGAAAGAGAGAAGAATTACCAATTCTTACTGTAAACAAGACATTTGATGAATTTAAAATGAAATGGAGAAGAGACTTAAGGTTGTATTTGGAGATGAAAGAAAGGTCAAAGGTGGCTTTTCTAAGACTGAAGCATCTAAAACTTATTGTACTGTGAGGGGAAAGTCAAGGCAGAATGTGAGGTTAAGGAGAAAAGTAAGAAAAGAGGTTCTGTGGGGGAACAAAGGATGTGAGAATGTGGAATAGAACAGGGTCACTAGGGCATGGAGATGAGATTTGGAGGAGAGAGTAAAGGAGAAATGTCAATGTCTATGACAGAAAATAGTGCAAGTTCTTCAAAAGGAGGAGGAAAATGGAGACACATGCCAAGGTGAGGATGGAAGGTCATGAGTTCTGTGGTCTGTCCTTTTTTTGGAAGAACAACAAAATTCAGGCAGAAACAAAAGTAAAAACAAAAGCAAGAGATTTGAGAAATTAGTTAAAAGTGGTTAAAAGTCATCTGGACTATGTCCCTATGATTCAGTTAAACTACAGCTGGATAGCTGGGAAGGCATCAAAGAGGAAAGGATGAATCTGCAGTGGAGGTTGACAGGAGAGATTATCTATGGTTCATGAAAAAGAATGGATAATGTATGTGTTGCTGATAAGCCAGGAAAAGAGAAAGAGCTTGAACTTGAAAGAGCTTGAACTGGAAAAGAGGTGTCATAGGCAGAGGTGAAGGAAAGTAACACAAATTGTGTACGGAAGGCCTGCTGTTGGGCCTTCAGTAGTGATTCAGCTTTACAAAGCATGAGTATCCATCATGTTGGATGTTGAATAATGATGATACTGAGAGGTGGCTTTTGATTCTTTAAGTTTCAAAATTCATTTACTAGATCCTGGGGGAAAAACTGGTGAAGAAATCCCACTTGCTCTATTCCTTTTCAGCTGGTGTAAATACATCCAGTGCATGTTCTTCCTCAGTGCCAGCACAAACAAATTTCTTGTGAATTCAGTTGCTGCACTGACAGCAGAATCAACCCCAAAGTACAACATAAATTGAACTGCTTTAATTACTTTGATTAGTCTGTATTGCAGACTTCACAGTAAATGCAAGTGTTGTTATTTCCTTTCCTTAGAATTTTGAAAATCTCATTTACAGATGATTGTAAGATGTAACATAAGATCTATCAAGATACCAATTTTGGAATTGTTCATTGCTTTCTGGACTTGCATAATAGATTCCACCTTAGTGTCTATTTTCATAATTTTTTTCATATTAAACCTTTCCTCTCATATCCTTCACAATATTAGCCTATGTTCTAGGTAAATCCTGAAGATAAATCATCCTCTTATACAGGATATTTATATATATATAAAAATTATTTATAATTAAAAGTTTATTTCAGAATATTTGGGATATGTTTTTCACCTGTTTTTTGCAATGAGGACTAACTCACGGTCAATGCAAATGATGGTACAATGGACTATGAGTCAGTGTTCACATAATACCAAGTGAAGAGGAAACAATCAAGATTGATGTATCTATGGATGTAGTAGGCAGGTGTCAGTGGTTAATTTCAGTGATTAGTTTCAGTGCACTAAAACTGAGTGGTGTCAGGAGTCCTATAGAGAAACAGAGTGAGTTCATCTCACTAAGTCTCCTAGGCAACTTTTCTAAATGGTTTTCAGGGGGACAGTATTTATCTTTATCCACTGTATCACTGTCATGTCTTACTCAAGCTCACTATAGTCATGTCCAAATTAGAGGTTAAAAATTAATTTTCACTGAAGTAAGTGAAGAAATAAATAGTTTCTGTAAGTAATCTTTTAATGTGATGTGTAAATATGGCTTAACAGTCTTACATCTTAGTAGTTTTCAGGTCCTGATAAATTCTCTGTCTTCTCTCTACTGCTGCTGTGCAGTAAATACAACTGCTGCAAAAATAAATATATTGATTTAGTGATAGAGGGTTCAGAAGTAGCATTGCCATGTTCATAAGTCACTCTAAGAAGGAACCAGATCTGTAAAGGGAAAGGAATCATATCAAAGCCCTCTGAAGGAATAGTATCTACCTGAATTCAAGTGGGATCTGCTCAACTAGGCTGCAGTTTGGCCAGTCTGCACAGTCATCATCCCAACCAGCTTCAGCGATGTGGTGCCTTCTTCCAGCATAATAGTGCAGGACAGAGCTGGAGGTGGCGTGTATGTGAGATGGTTGTGGTGAGAGTACAAACTGCAACCAGAGGAACAGAATTGGGAAGTCTGAAAAAGTGAAGTGAGCTATGGAGGGCAGAGGTAATGATGATGAGTACATCTCTTTTAACACTAGGTACCAAGGCTGCAGTTTGGCAAAGTACTTCAACAGTTCCTTGACTTAACAAATGAGTTGCTTGCAATTCTTATTTGACCAGACGATATGAACAAGTCTCAAGGCATGTTTAAGATTAAATGTATGCATATATGCTCTGCTGATTTAAAAGCTAAATGATGTGAAGGGGTTCTGCCACAAGAAACTGAGAAAAATGAAAGATAGTCTTAGATAACAGAATGAAATATTAACTGTATACACAGAAGCTGCCTTTGGGACCATGATATGATGTGGGCATGACTTGCTACTAATAGAAGCAGTGAAGAATAATAATTAAGATAGCTTCGGTATACTACACAGGAAATTAGTGGCCTGCTCATCCTAACTACAGTGTCTCCTTTTGGGTATTTCTGATTATTTTAATACATTGTTATTCTATTAGACTAAAGACTAAAGTACTAGAACTGAAAAGTTCTGGAACCTAAAAAAATACAAGTGTAAATACACAAATAAATAAATAAACAGTATTTCCCAGATCAATAGCTTTTTGAAAGGTCATTGATAATCTTTATAATTTGTGTTAAATGCGTGTGCAATTTGAGAGTGGCATATATTACTACTGTTAACCAAAATTGCAGGAGCACACAATGCACTGACTCATATTTTCTCACATGAGGATGCTAATCCAAATGAGTCCTCCCCTCATACAAAATTATCATGACTTCTTTCCAGAACAGCTTTTAATGAGCTGGGGCTAACAGTGGAGGGAAAATTCTCTCCTGAAAGGACTAGCACCAATGCAGCTCTGAAATGGATCACTAGAGCTTGTGGGTCTTATGCAGGGAAGCATGTTTAAATTTGCTTCTGACTCAGTTTGGCATGTTTACAGCAGCATAGCCCCATGCGAACATATTCTATTGTCACCCTAGTTGATTAGGGCACTGATGTGTTAGAACAACCTGGATTAAGCAAAGTTGTGGATAGGACATATGTAAGTGAAGATTTAAGAAAATGGAATAATGGTGGAATGTAGGAAAGAGAGGTAAGGTCAGAGGCATTACTAGCAATGACAAGCAACCACTCTTGCTTCAAGTGTGCCTGCATCTGCAGAGAAATTAAGTCATGTAATCCATCCATGTTCAAGTATTCACTGCAATTTCCTTACAGTAGCAGAGAAAACATTTTCATAAAGCAAAGATGAAAATGTAGTTAATTCAAAGTGATTTAACAGCAACTGAGGCTAACTATTGAGAGAAAAATCTTGATAGTACTTTTCTACAAGTACAATTTCTACACTATTTTATTTACAGAATGTAATATTTTTCAAACAGTTCAGTACTAGGATTTATTGATAGGATGTTACAAAACACAACTGATGGAAATGCCTGTCCAATCTGAAATATCAGTAATAATCCTGAATCAATTGCTCTATTCATTCCCAAGGAAATATAAATGTCATCTTTCCTTGTAGACCTGTGTTCATCCTCAGCAAATGAAATTCACCTCTAGGAATGTGGAATGATCAGGATCCTCTATCTACTTCTGTCCTGACTTCTGCTTCAAAAGAAATAATAGGTTAAAATAAGAAAACTTGCAATTAAAGTTTTAAGAGTTTTTTTGCACTGGAACTTGCCACCGTGTAGACTTATTTCAGAAACCCATAATGTCAACACATTTGTCTTGAGAAATGCCCTTTTTATTCATTGCTTATATCTATGTGACAATAAGTACTGATGTGATCATACCAGAGAAGGAAACTGTTCTTCATGCCTAGGTACACGGGTTGCTAATCAGACTAGCAAAGTTTCCCAGTTAGAACTTGAGTAAAATACTTTGTCTCTTAAGAGATCCTGTCTTTGTAGAATGTCTGCCCTTAGTCTACACTATAATGTCAGCTGTTAGCACTCTACACTCGTGTGGAGATAGATTTCCAGCAAAGTAGAATTACTCTATCTTCAGTAGTAAATTTCCAGTAGTTTGTAGTCTCCATTTTGAGAACAGCGATGTTTACTGAGTACAGCATTATACTTTGGCATTTAGATCAGTAGAACAGATAATTTATTTCTTGTCTGATACAGAATCACTTGTTCAAAAATCTGGATATTTAGAGTAATAAAAATCTATTTATATTTTTTTTAATTACTTATCTCCTTGAAATGAACATTTTTGTTTTATTAAAAACAAGTTAGAAGCTATCCCATAGTGAATTAAATATAGCTATCAAGAGTAACCTGCGTGGAAAAGGTTTTAGTAATTTTCATTCATTCCAGTCAGTGAGGCCAATTGTGGTGTATTAATTTCATTTTTGATGGTTGCAGTTGATCATAGGCCCTTCAACAGCCATGGTGATCCTACACCAACTTTCATTTTCATTTTCCTACTGACATCCAGCACCCTTCCCTAAAATGCTTAGCGTCAGCTTAAAAGTTCTCTTGATTTCAGGAGTGGTCTCTGCCTACCAAAACACAAGTGAGATAGGCAAGAGAGTAGGACCCAGAAAAGTATCAGTAACTTTTAAAATATTGAAATAAATTCAATTTTCCAGTCTCACAAGATGACATTCTTGACTATGCCTGCTGATTTGTGCTGTAATGTAAAGATACAGCAGTCTGTGTTGTGATTACAGCAGAACTCTGCATATAGCAATTTATAGGCATTTTCCAAAGCAAATAAAACCCACTTCTTGTTTGAATTATAAGATGCCTATGTGTAAACAGACACATTCGATACTACATATTTCAAAATAATCACTGTGTTTTGTGTTTGCGTGTATATCAATGTCATTGGTATCAATTATAATGAATACTCAAAATTAAAGGACAGTTAAAAGAATACCTGGCATGAAATGCTGTACGCTATACAGTCATTTTAAAATTGATGTTGGTGTAGTACTTAACAGTGCTTTTACTTCCCTAAATACTTGCTCTCAAGAAGTCAGACTGCAAATCTTCAAATGTTTAGAGAGGGAGGGCAACCAGCCCTATATTTCTACCACTCTAGTTCCTTCCATGCCTTTAAAGACATTGTCAGCAATATAAGACTAATGTCATATGATCAATCATTTCAAACAAATATATTAATTTTTCATGTCTACAGGTTGCTATCATAAAAACCCCTTGAATTGTGAAGACACAGCGTTTCCATTGGTTTTGTGATTTTTGTAATCTGCTCCTACCCTTCTGTCTAGTGTAACTTCTTTCGTACTCTAATGACATCTTAATTTGCGCAGAAGAGCAAATACACAGCTATTATATTCTGGGTCATCCCCAAGTACATGCAGTATTGAATACAGCCATGCTTCCTGCAAGGCTCAGAAAAAAATGAGCATCCATGATCCATTTGCATACTCAACATTTCATTTCTTCCAGCTAAGTGCCACTTCCGCAGTCCCAGCAGTTCTGCTGCTGAATATCTAGCAGATGTGAGTCCCTCAGTGGGAGAAACTGTATACCTTGATAAAGAAGATTTGCAAATGAAATACCTTTGTTAAATTATAGCATCAGAATAACATACATTTGAATACAGAAATTGCCTAGGAATTTATGATTTAAAACTATTAGCAACCTTCAGAACTCAAAGAGAAAGCTCAGTGTTACAAAAATTCTCTTTCAATAAAGAATAACCATAGAATCATGGAAACATAGAATGGCTTGGGTTGGAAGGGACCTTAAAAATCATCCAGTTCCAATCACCCTGACATGGGCAAGGACTATTCCCACTAGACCAGGCTGTCCAAGTCCCCATTCAGCCTGGCCTTGAATATCTCCAGGGATCAGGCAGCCACGGCTTCCCTGGGCAACCTGTGCCAGTGCCTGACCACTCTCATTGTGAGGAATTTTTCCCTAATGTCTAATCTAAATCATCCCTCTTCCAATTTAAAGCCATTCCTTCTCGTCCTGTCACTGCATAACCTTGGAAAAAGTCCCTCCCCAACTTTCCTGTAGGCCTCTTTCAGGTACTGGAAGGTTGCTGTAAGGTCTCCCTAGAGCCTTCTCTTCTCTAGGCTGAACAACCACAACTCTCTCAGCCTGTCCTCATAGCAGAGATGCTGAGCCCTCTGATCATCTTTATAGCCCTCCTTTGTACCAATTCCAACAGTTCCATATCCTTCTTATGTTGCAGATTCCAGAACTGGACATAATATTCCAGGTGGTGTCTCACAAGAGACAAGTAGAGGGGCAGAATCACCTCCCTTGACCTGCTCGCCATGATTCTTTTGATGTAGCCCAGGATATATTTGACCTTCTGGGCTGTGAGAACACATTGCCAGCTCATGTCAAGCTTCTCATCAATTAGCACCCCCAAGCCCTTCACTACCACTGGGTTGCTCTCAATCACATTTTCCCGCATCCTGTATTGAAACTGCAGATTGTCCCAACCCAGGTGCATGACCTTGCACTTAGCCTTGTTGAACCTCATGAGTTTCACACAGGCCCACTTCTCTGACTTGTCCAGGTCCCTCTGGATTACCCTGTGTCCTTCTGGTGTGACAACTGCACAACTCAGTTTCGTGTCACCTGCAAACTGTCTATATCATTGATGAAAATATATACTCAGAGTATAATTCATCTCACTTTATTAGTATTTATAATGTAAACATTTAGTCTTATGAAGGCTAAATCTATAGTCAGTGGATTGAATATAGAGTTTGCTAGAGGGTGACCTGATCCTTCCTCATGTAGCCATCTAGGGTAAACAGGATAAATTACTAGATACTGTCTCTCTCCACTAATTACTAATGGAAATTTTGTATTGGTTTACACTAGACATGCTTTAGTGGTTTAAATTTGAGAGAAAGATACCACCCTAAGCATGTTATGAATCTCAGTCACCTCAATTATTTTTACCCAAGAAGCTTCATGGAAGTAAAGCTTTAAATTTCCACAAGTAGTTACACTCCTTTGTTGGTGATCGAAGCAAGTTGTACATACTTGATGATGAAACTAAACAATGCAGTTTTGGTAAGCCTCCCATGAATCACATGGCTTTTTAAAAAACATAGCTCAACTGTTTCTGATTAGGAGGATACATAACCTGCTTTGGCGTTTTCTGCTTATATACTATGGGCAGAGTTAATATAACTACAGTGAAATAACTGACTACTGTCTGGAACAACAAACTACTTTCAGTTCCTTACATATTCCTCAAATTCTAACGAAGACCTGAAATCCTATATTCTAGATGTCATCTTGAAGACAAAACTCTTGGACATTCCCCAGATAAAACTGTTCAGCTATTTCTGAAAATGGAAGTGATTAGGGTAAGCAAATAATCACTAATATATATGTCTATTAAAAAAATAAATATTGTGGCCCATTCCTTTAGCAGCTCCAATGCTGCCATGGCTTTAGAATGTGAACTCTGTCTAGCTATGCCAGGGAGAGGAGGTAGGCAGAATCTGGGTGAACAAACGCTATTTATCTAAGGGGTGAAGTGACAGATGCCGGTGCTAGTAAGATAAGCAAACTGTAATCAGGAAATTGTGAAAATTTGCTACAACTGAGCAGAGATTGCAGAGATCTGATAAAGAGGTGGTAGTAAAATAGACGGTTTGCCCAGAAAATGGGACTGGAGCAAGAAGTTCAGAGAAGAAGATTTGTTCCAAAGTGGGTTGGTTAAAAACATAGCAGAGTACAAAGGAAAGGCTGCCTGAGTAATTAAGACTGTGGAGCTAGAATTACCTATGGAAAGAGAATGGGATTGAAAAGGAGTGTTGGATTGCAAATACGATAGCCAGTTGATACGACTACAGCTCACTTAGCAACAAGATGAGGGCTAAGAAGTCAGTGGAAAGCAGTCTGATACCTGAGCAGAGACAGAAAAGGGGCAAGGATCACCTGTAATGACAAGCATTTCCAAAACTATGAGCCAAATTCTCTTTTTCTCTGTCAGAGAAAAACCAACCATAGAAAAAGGCTCTGTGTACAGAAACAGGCTAGAAATCCACTTCACAAGTGGTGAACAACTCAGGGAGATCTGTCTTTCCAACTGATCAAAGAGAAGATCAAAAGAACCTGAAGCTAGACAATTCAGATCCAAAGTACAATGGTAATTTTTAACACTAAAATTTAAATCCATTATAATTTATCAAAGTTATATCAAATTTTCCATTGGGGAACAACTTTCAAATAGAAAAATCAATTTCTTCCAAGTTTCAAGAAGAAACTAAATTCCTATGCCATGTGTTATCTAATAACTGCAGTGTTTCCTTCTCTTTTAATCTCTAAAAGCCCTGCCCAGATCCCCATTCTAGCCCATATAGAAAACAAAACCTTCCTGCCATTATTAATCTGTTACCTAAAGGTTTCGGCTAATCCTAATTGATCCTAGGGCTGACTGTTATAAGGAAGCTTTTACAGAAAAAAGTCTACAAGAATTTAATGAAACCACATCCACAGAAGGAGTTGAAAAGTGGCTTCTTAGTCATTAGTCACAAACCCATTTTACTGACCGTCTAATCAAATTTTGTTACTCGCGCTTTGAAGTCATCTGATTTTTGTTATCAATATAGATACATATTACATATTTATGTGCAACAAAACACGGGAAAAGAAATTGCACAGACTGAATAGTAATGAACTGTATTGATGAAAAAATCTGCCATTTTTTTCTTTATTTCATATGCCTCTCTTTGCAGTAAAAAACAATGTCAATTTATTTTAATATTGTGCTTTATGTTGTTCTAGGATGCTTTTTAACAGATGGAAGAATAGAATTGTGGAATAACAAAGCAAATTGCTCCCAGTAATAGAATGAAAAAGAAAATTTGTATTTCACCTATTATCTTTGGCTCTAAATACTAGAGAGAAAGTATTTTTTCTAACCCAGCTGATGTATGTGTAATGTATAAGATATTAATTATGAGAGTTGAAGTGTATTCACATATGTAAGCAGATAATAATATCACATGCCAATTCTGATAAATCAAAGACATTCTATATACCTAAGTTTAGTCCTTAGAATATTCTAAAGATGCCTAACAAAATTGATTAAATCCATCCCAGCTATTTTGTTAAGGCATATCCATATATATGGACCATTTGAATACATTAACTAATTGAAATCTATCACAGCATTTCTATTTGTAGAGTAAATCTAAGATTTTTTCTTGCAAAAAAATGTAACTTTCCTACTTGTTAAGGTAATGTTCTCAAGTACACAACAAACTTAAGACTGAAATATACCTCCAGACAAAATGAAGTTAGTGTCCTGGGTGTTGTGAACAACCCTACTAAAATTATTGTAATAGGGAAGTCTTAAATTTGTTTTAGACTCTGAATAGTCTGGGTGTATTTCCTGGAATACCCTTCTCCCAAGAGCAACAGAGGGAACAGAAAATGCGTTTTGCCTAATTTAAATTTTTCAGGAGGTTTCTAAAGCCTGATGAATTTGGGTCGGAATTCAACACTTTGCAGAAACACTTCTGGATCAACCTATGGCAAAAGTTCATGCATTCCCAAGAAGATTTCAGTCAAGTAAGAGATTTCTTTTACTCCCCTTCCATGCAGTTTCCTGTGACTTACATGAAATAAAAAGCCAAGTTCCTCTTTTTCCAACTGAAGCATATGTTATAACCTATACAACAACACTTGTTTTTAATAGACTTTTCCTCTGGGTTCATTGCAATTCCCACCAATGTCAGCAGGAGTGATGTGAACATATGGTTAGAGAAGGCCTGAGAGAGGGCAGCTAATCTCATGTCAAGTGAACATGATTTTTCACCACATTTCAAGTGTTTTGTGGATTGTGTGCTTCCAAAAATGCTGTATGAGCAGCATTGTTTGCAGTATTTTGACATTGCTTGGAAGCAACCTGGAAACTCAGGCAAGCAATTCAACATTGCTGAAGGGTGAAGCGTGGGAGACTGAGAAAGTTATCAGCAGGAAGATGAACTTTAACTGAACTATTTTTCTCATCATCTGACAGGCTATTTGGACACATGATTGCTTCATTTGTCCATAGAAATCAGAATGCCTCTTTCTGTCAAGGTCTATTCACACCAGCAACAGGTGAGTGACTTTGACTTTGTTCAAAATAAGAAGAGTGAATCTCCAGACTGAAGGTTGCAGTTTGTGAAAGGTCCTGGAGGCCTCCTTATTTCAATTCTCAAAAGACAAATTATATATTTTTTTTCTTCTCTAGTGATATGTTTCCTTTAGACATATTCTTTCCAGGGGATGACATATAACCAAAATCCTTTGAAACCAGAAGTTTCTTTTTACAGCTCTGTAAACTCCTTGTTGGGCAATTGAGCATCTGAGTGTTTTTCAGACTGACTAAAAGTCCTCCCTGATTTTTAAGCTTGTGGAATCCAATATATGCTCTATAATACTGGATACATTTAGTTCTTAACACAGGAAGATCTCAGGAACGCTTTGAATAGCCAACAAGGGATAGCTGGGACACTTGCCGTCTCTACTGCCCATTACAGAACACCAATTACTGAACTGGAAAAAACAAGATTTGTCATTCAGGCAGCAAACCACTGAGATAAAAGGAATGAAATCTTGCTGTTAAGGAGGAGGAGAAGTGGTAAGTGTAGAATATATTTTGGAATTCAGACATTTACCCACATCTGTAAGTTCATGCTCAGGTTGCACCAGAGCAGATTCACATTGGACATTAGGAAAAATTTCTTCTCCAAAAGGGTTATCAAGCACTGGAAGAGGCTGCCTAGGGAGGTCATTGAGTCATCATCCCTGGAGGCATTTAAAAGACAAGTAGATGAAGTGCTTAGGGATATTATTTAGTAGTGGGCAAGTATGGTTGGGCTTGATGATCAAAAAGGTCTTTTCCAACCTAGTGATTCCATTATTCTATGCCTACCTAAACCAAGCTGTCAAAGTCTTTGGGGTTTACCCACCACAGATTAATTTCTGAGATTTGAACACCATTCCTATCTGGGATAACATGGGTTTTATATGCTTAAAGTCAAAGTCCTTTGAAAAGTTTATTCAAAATGTTTGTTAATCCAAGAATGAATGTAGCATAGGTACAGAAGAACTGATTATTCCAGTTGACAGTGCAAGCCTCCACAGATTGAAATAAGTGGTATTTTCTTGAGGGATCAGGAAGGAAGTCTCTATGCCAAATATTTGATCTGTTCTGCTCTCTTGCAAGATAGATGTTCTGCATAAAACACTCCCTGAAATGGGGCCTGATTGTCCAGATGAATACATTATTCCACTCTGTGGAGAAAAACTGATCTAGAGGCAAATTACTGAGTGTAATTTATTCCATATCCTTGCTGGAATAACTTGTGCTCCTAAGCCTCCTCAGATGTGTAGTCAATAGGGAACTGTCTGACTACATGAGGTTTCTTAATACATCTTTCACATAAATCAGAGATTCAAATGCAAAATCCAGCACTCAGGGAGATCATCTGAATCTGGGATGCTCCCCAGAGAACTGGTGGTCTATAAACCAATGAACGGATTACAATGAAATGTAAATTCAGTATTTCCAGCTCTAGGAGAAATGATGGTACTCCAATATTTTTGAGGCTGTACATACCTCCCTCAGTCAAACAGTAGCACCTCTCAGTATTTATCCAGTCTGCAATGTATTTTGGAGGAAAGCTTAAGTGCTGATTGTATCGAAAAATACAGCTTTCATATGTATCTTTTTAAAATTGTCTTCATATTGGGAGCTGCCTCCTAGTCCTAAATGCGTACAGTAATGTGCTGAGCACTGGTATGCAAGTTTACTCTTTTCATCTGCTACAGTGAAGTAGCACTTAAAGAGGTGAAATATCTTAAGTGAAACCTGAGAGGTAGAAAAGGGCTATTTGTTCCTTAATGGAGTCTATCATTAAAATACAGTTGAGAGCCACAGAGCTGAAGATAGTTGCAGGTGGCTCAAACAACTAGTTGGAGAGAAGAGCTGCAGGAGTAAGGAATAGAAATTGCTCACTTGCAGTTCGAGGTTGTGCAAGGGGTAGTCTGTTCATTCAATACTTTTTAAAACACCTGTAAATGTTGCGAAATTTGAAATCTGATGATGTCCTCCTGATAGCTAAGTAGAGTTTCACAAACTAGGTCAAATTAGAAGCAAGTTCTCCTCAGCTCCAAGTAAACTGCCAAGATGCAGTAGCTGATCTTTCTCCTCATATTTCTTCCCTGTTTCTTTAGTGCAAACACAGTGTGATAGTTTTCAGATTTGTACTTGTCAGATCAACCCTTTTACTTCAAACTTGTCTCATTCCTTCCAAAGACATTGTTCAGCCTTTCTTTCTGTCATTTCCAGACTCGGCAGCAGCACAGGGGAGCCCCTCGACTGCCCCTCATCACCATATGAAAGAGGATGTAAAGCATGTGTCTACCTCACTGACTGGCGTGATGCACAGACAGGAGAACCGGGGCTCAAACTGCTGTGGTGTGCCACGGTTCTTGGATCACAGAGCTATATTGTCTTTTCCCTGGTGATGAAGTTCACACTAGCTGCAAGTGTAGCTGTGCAGTATGCAAGCATAAAGAGCCGACTGTTGTAGGACTCCACACTCATCTTACAAAGAGGTTATATGAAATCCTCCTGGTGCACTGATTCATCTGTGGTTCCACCAGGAAAGCAAGCAAGTCGCAAAAATCCATGGTGTGTGTCTGTGTTTACTGCATGACTGCAAATGCAGGTGCTACATTTCAAAGACCCCTAAGCAGTAAGTTTTCAGGTGATGTTTTATGAAAGGGGAAGTGATTGTCGTTATGAAATTTTTAACTGACACATGCATGTGATGAAAAGCTCAAAGATGAAATAATTTCACTTTTGTGTTATTCTACTGAAGGCACTAATTTAGAGACCAAATTTTTGTCTCAGATATTCCAAAGCAGCTCTAGCTGACTACAGTGTGTGCAGACAGTGTAGAATGTAGCATTTAGCTATTGATTTTTTTTAGGGGCTGTTTTAGATTTTATTCTATTTTACTTTTGGAGGTAATTAATTGAATTCTGACCCGGGCTCTATAATCCTGTCTTTGGGCCTTGACACTGGGGCAAAGCAAAAGTTACAAGAAAACAGAAATTGTAAGAGCATGTTCAGTGCACGAATTCTCTCTGGCTATGTATTCACCCTGGAATCAATGAACACAGAAACCCTCAATATGAGTATAAAGATGTCAGACTCAGTTCCTTAATCTTGATACAGTTTAAATATTACTTCTGGCTAAGTATTACATCTGAACCAAACACGTGATTTGAGATTATGGAAGAGTTTGTTCCTGAGCTGATTCATGCCAGTTTTACACTTGTAAACATCTTTTGATTTCAGTGGCGTTAATTCATATTTTCAATAACTCACTGAGAACAGAATATGGAGTAGAGTTTTAAAGTGTCTTTTTAGAACAGCCTGTGAACTCCCTTGGTACATGAAAAAAATTGCTATTGTCACTATCAGAGATAAATAATGAAACCAGTCAGGATACAGTAGGTGTCTTCACTGAAACTAATAGAGATGAAATGCATAGCTCCTTGAATAAGATCAGCTCCTTGAAAGAATCGGTACTATAGAGTACATGAAAGCTGTTATTGCATTGCAGTTTCCACATAAAATAAGGTGTATGAGACAAGCATTGCATTCAGCGGCCAAGACACTAAACTGATTTTACAAAGATCCTTTTATGTTAAATCAGAGTAGATGGTGAATTTGAAAAAGAAGGCACCAATGATATATTTCTAATATTTTTTCTTTCGAAAATTTTCTGAGGAAGAAATAAGAATTGGGAGGTTGATGGATGGTTAAAATATTCACAAAACAAACTTGATTTATTCAAGCTTTTTGAAGTCCCAAGAAACATGTTTAATGGGAGCTGAAAGACCTGAAAAGAAACCTTATTGTGGTGCACAGCAAAGTAATGTGGAAAAAAAATCTCCATATTTCTTCAGCCTCTAGCTTAGCTCTCACTGTGGGGAATCTTGCTGTGAAGAGATTAATCACTGCTGCTTAATAGTATCTCTGCTGGTTGCTCCAGGATAGTAACTAGCTATATAATGCAGCAGATGCATTCTTCTTTCAGTGTGGCACCTAGAGTACTGTGAATATGCCAAAGGGAATTCAAATTTACCATAGTGCACAACTGACCAGCAGATGCTGGAAGCACATTGCTTGGCACTCCAGAAGCCACAGATTCTGGAGGAAGATGAAATGGCCTCTTTTTTTTTCCCCTCTCACTGATTTTGTTTTATGAAGAACACAAAGGAAGTGCTTCCTACAAATCTAGCCAGCTACCAGGCTACTTCCAGAACTAAGTCTTAAAGATGTTGCATTTTCTCAGGCCAGTCCTTACACTGAAACTTCATTATCGATTCAGACTTCTTGTCTTGATCTCACTATTTTCCCCTAGCATTTGCAGCAATTGATTTCCTTAGAACAGAATGGACATTTGCTTTGATGTAGTAATTACTGATAGTTGGTTACATCCTGTTCTTTATCAGTTCCACTTAGGTGTCTTTCACACTAGCACCACCAAGTCTATAGTTCTTTTCATTCCTTATTGAGCTAAACTCTCCAAACTATTTTCCTTTCTTATTTTATCTCCTCCATTTGCAAATATGCTTGTTTTGGTGTCATCACCTCTAGTGTCAATTTACATTGAAGAAAAGTCCAACAAAGAAGTCTTAACAAACTAAGTAATGTATAAGATATCAAACAGGGAAAATGATACAAGGAAGACTACTTATATACAGGCAAAAGAAGGTATCTAGAACGGCAAGAGCAACCCTTTCTTGAGTTCTTTTTCTTATTACATGGAGACATCAACAGCTTTACCTGCATGATCCTCAGAGACTGTGATGCAAAGGTTCTGGCTTTAAAGGGATTGCACTTTTTTCCTTTGGCAAGAAAAAAGGACAGGTTTATTTAAGTTAAATGCTCTTCAAAGATACTTTCACAGAAGCTTTCATCTCCTTTTGTCTGTTTCCAGTCTTCCTGAAAATAACTGCAGTGACACAAGTGCAAAGTCTTTTTGATCATTTCGGTGGTAGTGATGATGCAGCTTTGTGAACTGCAAGGCACGTTGTCTGAAAAAGCCATCTTCCACCAGGAGCAGCGGATGAAATGGGGCACTTTGCCTCACATCAGTCACCCACCACAGGTCTTTCTTCAGCAGGTGAGTAGAGGGTTGATAAAATGCTGCCTTTGGGGCCTTCCACCATGGAAGGAATGGCTGTTGCATAGGTAGTAGAGGAAATTACAGGAAAATGGATGTTTAAGTTGACAGTAAAACAGAACTTAAGGAAAGGTTGCTGAATTTTGATTAGCAGAAAAAATGAACTGATACCTCAAGCACCTTTTTTCAACAAATTGGAGTGGGAGGAGGATAGCAGTAAACAGCAGTAGAGGCAAAGGTAAGATTCAGCTCCAGATTCACTTAAAACAGAAACCACTTAAATGTAGCAACGTGTTTGTCATCAAGTTGTTTCAAGTACTCTTGTGTTCACTGGGGGTTCAATAGGGTTACCAATAAATGAATTTATACTGCCACATGAGACTTTCTAGAGTAACGTGCCCTGCCTCTAGTTGCTGTGTATGGGGGGCACGAGTTTTCCATAGGTCCTGTGTCACTTCTGCCAGTCTGCTGTGGAAATCTGAGATGCATCTCAAATGAGGCTGGTAACCTGTGTTTAAGCAAATGAAAGGACCCTGACAACATAAACCTCATTTTATTGACCAGAATGGATGTGTAGATGAATCTCACATGTAGACGCTGATAGGTGAGTTTTATTGAACTGAATTTTATCCCTGGTGTTCTATTACTGGGCTACTACTTACCAGTGGTACAAAGTGGCTGGTGAACAAAGTGGCTTACCAGGGGTTTTGTGGCCTCGTTATACAAGGCACAATGGCAGAGATGCATAGGGTATGTGGAGGGTACATGAAGAAAAATACAGAAGGCAAGTGAAGGCTGGTAATCTAATAACTGCATCATTCCCAAGAGATATTTTTAGCCAGAGGGAAATTTAGGGAGGGATTTAAAGGAAATTAGAGACTCGGTTTGGCAAGAGGAGGGGACCTTCTAAGCAGCAATGTGGAAAACTTGTAAAGCAGTTAATCTGAGAATGTGTCATAGCATATGGTAAGGGATCTTCTTGCTGAAAAGACGACACTCTACAATTGATGTGACTGGCAAAATAACCGTAAGGAATAGGGCAAATGTGGCTGAAATGTTAGACAGGTATGCTGTGTGCAGCAAGTATATCAGTGGAGAAATTCTATGTTAAGAAAAGAGAATTAAAAAAGAATAATAATTTAGAAAATAAGTGATAAAAGTTTCACTATGTAAGTGGGCAGGAAAGGCCTTATCTTCTGCTGTTTAAAAATAAAATCTAAATTTTATTAGTTTTGATGACAGTATCTAGGCAGAGATCCAAGTTGAAGACTTGTTTATGGGCTTGAACAGTAAGTAGGATGATGGTGTTTTCCACAGCAATCAACTAAGAAAGTAGCAGAGAAGGTGTGGGAGAAGAAAGATTAGAGAAAAATGTAAATAATCATTTTATCTGTCTATTCAATTAACATCTAGGCCTACTTTGTAGCTTCATGAAGCCTCAGTGTGGCATTCAGTAGGTGACAAACATTCAAAATGAGAGGACCCGCCAACATTTATTCAGGTAGAAATTTCAAGTATTCTGGTGTGCACTTCTCCACTATAAATAACTCCCTGAAATTTCAGTGTCCTAATTTTGTGTTCAAGGTAAAAAGGAAAAAAAAAGAAATGCTTCAGCAAGAAGTTATGCTTTCTGGTTTAATGTATAGATATTTGAGGGATTAAAGTACACTCTTGAAAGACAGGCAGAGATATAAAAGTTAGCACCTCTTTGTTTAAGTATCATCTTCAAATACATATGTATTTAGTTAAGTGAATGTTTAGTTTTTGAATATTACAATTGGATATTTAGTTACACTACTCCAAATTAGTTTTGATCCTCTAAAACCCTTACATAGCACCTATTCTATCCTTAATAAAAAGATTGTAATTACAGTCTTTGGAAAAGATGATAATTTTGTTCGTGTTTAAGTAAATGACGCAAGGGAGATGTGCTTGGCATTTCCTGTTCATAGGTTAGAACACAATTTGTGTATTTTAATTTCGTTACATTTAATACAGGATGAACTTAGAGGAAGTATTATTGTTTATGGCTTGTATATTTTAACCGTGTATATGCAAAACAGTGTTTCACTATTCTGGTACATAGCTGCTTGATTAAAAGAAACAAGTTACAGTGGTGACTGTAGACACTTTACCTTGTAAATTGTGTTTTAGAATAACTGCAACAAACAACATGTTTACAGCTAAGAGATACTTATAAAAAAACTTGAAACTTTGATCATGGGGGATTTTAATTTCACAGATACTTACTGGGATAACAAGTATGCAAAACCTGTAAGGTGGGAAGCATGTTTCCAGAGGCAATGCATAATTGCTTACTTACTGAAGTCAGTTTATTGACTGAACTTCATGATCAGAGGCTCTTGGCACCCAGAGCTAGGAAATTAGCCCATCTTGATAAGTAGAGCAGGGCTGATCTAGGGATCACAAACTCACAATACAGAAAAGAAAAGAAGATGAGGCAACATAATCAGTTGTGACTCAACAGAAGTTTTGTAAAAATAAAGATACTATAAGGCATGTTGATGGAGATAGATAACTACATAAATTAGGGATGTTTTTTCTGGAAAATAAAAAGGCTTTCATTATATGTCACAATATGAATTACTTGCACCTTCACTTCATGTAGAAGGAATAGCTTGTGGTAACATAAACAAATAAATGATCTTGATGGAGATGATGCAAAATCTCATGACTGTATGGGAAACCTGGTGCAGAAAAAATGGGAATTATTTAAGAAACAGTTGGACATGCTGCAGTAACAATTCATTCAGGCTAAGTCTCAACAGGGGGAATGTAACTCAGACAATGTGCTTAAACAGAGTGACAATAACAACATGTTTAAATGTCTCTTTCTGGAAGAGGGGAAATTGCTATTTACACTTTTAAAAATTACAGAATCTAAAAGATAATTAAAATATCAATAAGAGACATTGACTAGCACATTACAAAAAATATTCCAATTATGAATAAAGGACTTTTTTACAGGTGATATATTTTCAGGAGACAGCAGATGAAATGGAAACAATCACTAAAAAGTGGTAGTTGAGATTATCAGGTGCAAAGGAATTAATGTGGTTTGTCAGGTAATAGTACATTCCTTTTACTGTTACTTTCTTTCACAGATAGTATACAAGGAGGAGTAGTCCTAAGATGTGTTTCTGGCTCTTGGTTGGCTTAGATAAATTTGTCATGAATTTCAGTGCTGCTCCTTCTGCAATTAGACCAAGTGAGGGTTAGCCTTTGGGATTGGCTATAGTGCCTCTAATTGACAGGATGGAGGGATATAGGAAAGGAACTTCATAGCAGCATGACCACTGCACCTTAACATGATAAGGGAGCATGTCTTGCTTCTGAGTAGGATCTGCTGCTTCTTTAGTTTCTTGGCGGAAGTTTATGCTTTTAAATTGTACTTCTGAAAGCACATAATTTGTTCATGCACCTTCATTGTCCTGGAAGAATTGAGGCTTTGCATTATTTATCTTATAGTTTGAATATACCTATAAGTAGAAACCAGACTTGGGGATCACCCATAGTGGCATGGGGCAAGCTGTTTTTCAGGAGGGAATCCTCTCTTTAGATATTCACTCTTTAGCTTGATGTTTTTTGGTTTCTAACAGATTTTATGGTAGCTACAGGTATGTATACTAGGGATGTGAAATCCTTCATAGTCTCTGGCAACTCATTTGTAGGGGAAATTGCACTGGAAATAGATGTTCCTTAGTTTTCCACTGAAAAAAATCTTATCATTTCTTCTACTAAGATGTCATTGCCTGTAGAATACGTTATGTTTTTTTGCCTAAAGCACTGATCTTTATACTGTATAGGAACATTAGATCTTAACGCATATGCTTCTCGTGTTATGTATATACAGGAAAAAGATAGGACTTTCTGGTATAAGATAACAAGTTTACATCTGCATTCCCAAATGAGAAATTAGGACAACAAGGTGGAATAATGCCGTCAAAAGCACGTCAATGTACAGGGAGTGTCAAGACATCAGGGAAGAAAACACAAGATTAAGCCAGATAAAGCAGCACTTGTAGCTCTGTATGACACAAGCTATACTTTACGGAGTCAAGTGAACTGAATTTTGATCCTCCCTCTTTAAAAAGCTTTGAGAATTTTTAGTATGGGTCAAGATGGACTTGCAGGTAGTAGAACTTCTTCACGCCCAACAAATTATTGTAACATGAGTAGGATGTTGCTGTGGGTACAGACATCATAGATCTATTCCTTTTTCATCTATTTCTCCATTCTTAAGGACAAACTTTGGAAATTCATATGTAATTAGTTGCTCTTTGTTAGTCCCTCTCTAATCTTTACTTGCCTATCAGTGCTGCTAAATTAAAAAACACAATTGCATGAAAACATTTCAACTAAAATACAGTAAATTGATCACCTGTATTCATTAAAATTATGTATTCTGTGGCTCTGGTTTGCAAGAAATCAAAGTCAGTCATCACGACTGTTCTTGCTACAGAATTAAAAACAGTAAAGAGAGTATCATTAAGAGGTAAATTTCAAGCAATCTTACCACTACTTTATTTTCAGAACTGGGGCTCATCACTGACCTTTTCTTTTGACTGTTTTACCCAGTAGTATTTTTAATTTAATTACCAAGTTGATCACAACATGGTGGTATTATATCCTAGGCATAAGGAAATATACTTTTAAAATGACTTATGACATTGCAGATTTGTGTTTCCAGAAACTTTCCCTAGTATGTAAAAAACCCCACCACCAAAAACTCCCCTGTGGGAAGCTACAATGGATAATGTTACTATATTCACAAGAGAAATAGTATTTATGCTCTCAAATTTTTAACTTTTACTGAAAATATGATGTTACAAAGTCTGTAGTTGCTCCTATTAGGCATCCCAGGAAAAAATTCTGTTACTTCTATGCTGTCAGATTCTTTTGTGGAAGGGATAAAGTGGAGGGATAAGGAGGAATCCGCTTGGTGAGTCTCAGCTATATAAAAGAACAGGGACGGTGAAGCAACTGAAACACTAATTCTATGAAGCAGCACATATAAATTCTCAAATGGGCCAAAAAGTGTGCTGGTCTTCAGCTCTGAGATTAACCAGGTTTCTTTTTTCCCTTTCTGTGTAAAATGGAATTTTTCTGCTAATATACAGTTTATCATTTTATTTTAAAATTTAACTTACATTTTAGCTTTACATTTGCATGGATTATCTTATTTCTTTAACATATTTGTCATGCTTATGTCTGAGCACTGTGACAAAGGAGTCAGTGCAGTTCTACTCAGTACTGACTCACTTTATTTAGAAATCCAAAAATAGCTCTGTTTTCAGGTTTCATCTTAGCTTTTAGTGGGTTAACATAGTGACAAATATCTGTAACAATAGTAAAAAACTTTGGTGAAAAGCACTTTTACTCCAATAATAGTTAGGAGAATAGAATAGCTGTTGCCTACTGCATATAAAGCTGTCTCCTAAGGTATTTTCACGTCTAACAAAGCATCAAGGTATATCCATGTGCCTTCCATTAAATTTCTCTTATAATAATAAGACTATGTTAAAGGCAAAATGGCAACTACTTTGCTGGCTCAGTCTGCTTGAGGGCTACCGCTGGGCTTCAATAAATTGCTTGCTATCAAGAAAAGGGAAGTACTAAACCCTGACAAAGAAGGAGAAAGACAAGTATACATACACATAAGCAAATCTGACAACAGAGCAGAGCTATGTTAAGAGCACAAGGCCAGCAAAACACAGTGGTTTCATTCAGCTGGAAATCGTGTCTGTTCCAATATGTATTCACTGCAGCAAATGTGGCTTAGTGAAACTTTTATTCTGCAAGGAAACCTTCACAAATATGGGCCTTCTGCATTTTATTTGAACTGCCACATAAGTGCACGTTGTTGAAACATAACTTTAAATAGCTTATGAAGACATCCCCATGAATTCAAAATTACTGTACTTGCAGAAAAAGCAACAATATCCGTCCGTAAATCCTTTAATCATAAGCATTAAAGAATAGTTCTTCAGAGAATCACAGGCTGCTGACTAAAGTTTACATTTTCTTGAGTTGCTTTTGGTGCTGCTAGCTATTTTTCTCATACACATGATGCTGATATGAAGTGACACTTGCACCTGTTGTCACCATCTTATGGTAATTAGCATAGTGCCCTAAGTAGCAGCAGGGCCATCACATCCAAACATAAGCCATTAACATATTGCAGCTGTCATCAGTAGGGAAAGCTAATGGAGTTAGTGGATTTGCACACTATTGCGTACCTTGGCTCAGCTAGCATAACTCCCCATATTGGGGTCATTTGGGATAGGAAAAAGAAATGTGGGATGTAGCCAGTCAGGAGTGAAAGAATACATTTTACTGCAGGTTTACTTTCATGTATTATGCATGTCCTTCAAGGTCACTGCATGATCATTTATAAGATTTTAATGAGATATCAAAGTGGAAAGAATGGAATATAATTAATGTGATCATACAGAGAAGATACAGGTATAAAATAGCATGCATGAGGCAGTCAACAAAAAGTGAGAACAGTGAAGAAAAAAGGGCTCTGGCCAGATTTCAGCCTGTAAAACCATAATCTTTTGTATTGTATTTTCAGACACTTAACATCCTGTTAAACATTTTTACCCAGATAACAGAGAAATAATGGAGGGAATTAGAGAAAATACATTCCACCATTTCTCTTTGAATGTAGGCTACTTTCAGTTTCCCTCTTTGGGAGAAAATGCGTGACTTATAGCTAAAAGTATGCTAGTCCTACAGTAACACGGCATTTGTGGCCATTATACATTTTATTGTTTGGATTCCTTTTGCTGACAGAGTCTTTGATGAGCCTGGAATAAACTGAAAAGATTCATAGAGGAGTGTATTTTTAAGCACTTTTCTTGAGCCTTTTCTTTCTGTAGGTGCCTGAAGAGCTACAGAGATTTAACAAACTGTTCCATAGGAAGAATTTCTTACAGGCTTTTCTAAAGACTACTGATTGTCCCCACCCTGATCCAGTTCTCACCTTCTTCTCACTACCCAGACACTTTTGTGTAAAGGTTCACCTCTCTACGTGTGGTTTCTTTTTTTGTGAGTGGGATAAAACCACAAATCAGGTTGGCCATGATGGGAATTGATGCCCTAGCATGACTAAGTGCTCTTATGGTCCCCACTGTCTGTGCTAGGCTAGTGCTAGTGTTTCTGTGTAGGAGTTGGCATAAATTTTGGTGAGCAAACAGAAAAAGAGACCAACTCAACAGTACAAAAGGCAATTCTATCTATGGAACTAAACTAGGGAATAACCCTGCCTTGCAGACTCATCTCACTTTGGCTTTTGGCAAACCAATAAGCCAGCATTTTCACACGTGGATAAGTAGTTACACAATTAAATCATTAAAAACAACCAGACACCTATGCTCAAAAACACTTGCACCATCTTATACCATCAAGAACTCTATTCATCTTTCTGCATTTTCTTAACTATTTTGTGATTTGATGTTTTCTAGGATGGACTTTCTAGTAATATAGTTGTTTGGAAAACAGATTCATCAAACCTCTGCTTTAAGCCAGAAGTGATTCCAGGGACTCTGTCAGGATTTGTGCTCAGTAAGACATGGAGCCCTAGGTATGAGCTTTGTTGTTGAACTCTTTTCCCTAAACCCCGAATACTCCATTGGAAAGTTTGAACCCCATTAACCTGTGTTACTAGTGTTCACAGTTTGAGACATTTTAAAAGACAAATATTTGTAAAAATCTTTGTTGCATGTGAAATATTCAGTGTATATTATTTTTAAAAATCACTTTTTAAAAGCAGTAGATACTTTCTTTCAAATAAATTTTTTATCTTTAATTTTAAATGACTTTTTAGTTCTTTTAAATAGCTTTAAATAATTGTTTATTTGCACAGAATAAAGAAACTCAATTTCCCCGTCAACTCAAAATAATTAAAAACCAAGGAAAAGATATTTTAACATCTAAAAAGAAAGGAGAATCTAAACTCAAGAAAATTAAAGAGTTTTATAAAAGCAAGGTAATCTCAGGGATTTACCAATGTGTGTGCTGATTTGCCAAGATATTNCAGATTCATCAAACCTCTGCTTTAAGCCAGAAGTGATTCCAGGGACTCTGTCAGGATTTGTGCTCAGTAAGACATGGAGCCCTAGGTATGAGCTTTGTTGTTGAACTCTTTTCCCTAAACCCCGAATACTCCATTGGAAAGTTTGAACCCCATTAACCTGTGTTACTAGTGTTCACAGTTTGAGACATTTTAAAAGACAAATATTTGTAAAAATCTTTGTTGCATGTGAAATCTTCAGTATATATTATTTTTTTAAAATCACTTTTTAAAAGCAATAGATACTTTCTTTCAATTTTTTTTTAAATTTCTAATTTTAAATTACTTTTTAGGTTTTTTTAAATAACTTTAAATAATTGTTTATTTGCACAGAATAAAGAAACTCAATTTCCCCGTCAACTCAAAATAATTAAAAACCAAGGAAAAGATATTTTAACATCTAAAAAGAAAGGAGAATCTAAACTCAAGAAAATTAAAGAGTTTTATAAAAGCAAGGTAATCTCAGGGATTTACCAATGTGTGTGCTGATTTGCCAAGATATTTCCATTTAACTGGGTAATTTTTTAATGATTCTACACTTCACTGAACTTTCAAGTAAATACATACATTTGACAGATTCCTTGTTATTTAGTGGGAATATATGCTTTAAAAAAAAAAGATGTTTTATTTGCAAGAAAACCAGCTGTCTCTGTCAATGTTCTAAGATGTTTTTCCTGGGAAGAAAACATTATGGAAAATCCCACCAAGAACAGGAAGCAATGAACAGGAATTCCTGATTGGGATTCTAGAGAAAAATGATGAATAGACTGAAAACTAAATAGTTATCTTTCAGGTTAGGCTCATCTAGGGCTTTTTCTTCACCTATTTTTCTGCTTCTCTTCATTCTTTTTTTTTTCCTTATTGGATTTCTTTCTCAGCCCTCTCCAAGCTCTGCTACCTATTCTTAACCTATGCCTCATCTTCCTTTCCTCTGCACCGCTTAATATATTATCTCTGAAATATCTATCCAGAGCCATGATTTTGCTAGACATGATGGAAGAGAAGGCAACATGGGCAGTATCTCTCCCCTTGCTGAAGGAACTGTTTGCATATATGAAAGCCCATTTCAGCCCATGACAATGTCCATGCA
Organism: Piaya cayana; assembly: GCA_013389865.1. NCBI lineage: Eukaryota > Metazoa > Chordata > Aves > Cuculiformes > Coccyzidae > Piaya > Piaya cayana. Next base: position 171,544 of record WAAB01020446.1, on the reverse strand, counting down.
AAAATGCTTAGAGTGACGCCTTGAAAAACTCATCTCACTAAGGATACATAATGTGGTTCCCAAAGTAAAATGTGTTTATCCAGTAGCAGTTGGTAGTTCCAGCAGCTCCCTAATCTGGGACTCCCTCCAGTGGTTGGTTTACCATAGTTTACAAAAAGAGATTTACAAACACATTTTGTTTTTCGTGAAGCTAGCTATGGTTGGGGCTAGGCAAACAATGTTGCCAGGAAAATGTGAAATGGATATAAGAGACAAATAAAAAGAAAAAAACTTTATTTTTAATATCTGTTGTCACAGGGGACCAGGACTGAACACCTCCCTCTTTGATGCTCCACTAGGGACAACCGCTCAGTCAGGTAGTGTGGGAGGCAGGACAGACTGACACCCTTATGCTGCTGCCAAAATCTCTTGCTGTTTCTCTGCATGAGGACATGTCCCATGTCCCAGTTTCATAATTACTTTGCTTTTTTTTCTACAGAAGGAGTTCATATTGTTCACCTGCACAGTCTAACTGATGAAAAATGATGCAGAAAGGAGAGAAGGGTAATTTTTGAAGTGGGCAAATGGCAAAAAAAATCCTGAAGACATGACCAAACCCCTCCAATTTCTATTTCTGACCCTATATAAACAAACGAGATTTTGAAGAGAGAGTAATTTTCAGAAAATTGAGATAATCTCAGGCCTAGAAAAATCAAACAATTTAAAATTCATGAAGGTACCATCTTCCTATTTATAAAAGGTTAAGTTCCCCTAAGCTATGAAAGAAAAACACCCTCTGAAGACCTCGGAAGGCAGTAAACACTGGTGGCAAGTGACAGGAATTGATCCTGCTTTTCCATGCCTGTCATGTCTCTAAATTTTATTTCCACCATTTCTAAGGTACTGTGATAAGAGAGGCAGGGATAGGAAAAAGGATTGAGCCGAGGCAAGACTATGGCCTGAGGGCAATGATACCTGGGTCTCTGACTTTTTCTCAATTAGTAGGTCTCCCTGCCTGACTGTGAGATGTGCATCTAACTGGGGACTTAGGCTGTTGCGAGGTATTGATTAGCCATAATGTGAAGTCAAATCTGAATAAAAAAGCATTGTGATCAAAAGACTTTCATTGGAGACAGCATGCCTTCCAAGTCAAGGGTCTGCAGAATCTGATGAGCTCTGTTTCCTTTTTGTCTGAGAGAGATTTCCACGGTTTACTCATAAAGGCTCTCTTGATAGGAATGTCCAATGGGCCCTCTGTCAAAAAACCTGATGTTTCAGATTTGACAGGTGCTTGTTAGTTTTTCATCCCAGATCACTCAACGTGCACACAAAACTAGAAGGGACGGTGGATAATAATGCTGCGTTTCAAGTTGACTACCTTGTCATTTTTGCTGGAAAATTCACCGATTCAACCACTAACTTTAAATTTTCTGCATTAAAGGAAAACAAAGCATAGCCAGCCGTGAAATGTATTGGTTTTCTGACTGCTAGTACTTACATAGCTCAATACAATACATCGCATTGCCTTGTTTGATAGGAACACTTTATCCAGATCACATATAAAAGACAATAAACTGCTGCTCTGTTAGCAATGACAGCAACAGAAAAACCCACAGCAGAGAAAACTGAGACATTCATTTGAATTAATTTTATCTTTTCCTGCATTTCAGTCTTTTTCTCACTGAAAATATTTCTAAATGAGGAAATTATCCTCCATACCTTTACTTGTGAACAATACCCTTTCAAACAATGTCAGCCCACTTGGGCAACACATGAACATGGATTTCTGCTCCATTCCCCATGTTTTCTCTCAAAAACTCAAGAGAGGATGGAAGCTAGTTTTTATGGACTTTTCACATGAAGAATTTACAAGTCAAAGGTTTAAGCCAACAGAGATGATAAATTTTGATAATATCATCTCTGGGTATTATTATAATAAACTCCACATTTTATTTCTTCTTCTGTAGTTCAGAATCTAAACCCCAGGGCAGAGCAGTCACTGTGCATTGGCGGCAGACTGTGAGACTCACTGGAGGTAACAAGAGTTCCTATTCATACTGGTGCATGAGACCTTTGGAAATAGAACAAAAAAGACTAAAATTTTTATGGAATAAAATGTTGCATTACTCACTCTTAGATACTTTTGAGTTAATTAGTGAAATAGTTGTTTACAGTGTGATCTTGTAAGTGATAACTTATACTTGAACTTTCTTCGCTTATACTTACAACTGTTCTTGCTTATAAGGAACCACTTGTCCTATATCTCAGGTAATCCCCTGCTCCCCAAAGTCATCCTCCTTTCCCACCTTTTCTTCCAGTACTAATGATAGTTCCCAGAGGTCTTGCCTAGGCAAGCTGGGACTAGTCCCTTTCTATGTCAAAAGGGATTTTAATAACACTGTCCTCCTCCCAAAGGACCACCCTCACCATGGGCAAATGAACTGTCAATCCATCTCTCCGCAGCTTTTGCATGTGTAAGTATATTGGCACTGGCACTGTGCCGGGGTGCAGGGCAGATCCCTGTCAGGATGGGCACCTTGAGTATCTCATGGTTATTCTAGTAACTGACAAATTATTTCTCTAAAGAGAAAGAACAGAAACTGAAAAATAGCAACAAAAAAATACCCTGAAGAAGCAAAACTAACCAATCCAAACTATGCTGGTTATGAGGTTGTTTCTGGCTCAGGCACTGAGATGCAAAAGCCCCAGCTAAAGGAGCCTTTTTTTAGTAGTTGGAGTCACAGCTGTGCAGTCTGCAGCAGGCATGTTCATGGAAAAAAACACACACAGAACAAAGAAGAGAGGGATAGAGGAAACAAACTGCTGTCATAAAGTTTCAGAAGGAGTCTTGAAACACAAGCAACCAAAATGTGTTTTGTAGTGTCCAGTCACATAGGTGCAGGAACATGAGGACCTTTCAACAGAGCCAGGTTGGATGAAATGCCTCTCTTTCCCCCGACAGTGTTTTCTGTTGCATGAAGGCTGAGCTTGGTGTAGGTCGTGTGAGTTATTTCTTCAAGACTTAAGCCCCCATTGCTCACAGCACTCTGCTTCCAGCCCTTCCCAGCACAGCTCAAGGTTGTGAAAGCATAATGGAGCCCAAAATATTTCTTGCTGCAAAGTATTCGTTGTGGTAAATGTCAACTCTAGCAATAAGGCACTGAAGGCTGTGCATTAGCAAGCTATTAGTGCATGCTGAGAGTACTCTGGTTGCTTTCTAATGCACACTCTGCAATGGCCATTACAGAGCATGACTCATTATTTTTACATTTATTTCACATTTTTAAAAAAACCTTTTCAAAACACTATTGCACAATTTCAGGAGATGTGCTTTTTCACAAGGAAAAAAATGGTCCTTATGAATAAAATGTGAAGAGAAAATGGTAGGCAAAGATAGTCTTCAGTGCTTCTCAGTAAATCCAAAAGTGACTGATTCTTAATCTGCTCTCTTTTCCTGTGGTTTTTTTTTTTAACTATCATAAGCAGATTTATCCCCTCCCAGAGTCATGTTTCTGTCTATGCAGTTTCAGCTTATGGCTGTGGAGCCATTTTATTTGATTAAAAATAACACTTTGGCAGATATGTGATGTTAGGTTCTTGTCTTTAACACCAGAAAAATGCAAAATGTCCCCAAAATCATGTGTTGATCCTTGAAAGTAATGCATGACTTCAGAGGGGAAGATGTTACTTGTTCTTTCCTTGAGCCTCTCACTCCTGTCTCAGTCTGGTAACTGTTTCTATCTCCCATCCCCACAAAAATGTTGAAATTTTTGCTCATCTGCCTTTTCCCTATTATGCATTGAATGCAACAGTGTGACAGATGTGCACAAAAGGTAGTATCGATGTAGCAGGCTGTAATTACAACTGCTAAGCCTCCTAAGAAAAATAAGGTTATGATCAATTAAGCTAGGATTAATTCTGCCTAAATTTAATCACCTAACTGAGGTGTTTAAATTAGGACTATAATTGCTCTAGGCTGCCTTAGTAATGAAGTGAAGGTTAGATGCCTCAAAAATGTGTTTCATCCCACCTAAGGGCTAAATCATCCTCTCTTTTCTGACAAGAATTTACATGACAGTGCTTCTAATTTTATCAACTAAATGATACGGGTAATATGACTTGGATTGAATCTGGGCATTGGGTTTGTTTTTTTTTTCCCAAGCTCTGCTTCCCTATTTAATAGTTAAGTATCTACAGTGTCAATAGATGTTCTTAAAACATCAGTTGTCTTCATGATACTAGAATGTCAAAATAACAATGCATTTTACTCTTGATATCTGAGTAGCGTGCTATGAGGTCCTTTGTGAAAATGCTTTGGAGAAAGGATATTTAAAGAACAGATTGGAAAAAATATTGAAACTTAGAAGGTATTTGGCAGGGGAGCATGTCGAGATCAAAATTCTTTGCAAAACAATTGTGCATGTGAGTGGGAGAAGATAGTACTGAAGAGCTGAAGCTATTTTTTTGAAATATGGATAGTTTAAGTATATATGGAATCAGACACTCCGAGACTGAACAAAACTGACAGTGAAGGAATATTCAATGTTATGTTACAGCCTCTGAAAACATAGCAAATGTCAGAAATTCCTCTTTTAAAGAGTCTTCACTCTTGTTCAATAACTTCAAGTGTCAGAGCGTGGAGCTGTATCAAAAAGGGTTTCAGAGAATCAAAAGGTTTGTTTCTTAGCAACTCTGTCAACAAATTTAAATTGCTGCATATCATGAGTATTCCATAATTATTTGCATGCAAGATTTGTAAACACAGATTTTTGTTGTGCATCCTGTTGTCATGGCTGGTGGGGAGGCAAAAGGGAAAAAATACTGCAGGGCAGGGCCAATACAGGTGCTAAAATAGAAGAGATGATGCAATACTAAACAAAAAGTTCTATGCAGCTCGCTTGAATAAAATCTTGTTTGGCTCACCTTGCCTATGAAATAGAAACTGCAGAAACAGCAAACCCAGTCATGTGCTGCAGTAGTCCACAAAGTCAAAAGATTGATTTTTAAATTGTTTTTAATAAAAAGCATTGAGGATGATATTTGGACCTTGTTTACATAGTAAACCAGAGGTCCAGATGCACTGCAAACAGACACACATACACTATCTTTAAATACGATTTGTTACACCAATAATATTCTAGCCAAGGCGTATGACTTGGTTGCTGGGCATTTGCCTGGGATCATAGGAAAGTTTCGCAGCCTGAACTCAAAGGCCAGTGCAACTGCTGGGCTGGATGCTTCAAAGCTTTTCAGAGATGCCTTGATGAACTCCAGTCACACGAACCTCAGGAATCGCAGGCTGATATATGTTTGCCCTCTTTTGCTAGTGTCATTAAAGATCATGGTTTGGAAGTGATGAATATAGTTCATTTTAATTTTTATGTCTTTTCGACTGTATTTATTATTTGCTGAGTGCCTATAATGTGCATGGTACAACAAGAGACTTTATTTAATATAATGTATTTTAGATCCACTATATGCGATAGGCTAAAGATATATATGTCCATATGTGCTCACTACAATATAATAGACTAAGAGGGTATGCATACTGTATATATTTCTGTTTTCATATTTAATGAATTCATCTTACTCCATGCATCTAATGACTCATATACAAAATTTCAGCTTGTTTCACATAATACTTTTGTTATAAGTTTAGCGTTATTTATTTACACTGCAGTGATCTCAAAGGCTCCTTCTCTAAAGAAGCACTGTGAAACACTGGAGCAGGAGACCACCTTAAAGAAGTAGCAGTTCACAAAAGTAAGAGAAAAGGGAATGTAGCCACAAACAGGCAGTGACTTATCCTTTCATAGTCCAGGCATGCAATGCAGACAAGAGAGTCTGTTGATTTCTTGTCTCTAATCAGTGGATTAGGAAGCCTAATTTACAATTGCTCAGAATAGCCTGCCTCTAAAATTCATATAACCATGTCCCTAGCCCTGCCTCCATTTTACCAGGGCCCCTGAAATTCTTCTTGCTGCACCATCATATGTCCAAAATGTCTGTTGCATGACAAGAACGTTTACTTGGTTGTGGAATAGGACATGCCTACCTACCCCACCATGTGACTGGGACAGAGATGTGCATTTTAGGCATCCCCCAGCAGTATTTCCATCTGCTGGATGTAGAAGTCAGTATGTGGCACCAGAAGGCTTCCAGAAGTTCCTGTGTCACCTATCCCATGGTTTAGATCAAATTATCTCTCTATTTCACTCTGTCCTTCCTTGTTCTCCACTACTCTTACTTTAGGTTTTATGTACCCGCTGCCTGTGAAATGGATAACGGAAACCTCTTGGTAGCATCAAAATAAACCCCAAAACTAAACAAAACTCATGCCTGAATGATGAAACCTTAGAGAGGTGACTCTGAAATTCTTCAGAAGCCAAATTCAGATATACCTTAATGGGCAAACTTATATTCCATGTAGGTGTCACAAGAAAGAACAATCAAACTCGATTGCTACATATNGAAATTCTCCAGAAGCCAAATTCAGATGTACATTAACGTGCAAACCTATATTCCATGTAGGTGTCACAAGAAAGAACAATCAAACTTGATTGCTACATATTCATATATGTGTATATGTGTATATATGTGTGTGTGTGTGAATTAATATATACATTTAGGAATGTGTGTGTATTAAACCTGGACTATTCTATGATAGCCTAGAAAGAGATGGGGTTTTGTCTATTTTTAGTCTGGCCATAAATTACTTCAGATGGTAAGAAATCTTTTCCCCTACCACTTGTTAAAAGAAAGAGGAAGAAATACAACAAAGCCCAGTGCATACCATTGAGCAGGTAACAGACTACAAATCTGAAAACAGAGATAAACAATAGATGCTGAAGTTTAATCTTCTGGCTACTGGAAGACAGAACAAAACACTTAGTTCTGCTAATCAGGAAAAAAGAACAAATTTGATTCAAATACACTAGCCAAAACCAAGAAGATGATCAAAATCTCTGTTTGTTAGAGACACTGTGAGATGTTTAAGATTTAATGGAGCTAAACCACATTGCAGTTCAGTGAAGTAGGGTTTTTTTAACACTAGGCCACAAATGAAAATACTTTTGGTGCTTCCTTGCCTAGTCCCAGAGGTAGCCTTAATGTTTGAAACAGGAGACAGTCCCTTCTCAGAATATGACTAAGCCAAGGTCCCAGCCGTGCCAGAGATTGACTTGCACTGAGGAGGGATAAAAACCATCAAAACTCAGCATCTGACAGGCTCAGTGCAGAAACAGTAAAAGGAGCTGTTCTTAGCTGGAGGACAAATGCAGAACTCTGCCAGAGGCTTTGCACAAACAGAAATCTTACTGTGAGTCCTTACTAATAGAAAACATAGGTGTTAAATTCTCACCTTCAGGAGTACTTAAATTATTTTCAGTTTTTCCAACCCTTAAGTAAAGCAAATGTTTTAGTGCCCAGTCAGAAATAACACTACTACTGAGAATGAAAGCTGTATATCAAGTCATCCATATATTAGATGTTGTGATGACTTCCATGCCACTTACTGTCCTTGTGGTAATCTACTGAAAATTACTTAAATTTATTCTTTGTTTTATGGCTTAACAGCCTAGAAAACAATGAAGCATCTCTTATTGTTGATTACTATCTAATTATTATGTGGGGAATTTGTTAAGATGTACTTCAGGGAACACGAATGGTTATGACATAATTCCCATGGCAGACACACCACTGTAAATCAAGGAAGAGATGGTTGTCGAAGTGGGAGGACAAGCACACTGTGTAGTGCAGCTATATAAGAATGACTGTGCTGCTTCTCGGTACCATCTCCAGAGTTTCAGGAACACAAAAGTGTCTTGTTCCATGAGAGTTAGTAATGTTGATGGATTTTCTGATGATATTGATTGATTTTCTGATGATGTTTATGAAACTCAGTGTTATATCAAAGGAACACAAACAATTGCCCATTTTACAGGTTAGACAAATAAGAGAGCTTCTTCATAACTCTCTTCAGGTGCATAATGTTGGAGGCTCTTCTTAAGAAGGAAATAACCTTTAGCAGGGCCAACATTAGTGGATGTAGGAAATATTCTTCCACATAGAGACTGAAAAATTAACTGGTTTCTGGAATCAGTTATGCTTTTTAATACTACAGCTTTCTTTTATACATTTACAGCTTCTGTCTTCTGCTCCACCTAAATTTTGGTGCAATCCTTAAAACCATAAAAAAGAGATTTCCCATACTATTGTAGGGACTACCAGTGAAGACAACACTTTAACTACTCTTTTTGAATTTATTGGTCTTGGCAATATTCTGTCTGTATGTCTGATTGGCATTTCTTGGACTCTGTTGACCATTCTTAAGCAGGACATAGGCGAGGTATGAAAGTGCCAATCCACAAAGCTCCAAGATGCACTCCCACCTCTGGAAATACTGTATTGCCCCCCATCTGGTATCCCCTGTACTGCTAGAGTTCATTGTGTTGCTCTTCCTTAATTTCATAAATATGTGGATTCATTCACAAGAAATGACCACTGTGATGATCCCAATTGATCTCCTGTTTAATGTCCACTGTAGATTTCCTTTAAAATATTCCAGTTCAAATTGGACAAAAACATCAGGAAAAAATCCCAATATCAATTTAAAATTGATGATAATGAAAAATTATGGCTACCACCAGCCTTCAGAAATTGTTCCACTAGTTAGCTCCCTCAGTATTCTGTGTATTCTGAATCTGATTTTTTTTCCCCTAGGATTTTATTATTCCATGGATAAAGGGTAGAAGAACCTTTAAAATCAGTTCTGTTTTTCAGATGGGTTCACATTGGCTGAGATCACAGTAGATTGGATGTTGTTTAAAATAGCTGTAGTTCCATAAGTCTTTTACTATAACAAATGCTCAACAGTGTTATTTTTACTCTCTTTTAAACCTTAATTTCCCTAAAATCCTTTTGGACATAACTACAGAATTTCAATAGCAATAAAGATACTTCCAAGCAAGTGCAAGCAAAAGTAATTTAATATGCCCAACTGCTACTTGAGATCTCTTTATAAAAACAACAGCAGTTGCTCTTTTGGTAAAGAGTGGCACTGGAAACTGATTCTCTTACTGTGATATCTAAATCTTTTTTCCAGAGTTACTGCTTCAAAGAGTTTTCCTGTATTATGATATGACCTGTATTCTATGTTTTCAAATACACTGCATGCAGCTGCGTTTGTAACACCTATTCTTTGCTTGCATGAGTGCTTATTACTTGTAACTCCACAAATCTTTGGTTGTCTTTGGTACAACTGCTTCAGCAGTTGGTGTGCATGTTTGTGATAGGATCTGCCTATGCAGTCTGCTTGCTGTCTCTCCATTTAGTTTCTTACAGAACGTAAAGCACTATGTCCAGGTGGTAATTACCTCATTTACTTCAGGAATTTGTTTCTTTGTATTATCCTTCATTTTAAAAGCTTCTTTTTCTGTGGTTGAAGAAACCTTTGCAGCCCCACTTCTAAGGAGAGCTTTGATCAAGGGATGACTTCTCTTGTCACAAGCAGAATATAAGTCGCCTTTTCCTCCTAGAAATGCAGCATGCATGTGCCAGAATGAATTCAGAACTGCCTTTGTTTGTACCCTGTGAATCAAAACTCAGTCTGATAAACATGCGGTTTTTCCAAACAGGAAAAGCATTTTATTTAAATCCAAACTGGGCTCTTGTTTAGCCTTCAGTCTGGCATGCACCTCCACACAATTATTTGTCAGGGTTCGAAATTTCTCCTTTTTCTTTTTTTTTAATTGAGATTTTTTTTCCATTTTAACTGCATGTTCTTTTCATCCTAACAAGTAATAGAAAATTAAACTGCCTTTTTTTTCCTTTGTGGATGTAAATTGTGATCAAAATGCTAAAAATGGCTTTGGATCTGGAAATGTGACTATGCATCATAAAGCTTCTGTTCCTGGTTAATTTTTAACTGCAGCATGCTCCTCTCATTCTGGAGTTATTGTCCTCTTGTGAAGACCAGATGTGTGGATCCTGACATCTCTTACACTTGAATCATCTGTATTTGCAAATGCAAGTGGCACAAAACCCGCTTCTCTTGTTTGAAGGCTTATCATTTCAAGCTTTCTTGATTTCTACACTCAAGACAGACTAACACTGTGCCATCTGCAATCCTCTGGCAGTGTGCCAGTGAAACTGCTGGCTGAAATAATTTGCAGCTTCACACCAAATTTGTCATGGAAATACAAGCCCCACTTAGACGCTTTCGAACATGCAGTATTAAAAGACTATAACCAAACCCCAGAACTTAAATCACACTCCTGAAACTGTTGTGCTCAATGTGGAACCCATTTTCCTAGTCATTTCACAAGATGCATTTTATGCTATCAGTTTCTCCTAGGCACTTGGGGTGGGATGTATCTCGCTTAACGATCCCTGAGGACATCCACACCTCAGACTACCTTTTTTTTTCTCTGTTGGCTAAAGGTGGGTTGAACCCTTAATTGGCTTTTCTTAAATCATTTTGCAATTTACAGTAGTGTTAGAGGAATTTAAATACTGCCCGTTTAATATTTCTATCTTTATTATACCTCAGACCACAATTATCACTTATTTCAATAGATAATGCCTGATTTTTTTTTGAAATAAAGCCTCAATGAGGGAATTCTGTTGACCTGAGGAGTGTGTAGGGATAGGAAATTAAACCCATACCTCCAACTCTGTCCTCCCTCCTCACTAGGTTGATGATCAGATTCAGGAGACAATTTGATTGAAATTTGCCATGCTGAGTGTAATAAGCACCTCACCAGGACCAAGTACAGCAGCAAGATAACAGAAATAGTAATAAACTAATAAGTGGGAATAAGAGCTCTTTATTTTTATTGCTCTCATGTAGTGACCTATGAACTTCCAACTGCTTCTCTGTCCTTGCCATTATCCTTGCAATATGCTTCCTGATCTCTTTCAGCAGGATGTTTCACTCTGCAGAGCAATTTCCGTTTTCAAACTCAATAAATCCACTCATTATTACTGAAAAAATCAACAAATTAAATACATGAGATGAAGTTAGACAGATTCTCCTATGGCTATCTGCTTTGGTGGAGCTGACATAAACTCTGTATTGACTTTATTAATGAATCCACCTCCAGCCACGAATTTGTATGCAAACTGTCATGGGAACTCTGGCATTAGTCCTATTTTCCTGTTCTTCATACAGTTACAGTCTACAGCTGCTGTCTACAATACTTGTAAGAAAATACTGCTATGTTGAAGTATCTGCCACCCAGACACTCCAGTGCTTGAGTTGCAAGTCTCTGTCCCGTCCATACAGCTTTGAACAAGCCTCTGCTTGCCAAAACTCAGCTTTGAACGCAAGCTGTACAAGCAAAACACGGCTATGAAGACAAGCAGTTTGGCCAATAGCTTCATCAGGAGGCTATTTCACCCACACGATTTGTTACAAGTTACTTCTAGTTTTAATTGAGACCATGCGACCATAGGGAAAGGTATCACCAGCCCTTTTGCCTTGTGTGATGGAACCCGTCTGCAGGTCTCACTGTCTCCATGTCCTGACAGTGCTTTCACCTTCCTTTTGGTGGGAATGATTTTTCTGCTGTTTAATATAAGTCCTCAGATGACAAAAAAAGGGAAATAGCCTACAGATATACAAGGGGGTTAGCGTGCAATGCTACATCTGAGGGTGTTTTATTGTTCATTCTGAAGTATCAGCTGGGTAGTTTTCTTAAACAATTTTTCAGACTGGCTTGTTTGTTTGACTTTATCTGGCAAGATTGCTTTTAACTTTATTTAGATTTAAAAAAAAAATCTGCTCAGTGATCTGATGAAATCAATTAAATTTTCTTCATTTCACCTGCATGCAGTAGTGAAAATAGATAATAATAACTAATATAGCCTTCCTGAATGAGAAAAATAAATGTACATAATCCAAATGAGGAATACCTGGCAAATTATCTTTACTCCTGTATCACTGATGAAGACAAGGCTGTTTATCTGAAGTCTTTTAGGTCTTTAGTGATAAAACACTGAGAGGTTTGTTTGTTATGAGTAGTATTAAAAGTGCAATTCTGATAATATTGGGAATCACTGCTAATATCTGTTGTCCACAGTAGACGCTGAACACAGGCATTTAATCTCCCTAAAGTATTCCTAACAGATGTTGTTAGTGTGGGCTTTCATAGCTCTACAGTAATAATATTTGTTATAATTGACCCATTCTCTTAGCAACAGTGAAAGAAAAGAATCCTCACAGTTACCTTAGCTGTCACTTAAATTTACACATTAAACACTGCAAAATCATGTTTTTTCAGCCAAATGGTGTTGACGAAAGAAACATGAGAACCTCTAATATTCAAGTGTCCGTTGCTTCTTTTCTTAATGTTCCTGAATGAATGTTTGAGCTTATTATACTAATAGAGACCTGCCAAGCCTTTGGATTTATTGCTCTGGGTCAGTGGAGTCATTGTCAGTATTAGACCAGTTGCTGGTCAATACTAAAAAGCATTCATTAGCTGCAAATGACAGAAATGGTACTACTCTATAGATTTTTTTATTGCTGTCCAGAATGCATGCTTCCTTTTGAAGGGTATAATTAGAGAAGAATTAAATGAGAGGTCAGTAAGGATTTTACTGATAAGAAGAGAAATATGGTAGGAAACCCTATGCTATTGCAGAGGTTTTTCTTTTTCTTAATTTTTTGATATGCATAGTGATTTGAGAACAACAGGAGTATTAGTATCTGTGGGTAATTGCTGTGTATGCCTTTAACAATAGCCTGAATATTGTGCTTTGAAATGACTTGACTTCAGAGAAAATGTGAGAATTAATTGCTTTTTCATACTCCTCTTTTTGCTTTTGGATTGTTTGTTTTATCGGGGGTCCAAGATCCATGAGCTCCTCCTTAGCTCTGGTGTCTCTCAGCCTTAGACTTTTTCTCAGCTCTGGATATTTGCTCCGGTTTTGCATGTTATGAATTTTAAATGTTCTGAGCTGGACTTCTCAGAGGCACTGCTTTATGTCTTCTGCTTCTCTGCCCCCTCATGGGGAACTGGGCACCTAAGCTCCCTAGATTCCTTTGAAAACTTCAGATGTGTTTCTTCTTAGGAGACCTAACAAAGAAGACAGACTTTCAATGGAGCTGGCACCAAGTAGCTTCCTTTGTTTTCAATGGAAGTCACAGAGTAACAAGCCTCTGTGAAAATCTTTCTGCTCATTTCGGCTTCTGACTGGGAGCTGAGTTCTTCAGAAATGCTGGCCAAAAACTATTATACAAAGATCATATCTTAGGATGACAGGTATTTTGACAGTGCACAACAGCTAAATAAAAATTGCTGAATTCACGTTATATTTGGAAGTAACTGCATTCATACTGCTTTTCACCCTTTAAGGAGACATGTTCCGTTTTTTCCTCTAAGCAGCCTGACTGCTTTCCCTTTCCTTTTAGACTTATATCAAAACAATTAAATGTTCAGATGAACATTTCTTCGGGTATGACATTAACATGATGACACAATAACCAAAATAATTATAGTCCTGGAACATAATTTTCTCTTTAAGCAGTCTGAGTCTCTGAGAGTAGAGTTTGCTTAAATTGGATCTTCAAAGAGAAATGTATTGCCACCAAAATAACAGTTGATATTAAAAACAAAACAAACCCCCGAAAAAACAACCTAAAGGGATCTAAGCTTATTAGTGAAACATTAAGTTTTAAAGATCATGGCAATTTCCAGAGATCTAAAAATTAACAAAAGAAACATTTAGAATGCACTGTATTTTCTGATTTTTAAAACTGTCATAATCCTATTAGCTACTTTAAAAAGGAAAAACAATAGAAAATAACATTTCCTTCTTGGACATTCTCTTCCCTTCTCTTAATTAGTGTGGCATTAACTCCTTTTCTCATAAAAGGCTCCATCTTGCTCTTTTATAGCTGCCAAGCTGGTACACTGTCCTGAAAGTATCTTCTTTTGCAGATACTTAATAATAAGTACCTGAGCTATAGGATTTTTTTCCCTATAACTTGGACACAAATCCATAGACTTTCTCATTATGTGAGCAATTTCTAGTTATGCAGACAACGCTATTGACTTCAGTGAGTACAGGTCTGCAGACCAATCCTTAAAAAAAAAGCTTGGTTAAAAAACAGTAATTTAAAAATATGGATATATGGGCAGCTTTCGATATATATAGTTCTAAATACATAAAGCAAAAGAAAAAGATGAGGAGGAAAATGCCTAGAATCCTTATTCAGCAAAAGCTTCTTTTTAAATAATTAAACCAGATTATGCCCAATGTATAAATTTCTCTCTAAGACTCTTTTTTCCATGGAGAGTGGAATTTTTGTTGAATCTTCTATTTCTAACTCTTAAGTCAATTTGTAGGAGGTGGTGTGTAAAAGCACTTTAGTAGGGAAAAGCAGTAATCTCAATGCATCAAAGTTAGGTGGTAGTGGGGTTATCACTCCGTGAAAATTGCATAAACATTCCACATATAAAATATTATTCATCAGGGCAAAACCCTCCAAGGGTTTCAAAGATGACAATGGTGTCATGAAACCTTTTTTTTGAAAAAGGAAAAAATTATTCCACTGCTAAGATTGATTCTGTTGCTGTGTAGCAGGCAGTGTGACAAGGCAGGGAATGAACATAATTGAGAAGAGAATTAGTAAACCTTAAATATCTGCTGCTGCAATATCATTACCCATAAACTTGCCCTTTTCACACCTTCTTTTCCCCAAAGACTGGCATCCCATAACTGGAGTGAAAAAGAATGCATTCTGTCTAACAGCTAAATCAACAAGGTCTCACATGAGTAGTGTTGAGTGGTGTGGTTGACTGGTTTCATGAAAAACTAATCAAGTATTCATCATTGAGATCAAACACTTCCCAAGTAATTATTATCAAAACCAATCTGATAAGACCCGAAGAAGTGGCATTGCTGATCTAATCAGAAGTAGAACAGAAATAGTTCTCAGCTTTTGTAATGTTCAGGTATGAAAGCACAAAAATGTAATTGTATTTTATAATTAAGAAAAAGAAAACTGTCATATTGTAATCAATTATTTCAAATCAATCATAATAATTTTAGTTTTACTGGTTATTTATAATAACACACATTTACAAACTAACTTTTTCATGTATTGGTAATTTAATACATGGAACAGAGACACCTTAGGAAAAAAAGATGCAGTTTAAAGGTATTTAATTTAAGAAATAATGGATTACGTGACCACAGTGACTAACAGAATTGCTAAATCCATATTTGAATGTTTTTTCTATAATGATAATTTCCCTTTGTATCAAAATTAAAATGCAAAATAATTTTTATAGCAAAATGGTTCTTGCAGTCTCAGCAATCTTCTATTTTTAATGTGTTCTTCTAGATTTAAATTCTTGATGACAATTTAGAAATTGCCATGACTCTGTCAATTCCAAGCATTTTATTTATCTGGTCATTATTTTCAGGCAAGAGCCAAAATACATTTGAAATGGCAAGGCACATCATAGTGCTGTTAGCCTGGCTGATTTTGACATACAGATCATACTGGAAAAAGAAACCTAATAAGCTGTTTTGGTCCATAATACCTGGTTAGAATCTCTGTGCCAATTGTACAAATCTTAGTTTGTCCTAATTTTAATGGATTTGTAAGTTTTAGTCCTAATGTCATTTGATTTCTTAAAAAATAATTTTCTTGTAGGTTATTGTATTATATCTTGGTAACAGAAATGCTTCAAAGAGTGGCCTTTCTTCGAAGTCTCATTTCTTGGGTGAGGAGTTGTTTCGTGAATTTCACAGATTATTTTACTAATGTATGAACTATTGTGGGTATATCTGAATGTGACTGTGGTTTTCTGAAATGAATTGATGAGTAGAACAGAAACATTTTCAATAACTTGCTACTATGTAAATAAAACTATGACTGAAAATGAACTATGCATCTTAAACCTAGATTCACCCTTTTAATGGGCTTTCTGATGGCTTATTCACGCTGTGTGACAATAGCCATGTAAACAAGACAATTTACAGAGAAACAAATGAAAATTAATGAGGATGGAGGAATCTGGTCCAATCCAAATTTTCCTGTCTGGGAACTATATACTTTCTATATTTGTCTTAAAATTGTAGCAACATCAACAATTTATTTCTAGGCAGATTGGTCAGCAGAAAAATGATATTTATTCAGTAGTCAGAAGTTCCTATTATCTATGTCACTCTCAAGGAGAAGTTTGGGGAATCTTGAGAAAACACAGGCTTAAATGTGGTCCAATTTTAATTTCATTTTTTTAAGGGTCTATAATGAAAGGAAGGACATTTTGTATCAACACTGAAAACTGTGTCCTTTATCAAAGAGAAGTTCTGTACAGCTCTGCAAGGAACATCTGGGAAAGATATTTCACTGCAGAAAATGGCTTTATCAAGTCACGTAGTTTCTGCTGGTTGCCATTGATGACAAGCATCAGTGAATCACTAGCTTGAAAGAGAAAATCTTTCCAGCCTTATTGTCAACATGAAGTCTTTGCACTTATAAGATGCTCCAAATACAGACTGGTGCCCTTTGGTCTCACACAGCTGGCACAACTCTTTCTTATAGCCTGATCCAATAAAAAATACATTCTAGTTTCAGCAGCTCACAAAAAGGAATTGCTAGTTTCTGCAGTTCTGTACAAAGCAGATATCTAGCTATCAAACCTACGTAAATACTATATAGTTATTTTAAGAAGCCAAAATATTTTTTATTCTGTAAACTACTAGTTGCCTTGACAGTATATATATACACACCATAAAGTTCAAACTCTAGATGAATTTCAGCTGCAGCTTTATGTATCTCCTCATCTGTAAGAGGAAGAGCTGCTGTGTGTCTTTTAGACCATTTCTAATCCAAATCTGCAGGCTAATATTTGTCTTTGAAATGAAAAAATGCTTAAAGTGAAACAAAAGCAGTAGACTGGAGTTCTCCAAACTCCATTCACAAATGGTAACCCTTTATTTGTAGGCAGTTGGCTAGGTTATTTGGTAAGAAATGTTTTGACTGGTTATGAATTCAAGAATGAGAAGTGAACCAATATTAGCTTCTTATAATTTCTTATCGCATTCATAGGTGCACAATGAACATCTGTGGTGTTTAAGACTTCTGCTGTTAATACACAAAAGAAAGTAAATTATTATTTTCCTTTCCTAGGCACATCTATATTACATGTCACATTTCACAGAATCACAGAATCACAGAATCACCGGGTTGGAAGAGACCCACTGGATCATCGAGTCCAACCACTCCCACAAAACACTAAACCATGTCCCTCAGGACCCCGTCCACCCGTAACTTAAACACCTCCAGGGAAGGCGAATCAACCACCTCCCTGGGCAGCATATTCCAGTGCCTAATGACCCTTTCCGTA
>WAAB01020446.1:72500-153617 GCA_013389865.1 Piaya cayana | reverse complement strand
ATGCTGTGAGAAACTGTGTCAAAGGCTTTGCTGAAGTCCAGGAAGACCACGTCCACAGCCTTTCCCTCATCCAGTAGACGTGTCACTGTGTCATAGAAGGCAATCAGGTTGGTTTGGCAGGACCTGCCTTTTGTAAACCCATGTTGGCTGGGCCTGATCACCTGGTTCTCTTGCAAGTGCCTCATGATAGCACTCAAGATCCATTCAAGTTCTCTCTCACTTTAGTTGATGCAAAACTTTTGCTGTATTTTGTGTGTATATGTATAATTATTTTTTCATGCAAGTAAGGTATATTGCATAAGTACAGCTCTATATAAGTATATAACATATGTAATATGGTGACCATGAGCTATGGTTTTGTAACAAATAACCACAAATGTGTCAGACTCTACTGGCTTGAAGACTCTATTCAATAGAAGATTTCCACAAATATACCGTTTCAGTAAGAATACAAAACAGTTCCATTGCCCTCTGCACTCTTTTCCTTTGAGGTGTTATGATGTACCATGTCCTCACTGACCACATTTTTAGAAATTACAGAACCTCTCAGGACCTAGGATGATTACTGTTGCTGGAAGACTGGATTATTAATTCTATAATGTTTAGATGTTTAAAGAATGAAAGGATGCTCACTCAACATGCTATAATATCCAGAATAGGATAGGTCAGGGATGTGGTGACACAATTTATAGCTGAGGTTATAATTTCACCTTAACTCAGAGGTTATTGGAAATGTCTCTGTTTAGTGTCTATTCAGGTGACCAATGCAGATTTCATGATGATCTCTCCCTTATTGTGGTGCAAAGACACAGTACTGATTTCAATTTTTTCCACAGAATAACTCCTGAAAGATCATGATGCTTGAATTTGTCCTTTGATCCCTAGAAGTTCCACCTTAGTTTATAGTCTGAACACACTCCTTGGCTTCTCTAACAACTATAAATGTAGTCATAACATTTGAGTGAAGCTCCCAGTGAAAAGCTGCATTGTACTCTTTGGCAAAGTAATTTTGAAAGATATATGTGACAGGCAGCCTCTCTAGGTAGAAATAGGAGAGAAACCTCAGGTAGCATGCAGTCAGAGACCATATCTTCAGAGTTACATATCTGTGGTCCTCTAGAATTTCTAGGAGCATGCTTAAGAGTCTTCTCCCAGATTTACTCACAGTGTCATTCCACAGTGAGAGCAAACATCAGTTTGCAATGTTCGGCCAGGAGAGGGTTAAACTCCTCAAGACTGACCAAGAGTATCTCTAATCTGAAATAGTTAGAAAGGACATTTGGTCTGTGCAACATATTGTATGTTACGTTGCATATAAAGGCTGCAGCCATCAGAAGTTCACAAATTGAGTCGAACACCTAGGGAGCTGCACAGGTCCTGCACCTCAGCAGATGTTCTGCTTCTATTTGAAAGTTTCTGACTGCAGTAAGGAAATCAGACCATTATTTGCTATATGTAAGCAAAGGATTTTTTCTAAATACCTGGGGAATTCTTGGAGAATCTCCCAGAAACTGCTCAAAGCCACAGAGGATAATGGCAAAATTCTTATGGAGTTCATGGAAATTAAAAAGCATGTGACCTTTCTGGCTGCTTCACATCAAATTCCTGTCAGTCTTTTCTAATGTCTTCAGTCACAGCAGGAGAGATAGACAAGGTCTGGCATAAAAGTCTTTGCAGTAAATTTCCTCTGCCAAACACTGCCTCTATGAAATTCAACAGGTCACATCACCTGGCTGCCTGCTAATTCCCCTCTACTCCTCTGCTGAGGACAGAACAAATATCCATATCTCCCACTTTTGCTTCCTGTGTTTGTTGAGATACACTTCCTTTAGAGCACAAGCTCTTTTTCCTTTGTGTTCATGTGCTCAAATTAGTATTAGATACAGTAGTTTCTAGAGTGACTGGAAGTAGGTGTCTGAATTAAACTGCTCTCCAGACTACACTGATTCTATCTAGCGCCACTGGAGACACATTAAAGAGTTCTAGATGTCCTGTTGTGACAGCTGACACGGTACATCCATGAGATCCTCACCCTTCTGGAATAGCAGCTGGAGATCAACTAGTATGCTCTGTGGCATTTGAAGTAAGAGTAGGTGACTTTGTGGGAATAACTGCATCTGATTTGAGATTGTTACTGTCTACAATGGAGTGAAACACGGCTTGCATACTGGGATCAGATCTATACTTAAATACCTGAATCTAGAACAAATCTCACTGTTGGTGTGTCTCCAACAGACTAAGATCAATGTGGTATTATGGAAGACCAAGAGTCTCCAGCAGGTCTGGTGCCACATCTGCCAGTTTCACAAGGAAGTCTTGGACATCACTGTATGATGTCAAAAGTCATATGATAATTAAGTGTGGGAAATGGAATATACTTTTTTTTGCGGCATACTCTGGAGTTGAAATGTCAGCCATGGCATGCTGAGAAATTCATTCCTTCAAGTGCTAGAACACTTGTTAACCAAGATTCATTGTCAATTTTTGTTCTTGTACTTTTAGACTGTTGATGCAGCCCTATATGCACAACAGAAATATCATCCAGTCACTCTCTAAGGAAGACTACAATGAGATATTAATGTAATTTTCTCTTTTAAGTGGGATCAGTGCCAGGGAAAGTCATGGAGCAGGTGATCTTGAATGCTATCAGGAGGCACTTGCAAGAGAACCAGGTGATCAGGCCCAGCCAACATGGGTTTACAAAAGGCAGGTCCTGCCAAACCAACCTGATCGCCTTCTATGACACAGTGACACGTCTACTGGATGAGGGAAAGGCTGTGGACGTGNAATGGCCTCAAGCTCCGCCAGGGGAGGTTTAGGTTGGAGATTAGGAAGAAGTTTTTTACGGAAAGGGTCATTAGGCACTGGAATACACTGCCCAGGGAGGTGGTTGATTCGCCTTCCCTGGAGGTGTTTAAGGTATAGGTGGACAGGGTCCTGAGGGACATGGTTTAGTGTTTTGTGGGAGTGGTTGGACTCGATGATCCAGTGGGTCTCTTCCAACCCGGTGATTCTGTGATACTGTGATTCTGTGATTTTTGGAGTAATCGTAGTATTTCATGTAAATTATCTTCAGAGTCAGATGTCTTTAGGACATATACTAGTAAAAGTCAGGATTCATGATTCCCTGGTTTAACATAGTTGTTAGTGACAACTACAGACAAAATTACTGATAAAAATGTATTTTCCTTACAGATTAGAAGACTATTTTCTGAATTAAATTAACTCAGAAAATCAATATGTCACTATGACTGCTGGCAGTTTGTGGATAAAATAATATGTTAATCTTTAGTTGTAGGGTCTAAAAGTATTTTTTTATCAAATATCTGTGGGAAGTCACTAAAATATCCAGATATAAAGAGGAACACACAGGCAGACCCCTTGCCTTTACTCACCAATACATGAAATAAACCTTCCCAGTGCTTCATTTCAGTCTTCTTAAATATGTTACAGGTTCTGCAGAGCTGTGGCAAGAGCCTTCTACTCTGTACCATTGCCCTAACTGCTGCTTTTGACATGCAATTGTTTAAAAAATGCTAGTTATGGTCTAGTACCTGTAATTTCTTAACATAGTCTCCCAAGTGAGCCTTTTCTTTGTAATCATACCATATAACTGAGAACATATAAGAATAAGTGTGATCTGTGGGGAAGCACTACAAGAAAAGGTAATGCAAACAGTGCAAGAAGGATTTTAGAAATATGTGAGATTGCAAGAATTTGGCTTTGGAATGTACAAGGAAGGCTCTCAAAGAAAATCATAAGAGAGGTGAAAAATAAGCATAAGAACAGAAAGGTAACAAGATACCCTAAAGGGGGCAAACTGGAGAAAAAATTGTTTTGGAGGAAATGTAAAATGAAACAGTGAAGAGGCATGAATGCGAAGGACAAAGAAGATGTAGAACAAATCAAAAAACATCCCTCTGAGGGGAGTGTGTGTAGAGAGAAGGAAACAGAAAAAAAAGCATCTCCATGAAACATTGCTCCTTATTTGAGTAAATAGAAATGGTTATTGTTTTCCATACACAAAATTTTTTTGTCAGCATTCTGGTCACAATTTATAAAATTTGTTTCTTAAAACATGAGACATCTATGAAAGCTGTCTGTAGATGGCATAGGCGTTCGTATCAAATCATGTTGCATGGCATCATAATTATATCTGATTTAAAATATAGTTCCAAAAATAATTGTTACTTTAATTTTAAGGAAACACCGAAGAACTATTTGAAAGTAATAGTTAAATCCAAGAGAAGTTATCAGTAAGAAACAGCACAATAAGTTTAATTGAGATAGCTTTACTAGGAACTCAGTTAAATGGAAATAACTTTGACATTTCCTTAGGGTTAATGCTTGCTTTTCTTTAAAAAAAAATTCCTTCTAAAAGGTATGAGTTATGCAGCCTACTACTCCCTTCCTACCTTACATAAATAGTAACCTTTAAATGGCTGCCACTCCATATGTTTTCTAATTACATTACAGAAGAGACTACTGTTCACCTGCTTTCTTGGAAGGGAGGAAATATCTACAAGGCAGAAGGAACCGCTTTCTAATGGACTGACAATTTTCTTTAAAATATAGAAGGGATAGATGGATAGTAAATGGATAAATAGGCAGATTTGGCACCATGACGTGATTCCAGGAGCTGAATCCTTAACTTCTTCACCCTTTTCAGAGGATAGCCTTGCTAATATAACATTAAGTTTGGTTTTCTTAAGAGAACACCACAGAGCTTTCTTCATGTAGTTATTACTTAGATAATGCTTAAGTAACTCACTTTTTCTTAAACAGAAGCTATGCTAAGCTTGTGAACCTTAGATTACATGGATGTAGAAGCATGTATAAAGCAATGACTAAATAGATGAAGAAAAAGCCATAATATCTGTGTGTGAGATGAGGTGGAAAGACTTTCAGAGTTCTCAGTGTATCAGGAAGAGTTTTCTCAGCCTGAGACTTCTATTACCCAGCATTTCATGACCTTATCTGGAGTACTGTGTCCAGTTCTGGAATCCTCAGCATAAGAAGGATGGAACTTTTGGAATGAGTCCAGAGGAGGCTATAAAAATGATCAGGTGCTGAAGCACCTCTCAGTCAAGGAAAATCTGACAGAGCTGAGCTTGTTCAGCCTGGAGAAGAGAAGGCTCAGAGGAGATTTTATAGCGACTTTCCGGTACCTGAAGGGGCTACAGGAAAGCTGGGGACAGACTATTCACAAAGGCTTGTAGTGATAGGACGAGGGGGAATGGGTGTAAACTGGAGAGAGGCAGATTTAGGCTTGACATAAGGAAAAATTTATTCACCATGAGAGTGGTGAGATACTGGCACAGGTTGCCCAGGGAAGCTGTGGCTGCCCCATCCCTGGAGATGTTCAAGGCCAGGTTGGATGGGGCCTTGGGCAGCCTGGTCTGGTGGGACACATCCCTGCCCATGTCAGGGGCGTCAGAACTGGATGATCTTTAAGGACACTTCCAACCCAAACTATTCTATGATTCTATGAATTAACTGGGCATGTTGGAGTTGGCTCCCTGTCAGGTTTACAGCTGATTCTATGATTCTGTGATTATCTAAATTCCTGGCTGTCTCTGTTTTAGTTCATTTGCAACAGTGTTGTGCCCCTGCAGGAGAGCCATGTTAGGAGACAAGAGTCTGGACTACAAATACACTGTGTCTCGCAGTTCCCAAAGGACTGTAGGTAAGTAATTGATAACATACTTAAAATCACCAATAAAAGCATTAAAAGTCTTAGGTATATTGACAGTTTTCAGATGCTTGATCCAAGCATTTAAAGACTAAATTTGGTCTGTCTAGCTTAGAAAAAAAGACTAGAGGGGACCTTATCAATACTTACTAATATCTAAGGGGCGAGTCTCAAGACATGGGGCCAGAGTCTTCTCAGTGGGGCAATGAGTACAAACTGGAGCATGATAAGTTCCACCTTAACATGAGGAAAGAGTTTACTGTGAGGGTTACAAAGCACTGGAACAGGCTGCCCAGAGAAGTTATGGAATTTTCTTCTCTGGAGATACTCAAAACCCACCTGGGCATGTTCCTGTGCACCTTGCTTTAGGTGAACCTCTTTTAGCTGAAGGATTGGACTGGATGACCCTCAGAAGCCCTTCCAACCCCTACAACTCTGTGATTCTGTGCTTCTGTGACTAAGACTAGCCATTATAGTCCAGAATGTGTAAGACTGTCAAGTTGTCTACCCGCCACAGATTTTAACATGTTTCTCTAATCCCTCTGATGATCTGAGTGTTGTCAGGACATGATTGTGTTGTTGGAGATCTCACACCCAGTAATGTAAGGCAGTGAACACACAAAACCAAACACAGTTACTGATGCAACTGCATGTAAGTGGACTCAGTGTACATACATAACATCTCCCATGGAGCGGTGACGCCATTGCTGAATCATTAATGGTTCTGTCCTAGTGTGTGGAGGTGAGTATGACACTGCCCTTCTTGCTTTTCAAATATATTTTTAAGCCAGGGTCATTTGTTCTAAATATTAATTGGAAAAATATGTAGTTTGAGTATGAAGAAATCATATTTGGTTTTCACATAGTACAAAGACTTCATTTGAGTGTTTGTGCGCTCGCGCGCCAGAGTTAAGCAGCTCTGATGATTATTTTAATGCATCTGTAACATTCTTAACAGCAAAATGAAGTCCCAGACTCACTCCTCTGTAGAAGGGAAATCACTTGAGAACCTATTCCTAGTGTAGGCCTGGTGCACAAATTGTGAATCATTTTGAGAAGTTGCTCATTGACAGCTTCATGCTGGGAAGTCTAAATGACTCTATCCCACTTTCATCAGAAGGAGTCATTTGTATAGGTTTTTCTACAGCTTGAATCGCAGCCTCCACAAAACAGGATATGCTAAGTAAGGCAGCAGCATTTAGGAGCCTAATGAATGTGCATCTGCAGGCGTGAAGACATACTTGTAAGGTGGCACTAGTAAGGAAGAGTACATTACTCGATGTATCCTGTTTGAAAAAAAAAATCAATAAAATTCATATACAGTATGCTCATTGTAAAACGACATGTGCTGCATTTAATACTCACCGATGTGACACTTAACAAACAGTCTTGAACTGATCTCTATTTGCATTTGATTTCTGTCACAGCTTGACAAAAAGTCTGTTGCTTTCATCTGCTTTTTCTTTTTAACACTTCTAACCAAAGATGCACAGGTGTACCTCGCAGGCAGAATAAAAAGCAAAGTGCCCTCTAAAGGGGTCTCAAGCCCTTTTCCCTACATGTTTATAATGTATCCGAATGTTCAATCACTTTCCCAATCCAGCAGAGATAACAAAGGATTATATTTAAGAGCTGTTGAATATTTTGTGATTTGCCATAAAATATACATGGATAAAAGGGCAGGAAATACAGAATTGTCCCAATCTTGAATGAGAGAACAGTCTTTTACTAGAAACCCTTGCTCGCATGAAATTGCTGTGGGGGCAAGAAACGATCATACAACTGGAAGAGAAGAGAGTCTAAAAGACTTATAAGGCCAGGCTATATCAAGAGATTTGAGGTAATCTATACTTGTGCTGTGACCAGTCCCAGACATCAAACCAGTAAGTTTTTGCACATCGTGATGCCTTTTACAGACATGTAGCAGATTCACAAGCCGCGGGGGTGAGGATGGGGGGGAAAGCACTTCTGATAGATTCTAACATGTTTGTAGATATAAAATCAAAGGTATTACCCTTAGGTTTTGTGATTTATTTTTAAGTTATGGATGTTTCCAGAATTATCTTGACTTAGGAAGATGTGAAATGCTAAATAGTACCTGCATTAATTTCTCCATGCCAAGATGCAGTCACAATTGTAGCACAACTGCATGAAAATTAAATATGAGCAAACAATGACTGGTTCAAACACTGGCAAGGTTTCAACAGCTGCTTCCTTTTGTCTGAGACTGCTGGTGCTTCTGCTGCTGCAGAGCTTTGATTCCTGCTGGTTTAACCCACCTCCCGGGCATTCCTCCATGTGCTGTCTTGTCAGAGCTCAGGCAAAACTACCTAGGGATTGCCAGGATTTGAAACTGGATCAAAAATACTGCCTGTGTTCCATAAGTGGGACTTAAGTGTAAAAAGTACCAAAAGGCAATGCCTAACTTTTTATACACAGGTAAATTGATAGATTATGGGGACACAATTTATGCAGGAGCTTGGGTTTTGTCTGCTCAGGTTCCAGAAATGCCATCATTTTGGTTGCAGTCCATGCCCTGATCTCTTTCCTATTTGCTGCATAGACAACCTGTCATCTCCTTGGGACCTGAACACTTCTGGTGGTCTCAAAAGATTCAGAACATTACTGATCACATTTAATTCACCTCCAAGCACACTTCAAAACCACTTGTTTTCAAAGCTCAGCCAAAACATGAATGAGAAGTAGAAGCCATGTGCTCCTGTTACTATGGCAGTTATTTAGAAAGTGAAGTCTTGACCTGTAGATACGGTTTACTTTGGTGTGGTTTCCAAATGTAGTTCCTGGGGCTCAGAAAACCACGTCCTTCAGACTAACAGCGCATACAGAAGATGTTCAAAACCTGCCCTCTCCTCTGGGCTACAGTATCAGGGCTGCTCAGGCTTCCAGTCTCTCTGTTTAGGTGGGCCATCATTTCCTCTTTCTTTTGCAAATATCTTTCTTTGAGGTCTGGAAATGTCATAGAAATGATTGACTGCATCCCTACACCACATAGTAAATTCCAAGATAGAAATGGATTTCCAGAATAATTGGGAGAGGGGATACTGGACATATCAGGGAAACTATAGCTGTGAGATCATAGAATCACAGAATCACCAGGTTGCGAAAGACCTCCAGGATCATCGAGTCCAATCATTCCTATCTGCCACTAAACCATGTCCCTCAGCACCTCAGCAGTCCAGCCTGTCTAGATCCCTTTGCAGAGCCTCCCTACCCTCTAGTAGATCAATATTTCCTCCCACCATAGTGTCATCTGCAAACTTGCTAAGGGTGCACTCAATGCCTTCATCCAGGTCATTGATAAAGATACTCAAATCCTTTGTGGCAGTTCTGGGAAAAGCCAATCTCTAAATTAGCTTCCTACATCATAATCTGTCAGTTACTAAGAAAATTTTAAAACGGGAGAGAGAGAGGAGGATTGGTCTTTCCTCCAAAATGAGAAGAAAGCTCTGCAGGAACTTAATCACAGTGTATCAGTACTTAAAGGGTGAGCCACATGGGGAAGGCAAGTGTCAGCAGGTACAAACTGGACCAGTAGAATTTTCATCTCAGCATAAGAAAGAAATGTTTTGCAGTGAGAACAGTCAGTAACTGGAACAATCTCCACAGGGATGTGGTAGAGTTGCCATCACTGGAGGTTTTCAAGATGCAGTGGGACAGGGTGCTAAATAATCACCTCTAGGCTCCATTCCCAATGAAAGGTTGGACTAGATGATCTTTCTAAGTCCCTTCCAGCCTGCACTGGTCTGTGATTCTATGATTGTTTAGCTCTACTGTGGATATATTTGGAGTATGTCCACTGGATTTAGCTGATTTGGTCCTATAACTGATTGGAACTGTGTTTGTTTCATTCTGAATACCATGGTAGTAGTCAGAAGATGAGGACACAATAAAAAAAAAGGGAAAATTATCCAAAAAATTGTAAGGAATCTGGAAGGTCAAGTGTCTGCGGGGACTATTGTGCTGCAAATTTTACCTCAAGTCATTCTCTGAATGAGGTTTTCCCAATGTGAGACACACATTTACTTTAAAATGCTAACACCTTAGCCCCTCAGTTAAAATCTCTTAAAGTATATGGTTGGGATTTCTTAGGTCCCATTCCTGATTTTGTCAGTGGAAATCTTGCTAGAATAGAGACTGTTGAGTCAGTCTGCTAATCTGAAGAGATAGAAAAGAGTATTAATTTTAACAGAAGCCTGTTCCAATTGGTCACAGAAAATGGGACTCCATATGTACAGTAACTGAATTATTAAGTAGACAGATTATTTGCTAGAGGACATATTAATTTGGCCTAGAAAAAAAATCTGTGCTTTATGTTAAAGTAAATTAATTCTGGCTAATATAAAGGTACATGCTACAGGTTCCCCATTCTTTCCTTTAACTTGTATTTTGATCTTTATTGCTCTAAATATAAGTATTCGGACAGAAGACACATGTTGTAGAGAATCATGAAAACACTTGGAAGGCTTCTGCTCACTGGTTTAATCCATTAGGATACAGGGCTCATGCTTGGCATACATACTGGGCTCTGGTTCACCCATAAATTGAGTTTAAACATGTGGCCATACCAGCTGGGGACAGTGAGGCTGGCCATGAACATTAAGCTGGGCACAGGTTTTAATTCATTGTGGAATTAAGCCCACAGCTATCAGATGAGTGCTGCAAATACTACGGCTCTCTGACTCCACATATTTTACTTTTCTGAATCCACATATTGCAAACATTCATGTATAAAATCACTTTTTACAGCCTGTGTTAATTTCAAATTCCAATTACCAAAAGCAGAATACCTCTAAAATTTATGTAGTATTTATTTAAACCATTAAATGGGAATCTGCTAACAGTGAGAATTGCTGACAGGTATTATGACTCAAAGATTTTTAGAAGGCAAGATGCCTTCTTCATAACAGAGTTATGTAAGACATTCAGAATCTATAATTTACTGAATTTCAGTTTTAAATTGTGCTGTTTCTTTTATGTACAGATTTTCTGGTCCCAGTGGAATTGCATGTTTGTGGTAGTGTTTCACTGTTAAAACATTTGTCTGTTTCTTAATTAGATTTAGGATTTAGGGTTCCTCTTATTCTGTGAGTTTTCCTTATAGCAGGAAGGTAATTTTCATCCACTCTGTTTCTTGTTTTTATTTCCCTCAGTTTATCCTGAGTTTACAAATCAACATTTATAATAATTTTATTTTATTTATATATCCCCTCGTAGAAAAAAATAGAAGGGGTAAAAGAATGAAAGAGTTGCTGCAAATGTGAAGACCATACTGAAAAATTATTTTCTAGAAAATTTTCCCTGATCAGTAATGTAGTATAGTGTTGCAATTAGATTAAATTAGATGAAGAGATAGATACAAGTTTAGAACAATACTGTGTTTCCGTAAAGGACTAAAACAATTAGCATACACAAAGGGTAACCTGTCTGGGGACCTAAATACATCTAGGCCATCTTTGGGAATATGATTTACACAAAAATCACCTGCAAATTTCCACTTTATGCAAACAGAATCACTTTCAGATGGAGAGAACTTGAGTGTATTCTGTTAACACTTTGGTATTTATCTCTCTAGTTGCTTGTGGTCAAATGAGATAAGCAGTTATCTGTATATGCATAGCTGTAGGTGTATATAGATGTCTGCACACCCCTCATCAAGGTATGCACTTATAGGTAGGTAGACTGAGATATATCACTGATTCCGAGTGACAGTGAGATCCAACACCACCAGGCTGTGTGTGCTCTCCGACACCCAGCTGGTGCTCACTCCTGCTGAGCCCTGACCATATGTCAGGAGAGTTTGGAGGCATGCACGCTTTTTTCTCTTTCTTCTGCCTCTCCATGCCTCAGTTTCTGGAGGAGAGGGCCACCGTGGTTTCCAACACATCTCCCTATGTGGATGGAGGGGACTCAGAGTTTCTGTGATGCTAGAACTGGATGTCAGCTGTATGGCATACAGAGGTTTTATCTGTGCTGTTAAACAGAAGAACGCCTAGAAGCAAACTCCAGGATAGGACCTTTGCCAATGCTTAATTTTAGTTTACTCCGTCCCTCTGTAGTCCTAAGGACAGAGACCATAAACTAGTCTGAAGGCACTTTGTCCCAGATCCAAAGGCCTTGCCTGCTCTTGTTCAGCAATGCAGACACTGTAAGGGAGACCTCACAGGCCAGAAAGTAGGCAGGAGGACAGGAGCTCAGAGACACAGAAGTTATGGTGTTTACAGCATCCAGCAAATCACAGATGAGGGCATGTGGGGCTTGTCTTGGAAGTAGGTGCAACTAGCCTTTGAGGGATACGGGAAAGGCATAAGATTGTGAAGAACAGATTATACTGCTAAAAAAGTAGAAAGGAAGAGGCAGCTAGGGGCTCCTATTGGAGTCATGGTTTAAAAAGAGCAGGAAGAGAAAAAGATGCAGATGAAAAATTCTGCTGATGCAACATAAAGATTGTTTCTAATAATAAATACGAAAGTAATTGGAATAAATATAGTGTTGAATAACCAGTCTGAAAAGTGGATAACATCATAAAAGGAGTTCAGTCAACATGCCAGCCAAGAAAACAGTGCCAGAGCCCAGAATAAGAGCTGCTAGAGGCAGCCACCAGCCCTACACACCTGCAATTAAGCAGATCATAGTATCATAGAACTACAGAATCACTAGGTTGGAAAGGACCCACTGGGTCATCGAGTCCAACCATTCCTATCAATCATTAAAACATGCCTCTCATAAACACTTTCAGGGAAGGTGAATCAACCACCACCCTTGGCAGCCTGTTCCAGTGCCCAATGACACTTTCCGTGAAATTTTTTTCCTAATGTCCAGCCTAAACCTCCCCTGGCAGAGCTTGAGGCCATCCCTCTCGTCCTGTCCCCTGTCACTTGGGAGAAGAGGCCTGCTCCATCCTCTCTACAACCTCCTTTCAGATAGTTGTAGAGAGCAATGAGGTCTCTTCTCAGCCTCCTCTTCTCCAGGATAAACAACCCCAGCTCTCTCAGCCGTTCCTCATAAGGTCTGTTCTCGAGCCCCTTCACCAACTTCGTTGCTCTTCTATGGACTCGCTCCAGAGCCTCAACATCCTTCTTGTGGTGAGGGGCCCAGAACTGAAAACAGAATTCGAGGTGCAGTCTCACCAGTAAATAGGCTACCTCATACCCTAGAAATATGAACAGAAGGTTCTACTTCCTGATGTAATGCATCTGATTTTTCTCTTCTTTTACATATACTTTCAGAAGCAAACAAAAGTATTATAAGTGCCAACTCAATAGTGAGCAGCAGACTGGTATTAACAAAATAGCTTGATGGATAAAATGAGAGATTTGCATTGACCTATTTTTAAAAAGGGACTTTGATTTAAAAGAAATGTTCTGCTTCCACTCTAACTTAAATTATTTTTTAATTATTATTATTATTATTTTAAATCCTTTTTCCTTTCATATTCTAATCAATAGCTTTCCAATGTTAGTGTGAATTTTCAGTTTTGTTTCTAATGCAGCTGATAGGTTAAGGTTTCTGCAGTTGAAATAGGACTCTTCAATATTTTTAACTGAGCAATGCTAAATTCACAAAAAACTTTTGGCTGATAAATGAAAAAAAAATTGCACAGAAAATTGATTTTTAAAATGAATTTAGAGAAAGATATTATTTGAATAAATCTTCAGATCCTTAACAGTTTGAATGAAATCATGGCCCGCTATCTCAGTGGTTTCGGAATATTTTAGTGGGACAACATTTCACTGCAGTATTTACAACCAAAACCAAACTTGCCAAACACATAGTAGTTCACTATAGCCTGAGTATCTGATCAAGAGTTCTGCTTTGAGTAATAGATTGGACTAGGTGCCTCCTCCCTTCCAAACTAAACTATTCTTTTAGTCTATGAGTTTACCTACATATTTCACTCTTCTCCTTTAAATGTAAAATATTGAACAAGTCAAGGGCTGGCAAAAATTGTGGAAAGCGTGAAAGAAAATGGACAGCTGGTCATGCAAAAGAGACCTATTACTTTTTGGTCTATCTGTCTCCTGGCTTTTGGGGATAGGGAAGGGTAACTGACTCCTATACATCATTAAAAAGTCCTTGTATGGAGAAAATGTGCTCAAAATTAATACCTATAATGCAGTGCATTTTATTAAGATGACTACACATTTAAACTGCATTTTACAGGACAGCCTTTTTCATTTAAAAGTATGGTCTGGGATATATTCATATGTGATTTCATAGAGGCAATTAGTATCAACAGAATTAATTAGTCCCTAAGCCAATAATAATTCAAAATTCCAGAAGATTTTTTTACATCATATATCCTGTGCACACACTTCATATTTTGTTAGCACATAGGAGGGTACAAACATATCTGGATTTTTATTTTATGTATATTCTTTTCTGTATCTATACACTTTACTCATACAGGCATATTCCAGTTCTCACTGCAACTAAGAGAGACCTGGCAATTTTCCTTTAGGGTACCTAAGGCTAACTGTATCTACATAAGAACATATGCTATAAAAGATCAGGATAAGAATTAGCTTAAATAAAGCATGAAATAGCTAAAATAACATAGGATCAAACTTGAAGCCTACTCTTTCAGTTGAATATAATTCTATGCCTATATAGCACACAAGAGCATCCTTACGTACGGATAGTCAGATGCAAATTCATTCTGTTGAAATGTAGGTAGGAACCTGAGGAGTCAAAGGCATGTAGTCACTCTAAAGTGCATTTGTAGTCTACAGTGAAGGAATGGTACCTGCAGCTCGCCTCATCATCACTGGAGGAAGCTGTCAATTATAGGGAGTAAAGGATGATCATGTTGTTAATTTTAGCACTTCAGGTCTCAATAAATGGTCTTTTTAGTATTCTATAAATCTACATAAAATGTGCAGGTATTTTCTACTCAAAACACAGAAGTTCTGATTAACCATGCTGCAGAATACTTATATGATACATTCACTTGTGTTTCTAAATAACATATGCTGATGACCTGCACAAGGCTGTTTTTAATTTTCAAAGATAATTCATCTTATACCTTACACAGTCAGCATTATCAAATGTAGCTATGAAATTTGCCTCAGTATTTAACATGACTCATTCTCTCAATGATTTTTGGATGAGAAAATATGTTATTATACCCAATATACAAATAAGAAATACATCACTTTTTGACTTAGAAGAAGTAATGCAGGGCACTGAACTTGTGTCTCTCATCCAAATGGTTCTCCCTTCACACTACCTTCTCTTTGTGTGCTAATAAAAAGAAAATTTTTATTTTATCCACTAATATGTGCTGTTAGTCTTACTTTCCTCTAAAAGTCCCATCATCTACTTGTATGATAGCTGGCTAATATGGGAATTACTGTGATCCCATGAAATAATTTGAGGTGAAAGACAGATAAATTCTTAAGAAGCAAGTATATTCTCATGCAACTGTAATATTGTCATGTCCCTAATGATAAAAATGATAGAAGAAAAACCAGAAGCTACATGACACTCAGACAAAGTGTTTTTAACTAGAACATTTTTCAAAGTTTTCCAGAAGACATCAATAGCTTTTTAAGCAAATTGTTTTGTACAGAACTCCAATGGGAGCATTACAAAATGCCCCTCTTCCGCGTACAATTAGATTAATCATGTAACTGAGGGCTTGAATCTGTGCACATTCTTATTCAACAAGAATATCAGTCCCCATCAATTTACTGCAAGAAAAGATCTCCATGAAAGCAATTTCCACACAAGTACCTACCCTGTAGTTGCTCCTTGCCTCTAAGTTCTCTCTTTCCTGGAGAGTAATATTTTGTCTCCTTTTCTTGAAAAAAATAAATATCTCTTAATAAATATTTTTAAAACTTTAAAAAGCTAAAAACCTGTTTGCTATGAAAGGTATATACGAAAGAGAATAACAGAAGAGTCAGACAGATTATTTGAAAATTTCCCTGATACACTGGTAACTTTGTATGATAAAGTTACAAATCTGAGATAGTTTTAGTTGCATGAAAATATGATGGTGATTTTGTATCTAATGCCTGTTCTGATGTCACAGGGGTTTTTTCCTGTTTTAGATACTGTGAGCAAAATTAATTACCATACAATAAGATGTATTAGATCATTTACAGCCTTCCTCCTAAAGTGTCAAATGCAGCTCTTATGAGGTATCAAAACCAACACAGATATTCATTAGAATAAGTAGGAATGAACTGACAATATCCCATTTCTTTGTAACTGACAGATACTGGGAGCTACAGACACAGGTGAAAAAGTCAGAAGTGGACCCACATCAGGCGAGGATGTGCTGTGGCTGTGATTGCAGCTCTTGCTTTTCTTCAGTCTCTCATCTTTCCCAGGACTAATTGTCCCTCTATCTATACCTTTATAGTTGGGAGGTATGTTTCAGAGTAATAAACTGAGCACATGCAGAGCTCGCTGCACATAACCTAAGTAGCAGCTATGTATGCAGGAAGGGAATTGCCATTACAGTTTTGCACTTAGATATTTTAGGCCTCCCTGTATTCTTGTTTAGGTCTAGTGCTTATAAACTCTTGATATTAGAACTAAATTTGGGACTTGTTGAATTTACTGACACTTTTTGAACTGACTTAAACTGAACTATAACAGCACCCTTCAAATGCCATGGAGTAGAAGGTGGAAGAAGCTGTGCGTGTTACAGTCTTGTATACTAACCAGCACAACTGGTTTTTATTCTGACTGTGAACTCTAGGCAGAACTGAAATACAAATAACAATAGCAGAGAAGAAGTCAAGTGAGAATCATCAAATAATGTAACGATTGTAACAAGGTAAGAAGTTTTTACATTGATAATGATTTGTATCATATGTGTAAGATCAGGGTAGATTAATCAATCTGGTACACAACACTTAGTTTTACTGTAAGACCAAGGGATTACTTATGAAATCATCATGCTGTAGAAATGCTGTATAACATCAGAAGATTTCATTGATAGTACTTGGTATCAGTGTTATCAGCTCTAACTTCCTCAGTTGCTGAAATGATGCAGCTTCCTTTTTCAAATGAACGTGGACTACTTAAGGAATAACTTGTTCTAAAAAAACCCACTGGGCTGATTTTGGATCTGTAGGGTAGACATCTTCCTCATTTTTTTCCTAGGCAATTCTTTGATAAAAGCTGAGGCAACCAGGAACACTTTACCTGCCTACCTCAAATTGTCATTACCTCTCCTTCAGATCTAATGAACTCATATATTTGAGACCTAAACTACTAGAGGCAATTGAGGTTATGCATTTTTTCAAGAATAAGAAGGATGGAGACAGGAACAGTTATGATAAGCATAATGAAGTTTAACTTTTAAAGTAGTCTTATATTGATTCTATACTCCAGGAACTGTAATAACTGCTTAAGTGGATAAATAGCATTTTTTTTCTTCTATTTCCACTTACATCTCCTATAGAACAGTGGCAGACTAGTGGGCACACTCTTAAAGCACTTCCTAGATGAAATGTCTTAGCAAATACAGACAGAAGGTTGCTCAATCTGTGAGCTCTGCCAGGCTTAAGATATGGAACTAGCATGAGAGTTTTGACCAGTGTTACACTGAGTCATGGAACTTTTTATTTTAAAGAATAGAATAAACATCAGCACATACAAAATTCTAGATAATGTTTCTAGTAAAACCATTTTAAGAGCACACTGGCCCAGCTACTAAATATACTTTTACTCTTCTTACATTCCCCTCTTGGAATGTAAGATAAATATTAATAGTCTTCACTTCTTCACTTCAAATGTTATTTCACCGTGTTTAAAATAAATATTAATTCATCTCTGTATATATGTATGTATTTGGTCCTCAAGGTTTGTATGATTATAATTTCACTCTGCAAAAAAAATGAAACAATGATTCTTACACTTAAAAAATCAGTTCTTGAAACAATGCATAGGATTATGAAATATTTTGGAGGAGCTTCTTTCACCATGTTTCTGAATCAATTAAATCACATAATATCACATAAAGTGCAAGATATAGCAGAAAGACAGTGGCAAACATAGATCTGCCTTACAGAGCTGTTTTCTTTAATCAGCACATAACCACCAAGCTCTGTAAGGGTCTATCTGGCATTTTCAAAGGCATAATCATTTGTTTTCCTGCCCAACTTCTGTTATGACTGTTACTTTACTAGGATATTCTCTGGTTTCATAACAATTTACTCCAACATTTGATCAGATCTTTCTTAGACATCGTGAACATCATGGTACGATACTGAAATTATTAAAATATTTACAAATCCCCTGCTATAAATGTGTCCACTCTCCCTTTGGACCCAACCCCCCTTAAAAAACTGTAAGCAAGTACCTAGCCATTGCAATTGTCCCTATATTCTAACTGCCCGTTAGGTTATCCTCATCTCTTTTACTGGTCAGTTTTACTCTGGCCACTCTTTTTCTCATACAGACTAAAGCAGTTATACTAAAGGGATGCTAGAGAGGGACAGTCTTACTTGGAAGCTATCCTTTAGGGTGACTTTAGCCTTTTATCACATTTAACTTCAGTTAATCCTACTTCAGTTATATATTACCCTGAGGCACAAGGAAAAGGAATTCCTGCGTAACAGTACTGTCTCTAAAGGCCTGAGATATTCTCCGAATGACATGTCAACACTAAAGCTGTATGTATGCTGCTACTTTCAAGTGCATTTATATCACACTTCACATATAACAGAGTTTATACATTGCCTCTTAGTAACTGTAAGTTCCTGTCAAAGTTTTGACCAAACTCTCCATACACCAAAGGCAAGTGAAAGAACTAATAAAGTTTTGAAATGAGCCATTGTGAAGTGCATTGGTTAATTCATGCACTAATATTTATATGAAGTCTAGCAAGACCAGGCACCCTCTCTTTGACAGCCATAATCTAAAAGCGTAGATTCTTGTACAACTGATCTTTTCCAAGATCTCTGAAAAACTCTGCCACCTAAACCACACCCCATCACGTCTTCAGCTGATATTAGGGTCTGCACTAAAAAAGCTTTTCAGAGTTTCTTCTCCTTTGCACAGATAATAAAATAGGAGTTCTGGAATGCTCCTATAGAAAACAGGCTAAATATCAGAAAAAGACCTGGAACCACTGGGTTGCTGTGATCCCAAAGGAGAGGCATTTAGAGAGCTGGTAGATGAATGTGTACTTCAGTCTTTCTAATGCATTTTTTTTCATCTGTGAAGATGCTATGTTATACACCATACACTGTTTAAAACTTGAATTACCTAATAGACTCCTAAATGCCATTGATATGCTGTTAATATGAGAATGAAGGTTTCACCAGTGTCAGTTAATTAACTGGCACCTAATGCATTAATCTCCAATGCCAGTGCTCTTGCATCAAAACTGCACCCAGCAAAGTCATTAACTTGGCATTTAAAAATTCTAAAGGGATTTCGTGTTTCTAAGTATACTGAGCTTAGCAGAAGTAGCAGGTAGTGGGTGTTTCTTAGGGTAGTTCCGTCTTTTTTCAGAGCTGAATGATCTGTAGACCAAAGGCATTACAGACCTTAAATTCTGTAGAACTGTGGTATTCAAATTTTTAGTATCTCTGATATGAGACCACACACTCTTTGTACTATTTTTATTAGTAGATCTCAGTGGGATTGTCCCTCTGTATTCAACAAATATTTAAGCTTGTGTGCCTTTTTTTTTTTTTAACACTCATATTTCACATGACCTTTATTTGCAAAAGGTTGAAAATGATGTCTGGATAAAGGAATAAAGACGGACCTTACTCCTGAATGCAGGTATGGAAAGATATATTTCTTTATCTACCTTTGCTACCTGGTAAATCATCATTCTTTATGTTATTACAGCTGGTCTGTGCAATCAGTTTGGGAGCAGAAGTTAGTAAATAGCACTTTAAACTGAATATCATGCTTTTCTTATGCTTTTGTTGCCAATACTGTCTACATAATTTAATTCACATATTTATTCATCTATTTTCCTTCAGCATAAAACAGAAACATTAGCATTGTAAGATATTTACATCTCCTTTTAAAAAAATATTATTTGTAGAGGATTCCTTCAGTGCTCTGTGATAGACTTGCACTCCTTTCTCTGCTGGTGAATAACAGCAGTTTCAGCTGTACCCATGTCATCTCGCATTCACTGGTCAGGAAAAACTGACAGAAAGTCTCTCAGAAAGGAGACAGTTTGTCTCCCCGACATAGGTATTTCCTGCCTTCTCATTTGATACATCAGTCACAGCGCTTAAACAGAAAAATCTGTCAGGTGCTTTTGAATTGTATGTTCATGTGCTGAGTTGGTAAAGTGGTTCTGCAACAAGAGTGTTTTCGTCATTTAGAAGCCACTTTTGCCATGAGTAGTAATATTTTTATCTTAGTATACAAAATTTACTGATGACACCACAAGTTACAGTCAAAAGTCCTGGCAGGGAAGCAAACCAGAAAATCTCAGGAGAGATTTAGTCTTACTGACCTACATATAATGCATATTTACAATACTATGGTATGGTACAAAGTTAACATATAGTCAGCTGTTACTGGAGGCATTATTTATGCATTTCTCAGCTTGTACAACCATTTAAATTATTTCAGATTAAAAGAAAGAGCCCTTCCTTCCTGCAGTAGCCAAAAACCTTCCATAAAATCTAACTTTAGCACTTATGCATCCATTTACTATGGAGATACTAGCAAATCTTCATCCTCCACAAGCATCAGACATCCCAAAAAGGGATGACCCAACTCATATAAAGAATGATGCGTGTGTCCCCTCTCCCATACAGATAATTAACCTTATTCTGCCTGCCAAAATTCAATCACTTAAGTTAGACACTTAACCAGCCTAAACTTGTTTTTTCTCATAGACAAGGAAGTGAGGGTGCATTCGCAGACCATGATACAATTTCTGATGAGTTGAATGGTTTCTACAACAGACCCATGGGAGAATGGGACACCAGTGTTTCCAGCTTGGTTGCCTCATATCTCCTAAAATTAAACTGGAATAATACAGGTTTAGTAATTTCTGGTGAGGTGGGCTGAATCTTTCTTGCGAGTATCAATCTCTATTTAAACTTCCAAAAACTTTCAAAAAGTTCAAGTAATACTTTTGGAGGCGATAGACCAGGGTGGAGGTTTCTGGCAGTTAAACACACAAAAAGAAGCAAAGTCCTATATTGTCATATATTGAGGATTAAAAATGAGAGTAACATGGTACTTGCCTCACACCATATGTTGAAAAATTGCATTTCATGCAGCAACTAAAACAGTCTCTTCTAGTATGCAATGCTCAGACGCTGTAGTTGCTACAATGCAACAAAAAAACCCTGAAAATCAGGAATTATCTGACCTAGCCAGCCAGGCTTACACCGATGGCCTCTTTTTCTCTTTCAGGATTTTATATATATTTAAATATATTACTAACTTTTGTTTGTCCACAAAATTAACATTCCCTGAAATCAGCATTACCACTGCTGCAGGCAAGCAATACAATGTCTTCATGAACGTTCATTTTTGTACAAAAGTTTGTGAACCTCCATTACCTCAATATTGGATCACAATACACATATTGGGAACAACATAGATAAATGGGTTGAAGAAACTCTGTATACATTAGAGATGCCTAATGCCCTTTATGGCTGTGCTTTTTAACTTCCTTTCCTTTACACTTAGTGTAATGGACCAAATCCATCTCTGGCATAGCTCTGAAACCGGTGAAGTTACTTCAGGGGTGAACTTGACTCATTTTATGCTTTTCAAGAACCTAAGTAACAATAAATGCCACATCACTGCCACAGCTCGAATGCTGTTCAGAGAAGAGATGTACGATGTATCTTTGTCTTCTTCCTGCTCATAACCAGCAGTGTAGGTCATCTGCATCATTAACATTTGCAGCTGATGCATTTGTGTACTCTATATACACTTCTTGGAACTGCATAGACCTTCTCATTGTTTTCAGAACCTTGATTTTTCTTAGCATTATCATCATCCAAATGTATTTAAGGATGAAACTATTAGAAACACAATTGGTGAATTAATGTCATGAGGACTGCTGCTGGCAGCTCATCAATTTTTGATACGCCACTCAGACAAATGAAACATAAGCCACCCAGAACAAGGGGACCTTTTGACACTTCAAAGGAAACCCCTATGGGTGGTTTCCTCTTGAAGCTGCACTAAACTGGCTCAATCTCCTCAGCTGGAAGCTGCCAATGTCTCATTAACCCCTAAACAGGCCCTGCATGAGCTGTTCTTTTCAGCTATAATTATGCCATGCACTCCTGTTATGCTGTACTGAATTGCAACACTGTCACCAGCACATTATAAACATCTACCCTAATTGAAAAGCAGATTAGACTCGTGTTAATTAGCCAAAAAGCCCGCCCACTTGCATGCATTATGATTGCCTCTTAAATACTGAGGATGTTGAAATCCCTCAGAAAGACAAGGCAGACTTAATTGCAATAACCTGCAAATTAAGTTTAATTTACTTTAAATTTACCGGTTTAGCATGCTCATTTGATGGTGTTAATGTTCTAGCAAATTAATTATCTGAATTAGTCATGCCTGGTGGAGTTTTGCAGCAGAATACATTGTACAGTGGCCTATTAATAACAGACAAACAGGACAGGATTAATGAGAAGATTATGCTAAAGTTCTTTTTTAAAAACAAGGATCTTGCATGAATTCAAACATAATCACCAAAGTGCAAATACAGACACAGAATATAAACAAACTGAAATTTATTACACTCTCTGGCATGCCATCTAGGAGAAACTGTAAAACATTACCTGCAAAATATTTGATAGAAAGAGGCATCTTCTATGCACTCAAGTAGATCACTTCACAGAGCAAACCATTTCCCATTATCTGGTATCTCTCTCTATGAGACTTCAAATATGTAAGTGCTTTCGAGAGTACTTGTACTACAGAGAGAGCACTGATAAATAAATTAGAAATAACATCTCATACGTTAATTCCATAGACCACTTTGTGGCTTATGAGGCAGTAGAATTGCTTTTTGTTATTCCATCGCTAACCACTGTCTGCTCCAGTTTTAAAAGAAAGAAGAAAAAATAAAAAAGGCATCCACAGAAATATAACTGCAAATAAGTTATAAAACCAGAATCTTTTCTTGCCTCTGCTCCCTATAAAAATACATGTCAAGAAAAAAAAATCTTCTAATAGCTTCTGGAATAGCGCTCAAAATAAAGATATAATTGGCCTTGTAAAAAATGTCGAGGTACAATCATTCACCCTGCAGAAAGTGTTGGTTGACATCATGGGAGAAATGAAGGTAACAGCAACAAATATTCTTTTTAGCTAGTCCTGATCATGAAAGTTTAGTCTGCTTATGTGTTGCTAAGTGTTGCCTCCTCCATTAGGGTCTACAGCCATCCCAAATATAATGAGGTATATTCAATTCAGTTTCCCTGTGGAGCGCAGGAAAAAACCCATGGGAGCACAAAAGATAATCCTTGATGAGTGAACTGAATGTGATTGAATATAAAATTCTGGGTTATTGATTGGAATCTGTATGTTAATGCTATCACTCGCTAAGAGTAGCTGTGTCTTGTGTTGGTTTCAAAGGCCTTTCAGGATGTTGTGCAGTGAGTGCCCTGTGAAAAACCCCAGATTTACATCATTCTTGCATACTGTAGTGCATGGAAAATAAAAATGTCACCCGTTGAAAAGAAAGACTGAACGATGTATTCCTTAAAAACAAATTATCTCATTAAAGAATGAAAGGCTTGGTACAAGAATAAATATGCATAGTTGCTTTATGGGACATATTTTAATTTTTGAGGAAAAAAAACCCTAAAATAAAAAAATGGTTTCAATATGTTTTTTGTATTGTACTGATATATCATGTAGACCCTTTCTGCTTTCCTTATTATTTCTTCCTCTCTCTCAGATAAAATTACAGTTTGAAGCACTAAATGAAACTGGCACAAAAGCAACCATTATTAAAACTGGGCTGAAAATGAAAAGGGGAAAAAAAGAAAAGTAATTCTGTTTTAAAAAGATTGTACATGAAGGGCTGAGATGACTTTAGTAAGAATCCATAGGGAATAGGAACTACACTAGGAAGGAAATGGATTCTTGTGACACATAAACAAAAGGCAAATGACTAATATATTTACATATAACATGTGGTGTATTCATTGCACACCATGGTGACAGAATTGTTTATTTCATTTATAATTTATACAGCAAAACCTTATTATATGTGTAACTAATTTGCCTGATGATAATATGCAGTAGGAGATTAGGTTTCCATTATATTCTGTCATTAAGAACAAAAGAATTTTGTTTGTTGGTTATTTTTTTTCTCAGTTCCTATCCCACAGCACACACCCTATACATGAGTTCTTTTCTTTTAAATCATTATGATGCTGAGCTGAGCAGAAAGTAGTAAGGAACTTCTGGAAAAAAACAAACTACAAACTCCCTCACACACACATGAATCCACTTGAAATACTCTTCGTTTCTGGAATTCCTTATGATATAAATAATGACAATACACAAAGAATCTCTCACAGGTGATGTGCGTGCACCAAAAAAAAAAGAAATGTCAGAATAAATATAGGCTCCAGAAGAGCTTTACTCTGAGAGGAAAAGAAAAAAAAAAATCAAACATGTTACTAGAAGCAGTA
This sequence comes from Piaya cayana, assembly GCA_013389865.1. Lineage (NCBI taxonomy): Eukaryota > Metazoa > Chordata > Aves > Cuculiformes > Coccyzidae > Piaya > Piaya cayana. The sequence continues at coordinate 129,284 of WAAB01020446.1, read as the reverse complement.
TTAGAATGTGTGACTAGACAGTTCATCTCAGACTACAGGGAGCGGGTGGGTGGGTAGGCAGTGATGAGGGAATTATCTTGATGTATTTTCTATTGTGGCACACAAGACAGTGCAGTTCTGTGAAAGGAATTGTTAGCACCTAGCCAGTAATTCCCCTCTGTGGTATTACAAAGTGTGTGTATTACAAAGAGGGGAGGGGGGGGAGCAGGGTGAGCAGCCTGTGAATTGCTATCTGTTTCCAACACTAGAGCACATATGACCTTGAATTAATTCAAATATGCATATCAAGATATGAATACTGGGTTGGAAGCACACACATGTACATATGTTGAATGTATTTCTTTTTTTCCCCTTTGGAAAACATAAATCTACTCTAACAGATTTGTTAGGCTGTGTAGTTGCTTAACCCTTTGCAAGTCTTATTTGTTGTGCATAGTGAAATCAGTATATTGCAGAGAAGCAGAGCTGAAGAGGAAAATGCTTTTAAGCAACAGGGGATATTTTCCTGTATAACTCAGAGCTGTCAAGCAACTTTCAAAACAGTAGGTCACACCAGCTCAGTCTAAAACTCTGTATAAAGGTTTGATAGTTACAAGAGTGTGCTAACACAAGAACTGTATTTGGATAAAGTGACAAATGTGTTGCAGTCGTACTTAAAATACTGAAATCCTTTACTGCCTAAATTGAAACACTGCACAAATATCTCCTTAGAGACATCCTATCAGTCATCAGGTCTACAGTTTGTGGCTGTGAGTGCAGACAAGTCTTAAAGTTCAAGGAATAAGTAATGAAAACTGCATGCTTCTGGGTGCAGTATGCGTATTCATCAATACAGCCTGGCAACCAACCAGCTGTGCAACAATTATGCAGAGAAGAGCTACAAAAAGTTGTCCTAGTAGACACCAAGTTGACCAGGAACCTACAATAGGTCTCTTCTGGCCTCAGTGATTCTTTAATTTTCTAGTTCTATAATTTTTTGTGATCTTTTTTAGACTGAGCTTCCACGGAGGACTTTCTCCCTGAACTCACAATTGCTTCACAGCATGACCCCCTCTAGAGTCTCATACAGCAAAAAAATGGAGAACAAGCATGGTGATTTGGTGATTGTCAAAGAAAAGCAAAAAAAAAGAAGGCATGAAAGAGGTTAAGTAGAAAGAGCCAATAGGGGAGTATAAGACTACCAGGTCACGTGATTTTGTCTTATGAAAGGTCCAAAAAGCTTGTTAACCTCTGATTTTTATTGTTTTCTATCCTTTCATTGCCACTAGAGTTTAACACCTGGGCTGGAAATCATATAAAGTAAGATATTCCCAGGGAAATTCTGACTGCAGTAAGTGTTCTTCAAAGCATCTGGGGAAATTGAGCTTTGGCACCAACCAAATAAAAGTGTTGAATATGTTTCTCTGAAAAATATTATGTTACTCTATCTATCTAATTTTAGTATATCAGCTGCCATTTGAACTAAGCTGCTGGAAATGGAAGAAATAAATAAAAGAGATTTTGGACTGGATTTTATTCAAAGCTTAATTCTCAGTAAAGCAGACCAGGGTTATTAGCTTGATTACAGAGGTATGCTAAATGGCAATATGAATGCTAGTTCCTAGCTGGCTTGGGCCTGGAGTATAATCCTGGAACATACAGCAAGTTAGTTCAAATCTGCTTGCAAGTACTGTACAGGTATACACTATACATACAGGAGCTGAGCATGGGACTGCGTAAGAGACAGCAGCAGTGAATATTCAGGAGTATTGAAGGATGGGGAGGCTTTAGCTGAATTTTTGAGATTATTTTGCTCATGTACATAGATTAGAAGTGCCTGGGCATTTAGATTTTCAGCTCCAACTGCACCGAGTTGAGTAAGTCCCTGGTCATGTTAAGGCTGTTTTACTGTTGCACAGCATATACAATTTATTAATAATTCTAATACCCAATGAGGGTAAACCTCATCTGGCATACAATAGGGTTATCCAGGACTATTACTTCTGCAGGGATTTATAAGGGCTGGAAAAGGTCTAAAGGTTTCAAAAAAACTGTAACCATTTTTTCCCCCAGCAAATTTAATCTATGAAGTATAAGAAAAGAAGGGCTTGAGGAGCACTCACAACGCATCACATCTTGTTTAGGGTGCTAAGTAAGCAGCCTAGGTTTCCTGCTTTGGTAATGGAAAGAATTAGGTTCTTCCAGGAGATGCTTCAGAGCATCTAATTATGACTATATAGGTCAAGCATGCCTCAAGCTAAATACCTAAAGGCAACATTAACATGCCATCTGCTATTTTAAATGGGACCATAAAAACTTGTCTAAGCAGCAACATAAATCTATACACACAGTCAGTGAAAGCAGAATATTTTATCCATAGCTATCTTTTCTTTGTACCATTTCAGAAGGTGTGGAAAACACAAGTTGTGATAAAATCTATTTCCCAACATTTTAAATAAACTGAATGGACAATAATTCTGGTGGCATATCAGCATATGACTGGCTCTCCCCTTCTTACATTCAAATGCATAAGAAAACATTAGTAATGTTAATGTTTCTGTGATTGCAAGGGCAAGGGCATTGCAAGGGCATTCTCCATACTTGCATTCCATTGCCCTAGACAACAGAGAAATGTACAGCTGAAGAAAAGCCCTACCAAGCCCGCAGTCTGGTCTGGAGCTACTGTGTTTTAGTTCATTTGATGATAACTACTTCAACTAAAACCAGAACTGGGTCCAAAATATGACAAACAAAAGGAAAAAACCCAGAAAAGAATGTAATGAACCACAGCAGAATGAATTAAATCCATGTAGGAATAGATTCTTCCAGTGTAAACTTCTGGGCCTAACTGATGTCTGATTTAAGCGGCCTTAAGTACCTAGTGTAGTAGCTAGAAAAGAGGCAAAGGCAGAAAATCAACATGCTACTTCAGAGGGTAGTTTGATACAAAAAGCTGAATTGATCTCTGAAAATGCTTTTCTCTATCCCAGATTTTGTGTGTATCTTGGTCAACTCAGCTAGGCACTTATCTGGAATAAATATAAATTTTGGTTGTTTTTCATGTGCCAGAACTATGCAACAGCAGTTAATCATCCAACCCCTTGACATTATTAGTTATGATTTGTTAAAGGTTATCTGCACCAGAAGATTCTTCAGGTGATAAATAATCTTTCAGCACAAGTTTCACTTAGGTTGTCTGATAAAAAAAGTCCTCATGTCTTTTTTCTAATCTGTCTTTGAAAGATAAATCCGGTAAATAAAGATGGCTGTAGAAAGGCAGCCTTTTGTTTAAGGGTGTGTAAAGGACAACCAGGAGAAAGTGAGTCTACTAAGCCCCAAACCTGATCTTCACACTGTTTCCTCCTGGTCCTTATCTAACAGACTCCCCCATTCTACAAAGAACTTTAGTATCCTAATTCAGCTGTATGCCCAGGGACCCAGGGTTTAGCCATCACTATTCAACTGTCTCTCCCTTGCAGATCCTTGAAGTCCTGCTCCAACCAATGTGTGAAAAGCTCGCACTCACTGGTCTTGACAGTATTAAAAAACTGCTCTGTACTGTGCACCCATCCCAGTATTGGAAAGGTTTGGAAATTAATTCTGCATCTGAGGTATGCAAATTGTGCTCATCATATAGATACTCAGCTATAAGTGGCAGTCTCTGAAGGAGGAGACAAAGGAATATGAGCAACTTTCTCTACATTTCAGGACATTTGAGTGGGCAAATCTTCCTCTTTGCCAAAACTAATCAACCTTCAAGTTTCTCAAAAATGTTAAACCATAATTTCACATGCTGATTTTTTTCTCTTTTAAAAACAGAAAGACTCTGAAGAAAATATGAATAAAGTTTTTTCAACTCCAGTTTTGATTTGAGGTGGAGGTTTCTTTGCATTAGTAAAACTGATTTTTTTCTATTAGATTTGTAAGGTGTTTGAGATACATTTATCCTCCCATTGCCAAGATCTTCTTGTCTTCTATGTTTGAATGAAGTTTCTCTCCTACTTAATAATAAAGGAAGAAAGCACCTGTAAAGAGGTTGTGGTAAAAGGATATAGCAGGTCCTTTGTTTCAGGAACAAAATAAACAACGGAAGTAGACATGAAGAGGCAGGAGATCTAAACAGAGGTCTATGTCCTGGATCAGGGAACCATTTTATCCCTCTTTACAGGAGTACCAAATGCAGGTGGTCAGTAGGGACCAGAACAAAATGTGCTCTGCAAATAAGAATCCCTGCAGCAGAGATTAGGCCATTCTGCTGCAAGCAGGCTCTTCTTTGCGTGATCTCTGTGGTTCACCCATGGAGCAAGTTTCTGCAGTTCATTTGGGAGGACAGCTGCACCTGTGCATGACCTGGAAAACAGGTCTTGATGATAATTACTGAGAGCATAGGCGGATACAAGCTACTTATTCAAACGAAGAAAACTATGAACACTGGTAACAGAGAGCAGGTTCTGAGTAGCTACATCCCAAACAACTCTAAGTCATTAACTCCTGGTTTTAACTGCTTGCTTGCCTGCCTCCTGTTCTCCTCCCATTGTAATTTCCAGTGCATGTACAAGCTTCATTGTTATTGTTGTCATGATATCACGTGAATAAGTTCCTCCTCCATAGTTGTGGTAGCTCAGAGTAGCTCAGATGACTTAAACAGAGCTCTGTTCCTTTAAATCAGTATATAATCTGTCTGTATAAAATCCAGTCTATATTCATTTAGTCTATGTGGGAAATATTTGAAACAAACTCTAAAAGCAATCATTTTTTCTGTCCATCCTCACTGGTTTAGAAAAGACTCAATCTGTAGGGAATTTTATTTTTTTTATTGTAATATGTGTTCTTATTGCATTAAGTCTGTGTCCATGTAAAAATTGACATACACAGTGAAGATTCTAGCCAAAAGAAAAGAATATAAAATACAAAATATTTGGCTCTCAGAAGCAACATCTTATTTTGTACTGGGTGTACACGGCAAGGCACTGGTAGCAGGGAGGTTGTCCTCTGTGAGAAGGGGCTAAGACTGCCCTGTGTTGGACAAAGTTTGTTCCAGCAAGCTCAAACGGACCTACCATAGGGCATAACTGAGCCCAGCATTCAAGATGTTGATGCATCAGGGAAACTGTTTTTTAAAAAGGTAAAAAGGCAGAAAAAGATATTAAAAAGTGAGAAATATCTGTGCAAACACTGAAGTCAGAGAAGTATGAAGGAGCAGAAGCGCTCTAAATGTTAGAGCAAATATTTCCCTGCAGTCCATGGAGGAGACAACATTAGAGCGGATGTTTCCCTGGAGCCCTTGGAGGGCCCCATGCTGGAGCAGGTGGATGCTTCTTGAAGGTGCTGTGACCTGTGGAAGAGCCCATACACTCAAGCAAGTTTATCCATCAGGACCACAGCCCATGAAAAGCCCATGCTGGAGCAGTTCTTGAAGGGATGTAGCCTATGGAGAGGATCCATGCTGGAGCCAGGGAAAAGTATTAGGAGGAAGGAACACCAGTGATGAGCTGTTGTGGACTGATGGCAACCCTCCATTCACCATTTCCCTGCAACAGTCAGAAAGGGGAATGGAGAAGTGAAGTTGATGGTGATTGAGGTGGTTAGAGATTTGCTTGCCCAGCTAGACCCCCACAGGTCTATGGCGCCAGATGGGATCCATCCAAGAGTACTGAAGGAGCTGGTGGATATGCTTGCCAAACCCCATTCCATCATCTTCCAGTANCTGGGCTGAGTCCAATGGCATGAGGTTTAACAAGACCAAATGCCAGGTCCTTCACTTGGGGCACAACAACCCTGTGCAATGCTACAGATTAGGAGAAGTCTGGCTAGAAAGCTGCCTGAGGGAGAAGGAGCTCGGGGTGTTGGTTGACAGCCGACTGAACATGAGCCAGCAGTGTGCCCAGGTGGCCAAGAAGGCCAATGGCATCTTGACTTGTATCAGAAATGGTGTGACCAGCAGGTCCAGTGAGGTTATTCTCCACCTGTATTCGGCACTAGTGAGTGCTCAGTTCTGTGCCCCTTGCTACAAGAAGGATGTTGAGGCTCCAGAGCGAGTCCAGAGAAGAGTAACAAAACTGGTGAAGGGGCTGGAGAACAGGCCTTTTGAGGAATGGCTGAGAGAGCTGGGGTTGTTTAGCCTGGAGAAGAAAAGGCTGAGACGAGACCTCATTGTCCTCTATAACTATCTGAAAGGAGGTTGTAGAGAGGAGGGAGTTGGCCTCTTCTCCCAAGTGACAGGGGGCAGGACAAGAGGGAATGGCCTCAAATTCTGCAAAGGGAGGTTCAGTCTTGACATCAGGAGGACATTTTTCACGGAAAGTGTCGTTGGGCACTGGAACAGGCTGCCCAGGGAGGTGGTTGAGTCACCATCCCTTGGAGGTATTTAAAAGACTGGAGAATGAGGTGCTGAGGGACATGGCTTAGTGGTTGATAGGAACGGTTGGACTCCAGTGATCTGGTAGGTCTTTTCCAAACTAGTGATTCTGTGATTCTTTGAGAGGTGGTCTTTGTTTATTGCTGTCCAGATCTATTTTAAATGGCAATAAACTAATTTTCTCCAAATCAAGCCTGTTTGTTCCTTTAAGGTAATTGATAAAGGATCTCCCTGTACTTATCTCGAGCCACAGGCTTTTTAATCTGTTTTTCTCCTTTGTTCTGTTGAAGAGGGGAAGTGAGTGAGTGGGTGGGAATGTGGCCATGTTCAAGTTTAATACATCATGCTGTTCTGCTGTAAGACATGCTTGCCAACTTGTTGGTCTAATATGTGGTCTCTATACCACCCTAATCAATAGATTTACATTGAAATAATGCGGAAACATTTTAATTCGTTTATTTATCTTCTTACTTTTGATGGGCAATGAACTTGTTTAAAATTTTCCTTTGGGAAGAACTTGAAGTACTCAAAAATCTGGGTCAAGTTTATGGCTTCAGAAGAGAAAACATAGTACATTTTGATAATGTTTAAAAATGTTATTTTGATACTTGAAAACAAATATTTGATACTTTTGTTGTGAATATTTTTAGTTTCCTTAAAAATTCACCATAAATTTAAAAAAAAAAGCAAATTTCATTCTCTTCAGTATTGTTGTATGTCCTACAAAATTCCTTCTTATGCTGGTTGAGATTTTTTCAGTTTACATCAAATTAATTCATGGATTTTTTTCCTAGCTAGCACTGGAAAATTATATATTGCGCTTGTTTGATTTTTTTTTCCACAAAATCCCACCTTCTTTCAATACAGACACAAGACTAAAGTAAGTTTTATCCACTTCAGTTTTGGGACAGTTCTCAAGTGTAGCACTGGTTGTAGATTCCTGCCATACTCCAAGAGGTGTTTTTCTTAGCTCCTTGTACATTTTGCGCTTTGTGGGGTTTTTTTTGGAGATGATGTTGATTTGCAGGCTTTCCTCTTCAAATTTTCAGTACTTGTTAATGATAGAATCATAGAATTATAGAATGGTGTAGGTTGGGAAAGACCTTTAAGATCATCAAGAGCATCCTTAACCTAGCACTGCCAACTCTACTGTTAAACCATATTCCTAAGCACCACACGTACATATCTTTTAAATGCCTCCAGGGATGATGACAACCACTTCCCTGGGAAGCCTGTTCCAACTCTTGGCAACCCTTTTGGTGAAGTAATTTTTCCTGATACCCAATCTAAACCTCCCCTGGTGCAACCTGAGGCCATTTCTCTTGTCTTATTTCTTGCTACCTGGGAGAAGTGACCAACACACACCTCACTTCAACCTCCTTTCAGGTAGTTGTAAAGACCAATAAGGTCTTCCCTCAGCCTCCTTTTCTCTAGACTAAACACCGTCAGTTCTCTCATCTGTTCCTCATAACACTTGTGCTTGAGACCCTTCATCAGCTTTGCTGCCTTTCTTTAGACATGTTCCAGCAGATCAATGTCCTTCTGGAAGTGAGGGACCTAAAACTGAACACAGATCTGAAGGTATAGCCTCACCAGTGCCAAGTACAGGGACATGGTCACTGGGCTAGTCCTTCTGGCCACATTATTTATGAAACAAGTCATGAAGCTATTGGCCTTCTTGGCCACCTGGGCACACTGCTGGCTCATATTCAAGCAGATATTGACCAACACCCCCAGGTCTTTTTCCTGTGGGCAGATTTCCAGACATTCATCTCCAAGCCTGTAGCGTTGCATGGGATTGTTGTGACCCAAGTGCAGGACCTAGCACTCAGCCTTCTTGAACCTCATGTAATTGGCCTTGGCCCATCAATCCAGTCTGTACAGATTCGTCCATAGAGCCTTCCTACCCTCAAGAAGATCAACATTCCTATCCAGCTTGGTATCATCTTCAAACTTACTGAGATTGCACTCAATCCCTTGTCCAGAACATTGATAAAGACATTAAACAGAAATGGCTCCAACACCAAGCCCTGGGGAACACCACCTGTGACCAGCCACCAACTGAATTTAACTCTGTTCACCACCATTTTTTGGGCTCAGCCATTCAGCCTCTTCTTAACCAGCAAAGAGTATGCCCGTGCAAACTGTGAGCTGCCAGTTTTTCCAGAAGAATGCTGTAAGAAGCAGTGTCAAATGCTTTACTAAAGTCTAGGTAGACAACATCCACTGCCCTTCACTTATCCATTAAGCAGGTGATCTTTTCATAGAAAGAGGTCAGGTTATTCAAGCAGGATCTGCCTTTCCTAAATCCATGCTGACTGGTCCTGATCATCTTGCTATCCTGCACGTGCCAGATCATGGCATTCAAGGTGGTTTGCTCCATAACCTTCCTCAGCACCAAGGCCTGGCTGACAGGGTTGTAGTTCCTCAAACACACCTTCCAGCCCTTCTTGTAGATTTGCTAGCCTACATTCTACTGGGACCTCCTTGGATTGCTGATAAACGATGGAAAGTGGCTTAGTAATTACTTCTGCCAGTTCCCATAGTACTCTTGGATGGATCCCATACAACTCCATAGACTTGTGTATATCTAAGTGGTGTAGCAGGTCATTAACCATTTCCCCTTAGATTATGGGCAGTTTAATTCTGCTCCCTGTCCCTGTTTTCCTACTCAGAGGAGTAGATATCCTAAGAATAATTGGTCTTCCTACTGAAGACTTAGGTAAAGAAGGTATTAAGTACCTCAACCTTTTCCTTATCCTTTGCCACTAAGTTTCCCCCTACATCCAATAAAGGATGAAGATTCTTGTTAGCTCTTCTATTACTGCTACTATATTTAGAGAAACTTTTTTTATTGTCTTTTATGGCAGTAGCCAGATTAAGTAGACAAAGCTCTCTGTTCATCCAGATGCCAGTTCATCTTTCAGCACATGGTGACAGCCTGCTCCTGTGCCTTTAAGATTACCTTTTTGAAGAATATCCAGTCTTCCTGGACGCTTTGCCCTTCAGGACAGCCTCCCAAGAGACTCTGTCAACCATTATCCTAACAACCCAAAGTCCACTCTCTGGAAGACCAGGGTGGTAGTTCTACTGCCCCTCCTCCTTACTTACCCTAGAACTGAAAATTCTATTATTTGTCGTCTCTATGCCCAAGGCAGCCTCCAAATGCTACATCATCTGCAGGTTCATCTCTGTTCATAAACAGGTCCAGTAGGGCACCTTCCCTTGTTGACTCACTCACTGACTGTGTCAAGTTATTTGCCACACTCTCCAGGAACCTCCTAGACTGTTTCCTCTCTGTTGTATTGCATTTCCAGCAGACATCTGGGACGTTGAAGTCCCCGATGAGAACAAGGGCTTATAGAATATTTGGTCTGCCTCTTCATCCTGGCTGGGAGGTCTGTAGCAGACTCACAGCATGGTATCTATCTTGTTGACCTTCTCCCATAAACTCTTAATCCTGTCATTGCTGTTATTCAACTCTAGACAATTAAAATAATCCCTAATACACAGGGCTAAATAACATGTGATAATAATATAACATGATCTCTCACAGCATTCTGCTATGGAAACTGTCAGCCTCTGGCCTGGACAGGTGAACACTCTCTTGGGAGGAAAACTGGTTGGATGGCTGGGCCCAGAGAGTGGTGGAAAATGGAGTTAAATCCAGCTGGAGGTCAGCCACAAGTGGGGTTCCCCAGGTCTCAGTGCTGGGTCCAGCCCTGTTAAATATCTTTATCAATGACCTAGATGAAGGCATTGAGTGTACCCTTAGCAAGTTCACAGACAACGCTAAGCTGGGTGGAAGTGTCAATCTGCTGGAGGGTGGGGAGGTTCTGCAAAGGGATCTGAACAGGTTGGACCACTGGGCTGAGTCCAGTGGCAAGAGGTTTAACACGGCCAAATGCCAGGTCCTGCACCTGGGGCACAACAACCTATGCAGAGCTACAGACTAGGAGAAGTCTGGCTGNCAGGACAAGAGGGAATGGCCTCAAGCTCCACCAGGGGAGATTTAGGCTAGACATTAGGAGGAAGTTTTTCATGGAAAGTGTCACTGGGCATTGGAACAGGCTGCTCAGGGAGATGGTTGATTCGCCTTCCCTGGAGGTGTTTAAGGCATGGGTAGACGAGGTCCTGTGGGACATGGTTTAGTGTTTGATAGGAATGGTTGGACTCGATGATCCGGTGGGTCTCTTCCAACCTGGTGATTCTATTATTCTATGATTTCTATATACTACTCTGGCACTGAAGTCTTTGACTCTTAACCACTATACATGACTTAGCTGATGGCATGGGAAGAAAATTTGCAATAAACCTAGTATTACATCTTTTAGTAGTGATTTGACTGGTATTTTCCTGGTATTCTTTAAAAATTCTAGTGACCTATATTCATGTTACAACACGAGAATTCAGTTTTCATTTCAAAATTTAAAAAACTCAATCAACCTTAACTATCAAACTTATGAATAGAATCTAAAACTAGAAGTAAATTATCTCTTTCTTATGCAAATTATTATTTCAAATCTCAAAACTATAAATCAATCCTACTTTATTCTTATATTTTTATATTGTTGGTCTAACAAGTTTTATCTTGCCAGGTATTTATGAAAATGCCATGAATACAATGAGTTTGTCAAAAAAAATCTCCATTGTTTTAGAAATTAACTTCTTTTACACTAGCTTATTGCCCACCTGGTGTATAAATGACTATGTACCACAGGAGCCAGGGAAGTTTCCTGACACTGTTGTAATATAACTGAGGAAACAGTAACTTGCTCACATTCTACATTAGGTCCATATGGCAATTTTGGTCCATGGTGAAACCACAGCAGGAGAAGCATGAACAACAACTGTGACCCACGGAGGAGATACCACAGCAACCTAATCCAAAGATGTCATTAGTCATGGTGAATGAACCCTATACTGCTACATAAATTCATCATTATCTCCTCTGGTCAGGTGAGGCTTCATTTTGATGCAAGTTATGGACTGTATCTACATGCGATTGAGATAGAAAGAGGTGTAAAGTGAATATTCAATAGCCAAGCAAGTTTTGGTATGTCCGACAGAGTATCAGGAGATCAGTCTGCATCCAATATTGACCTGTTCTGCGAGTTCTGAGCTTTTCTGGAAGATTTTTTCTTTAGTTTTAAATTGCTTCTTCCTTCTTTTCTCCCTAATCAAGATGAATGGTCAAATAAATGCATAAAACCTGGCCCTTCTTAAAAGTACCATCAAGAACTGAATAGGTCAAATATTCACTGTTATGTGACCTATGCATTGGAGATATGCATATTGTAAGATATGTCAATAGCACTAAAACCTCTGCATGCTTCTTATTGTGCCGTAGTGCATTTTGGATGTTAAAACATTCACTTTAAGTAAATAGGTACAAATGATATCTATTCCAAAACAGAAGATGCATAAGTGATGAAAATAGAGGCAGATAAATATTCAGGTTGCATTATATATCGTATTGCATTATATATTGACAAATGGATAAAAGATGACTGGCTGTCTTGTGGGTTGCTAATGAGATATGGACTCCTTCACCTTTAGGTCACCCTTGTGATTCTCAGCAAGGTCAGGAACTAACAAATGGTGGCCTGAACTGGTGATAGCAGCTCAGATTCTTACCGCCAGATGTTCAGATAATAAAAGTAACTACAGTGACTGGCACCATGCTACAGCCTTCTAAGAGAATCCAAATTAGCATCCTCACCAGCTACCAAAAGGCCATAGAAAAGTGGGTCCTCAATAAGCTGGGCTGAAGCATGTTGTGAGGAAGCTCCCAGAATGGCTGCTTATGCTGTATTAATTCTATGGATGCACAAACAGATCCTGTTTCTACAGATATCAAATCAAGACTAAATTAATTTCCATTGCAGATTTGAAACAACAAGAACAAAAAACCAGTTTGTGCTAACATCAACCATGAAAGGGAATACACAGTTAATATATCTTTCCATTCACTTGAGATTTGTTGTTCATCATAATTCAGTATGTAATGGTAAATCAAGACCTCACTATTCAGAGCTTATTTTCTGTGATGCTGCATGAATATCTGAGGTTCCTTTCAGTGGACTAATCAGCCCTCTTTATTAGACTTGACTATATATTCATGATTCTATTGGGATAGATAGATTCTCTATAGTTTGATAATAAAAATATGTGTTAATAGGTCTCCTTGCTCTAGATTTCTTCCATGAAGAAAGAGTGGGAATTACTTACCCACAGGTAAAGTAAAAACTATAAGGGTAAAAGGCTTTTCCATGCAATGTACCACTCAAATGTAATAATCCCTGAGATGCTTATTTTAGTAAATGAATCAATCACACTGAGCCAAAGAAGAGAGCCATCTATTACTGTGCTATAAATGTTAAAGACCCTATTTAGAGCATCTATTTCTAGAAGAAACAAAGCAATTTTCACTGATATTCAATAATGGTACCTCACTAAGTAGTGAGTAGATGTTACAATTGCAGTTTGCCCAGTTCTTTTTCACAGGTCATCAGGGAAATTCATCTAAAGCAACCAAAAAACCATAGATATGTTTGCATCATATTAATAAGAAGAGAAAGCAAGGTAGCTGCCAATTGGCAGCAGAGTATGTTTTGGTGGTTTGATAAGGATACTAAAGAGTTTATGATGTGACAGATGTTTCACTACACTATTGTGAAATGAATAGATTATGAGAAGTAATTAGATGTACATTGGAATCAATGCTGTTATCATCGAGGCCTTCGGGCGATGCAATAGATGAGAGTCATGGCAGCAGGTGGTCCAATGGCTCGGAGACAGGAAGACACACCGCAGGAGACTGAGTGACAGGTTTCACAGATCCAGGGGGTGAGAGATCTGAGCTATTGCCTGCATTTGTAATCTTTACTCATGTATAAATAATAACAACTACACTATTGACTTCATATGCTATGTCATAGCCTCTGCTACCCCCTACACACATACATACACATGTACACAAACACCCACACACACACTATTCAACTTTTTTCCTCAGTTTAAGCTATTCTTTTATTTTTCATGTGAAAAACATACACATTCATCCCTTTAATTCCCATGGTAGCACAATGTTCTTTGATTAAAACACTGAAATAAGAAACCAAGCAACAGCTTTGAATATAGTGCAGTGTATTTTTCACCCAGTGCAGAAATGTATATGTACTTTCCATGAGAGACTTCTTCAAGCTTTTCTCTATTTCACTTCTTTGTTCAGCACATCCCAAACTTAAGGAAATATCATTGTCATGCATAAATTGCCTTTGGAAAGGAACTGGCAGTCTGAGTCATCAGGATAGATAACACATGAAATTTACTGACTCTGGGAAGATCTGGATTCTGACCCAGAAACCTCAGTTGTTACCTATCCCCAGAGCTTCAACCTGGAATTTCTGGGCTTTCCTGCTTCAAGCAGAGTAGGGGATAGTAACAATGGAAATCTAAATTAAGTGTTATCAGCATTCAGACTCAAACTCTGGAAGTGGATTATAGTAATAGGAGGTAGACCTTTGGAGCTGCAGCTTGTCAGTCCCTGCCTGCAGGTGTTTGCTGTGTAATATTTTATTATTATTATTATTATTGAGGAGACTGACAGTAGCGTAAAAGGAAATATTGAAACATTTTAAAAAGTATTTCAATACTCTCTGTGTAAACATAAATACCAAGATCTTTCTTTGATATGTATGTATATCAACAATAATAGCCTTATGTATGATATGTATTTGGACGTGTCATTTGATCTGTATGAATACCTCCCATGGACTGAAATCCACCTAATTTAAGATGATGACAGGAAGTAAATATAATATTATGGAAAAGAATAATACTTAGCCGTTAGCATAAAATGATGAACTATAATGGCGATTGCTAAAGAAGGATATAGGGCAAAACCCTCAGGGGGGTGTGTGTGGATATATATATGTATAAGGCATGGCAACAAGAATGTTGGCCTAGCATTGCAATACTATTAACTTAGCTTTCAAAAAACTACGATGCACATAGCCTGTAAGAATATCTAATCAACTGTCCTTACAGTGATATTTATATTTAGATGTATTGGTCTGAGGAAAATATAGAGGTTGGGACGTTGTACAAATGCAAGACAAGTCCCTGAAAGCAGAAACATATGTTTTCCCTGTGTGAAACAGTATACAAACAATTACCCACTTATCAACAAATATTTCCTATTACTCATGTCTCCCAGCACCATATAGAGCTATGTCAATCTACCACCACAGAAGTGAAGAAGGTATCACACCTGTTGAGCCAACTTTCAATGAGGTGACACTTCAGTGAAACTAACAGTGTCAAGGAACATGCTGGAAATCAAACAGACCTAGTCCAGAGTGATGGGACTGCAAATCCAAATTCCCTTCTGAAAAACTTGGTCATTGCATGCGCATTACCTGCTAGACTAAGCTACTAATTTAAATTATGAGGTCTCGAGAGACTCATGCATTGGGGTAGTCAGTCTTTATCAAAAGAAGTGAGGAAACCTATTGCTTGGTTGATTGAATCTGACTGAGGTTCAATTTTCTGTACTGATAACCTCCTTTTTAATTCTTTTGTTCCTCTTGTCTCCAAATTATCTACACCCTCGGGTACTCTGTAAAAAATGAGATCTTACCCAGTAATATTCATGCTTTTGTTGGCCTGCCTTCACCCCTGAGAGGGTGGCAGCAACACCACTTTAACTGCCTGCATCAGGACTTCACTAGTCCCCCTGATTCCAGAATATTAAGTGCCTTTTGGGACTTTGCTCAGGAAGAGCTAGGTAACCATGACCAAACTTGCTCCTGGTGAAATAAATTGCAAATGTTAAACATATTAAAAATAAATATGTGTCCAAATTATACAGCAATATACAGTACACAATAGACTGCCCAGAAAGGAAAACACTTTGTTCTCCTAATTTTGAATTCCAATGGTCTTATTAGTTTTAGTGCTATGAGATAGGCAGACAGGCAGGTGTTCCGTTTTTCAGACTTCCAATCCTCTTGAGTACTACCAGACATTCAGTTTCTACAAGACATCCCATCATGGCCACCTGGAGGTAAGTCCTACTATTCAGATTTCATGGGTCAATGCAATGTCCTGGAGAAAGGAAATTCTGAAGGCAGCTCTCTCACTCTTGAAGCAGGAACCAAATCACTGTGGGATGTTGTCTTAACAGTATTGATATTTCATGCTTTTTGAAAGGAACTGGCTCACATTCACCCCTGGAAGTCTCTGGAGTCACTACAGAACCCAGAGAGGCCATGAAGTCCAACAGCCTCTTAAATTTTTTTTCCTGCTCCCCTGCCTTCACATCTTATAGCAGAATTAACATTATCACAGGCAAAACCAATGCAGGTAGAAACATCACAAAGGAAAAGCACAGCTTGCATGCACTGTTATCAGTCATTCATAGATATCCTTCATCTCAACCTTCTTGCAACTTTCTTCTAGTCTCCCATGTTCATTTGGCCTGTCTCCCTTAGCTCACCTTTCCTTATCTCCCTTTTCTCTTTGATTCTAGACCTTAGAGTCTACAACCAAGTCATATCACACTTACATTCTCATCACGTTCATGCACATCTGACCCAAACAATAAAAAAATCAATGAACAGAAGGGAGAAGCTCTGGAGGAGAAATGGCTGGTGTAATATAGTATGTCTCAGTAACTGGAATAGCATAAAAGTGAAACTTATGTTCATACTATTTGGTTTTCCAAGTACCTTTCTGTCTTAAGCTTTGCCTCTAATTAAATTTTGAGACCTCTGTCAGAAGTTGTAACCTCTGTAAATGCTAGAAACCATCCATATACTCACAAATTAGAACCTATAAGGATAGTAATGCAGGTGTTTTTCTTAGCAGAATGTTTAGTGTCATGCTTTGAGCAGCATTGCTACCTTAACTTGCAAATTTTGGAAGGTAGAACCTGTGTCTCCCTACATTGTTGAGGACTATTCAGCTAAAAATATCCTTGCAAACAACAAACGGATAATAGGGATCATAAATAATCTTGTGACAGTAGGTCTCCCACAGTTAAGGTTCAAAGGCTCTTCCACGTTGAAAATGATGTTGAATCATCTACCATTTGCTGAACTTCCTAACAAAGCTCCTGCCTAGAGGAAAAAATCAGTTGAGGAAGACTTGAGGTTAATTACATAAGCCTTTTAAAAGTTGCTGTGCAATAATAATTAATACATTCTTAACTCTGGCAGCAGGCTTTGCTGCTGTCCTGGCTTTCTACTGTACATGAGGCTTTTTTTGTCCTGTCACAATTCCTTTGTTTTTCAGAGGCTTGTCGTATATATTCAGTCCTTTTCAAGAACTATTTCATAGGCACTTTTTGCCACAACACCAACATTTTTACTTCCAAGATGTTATGTCTTCCAAATGCCAAGAAAGGTGTTATGACTGTTACATATCTCTACTGCTAACTCTTTCTTTAAAAATCCAAACCCTTTTCATTACACATTTTATGTCTACACATGAAAACAAGTGCAAACAGTCATATTCAAACATGAATTTATACATATGAGATGTATCACCAGATATAAACAAATTAATTTGTCCAGCCTTTTACTTTTCACTAGTTTAGTGGCTGAATCTATTTTCATGTTAGCACTGAGAGAGCAGAACTTAGTATTCAAAACATTGCATGAGACTGACACTGACAGTGCAGGGGTAGTGACACTGTGATAACAGCACTGAACATAAGCATCACAGTGTAACTGTGACTTCCTTGTGCAGTTTCAGCTTCCCTTTCTCTCCTTCAAATAAACAGAAGTTATGGAGATATGTGTTTCCATAAAGCCCATAATACTCAAAAATGGGGCAAGGTTGTGAGAAGAATACTTATTTGATGTATAAGACGCAGTAAGAGCTGAGTATGTTCAGAGTGTCTGACACATATAAAAGCTGGTTATTTGCAAGCTGCTATGATTCATCACATCTTTTCCTTGGGTAGATAAATTTTTCTGATCTAAACAACTCACACAGAGCAAAGATAGAAGATGTTTGAACTTCATTATTTTGTTCTGCTCTGAAGCTTATGCTGCAAAAAAGCAACTTCTTACTTATGCTGGACAGTTTGCATGCAACAGCCTGGGAATGCCTTCTATACTGAGACTCCAGCAAAACTGTTTTTCTTGCATAACTGATGTGCCCCATTCTTCTCTAAACCTGAAAGTGATTGAAAAAAAAAAAAAAAGAAAAAAATAAAAAAAAAAAANAAAAAAAAAAAGCGAGTTCTTCAGATTTTTTTTTAACATGCTTGTTTTTTAGACTGATTTTTAAGCAGCATTGGAAAGGCAATGAGAATGCTCGAAGACTCGTCATGGACTAACACAACTTTGATACCTAATGTGTGCATGCCAACATAGTTGTTGAGTTACCAGGCTAAGGAGTGCACTTAACTTACTCTAACTAGAAGCCTGTGCAAAGGAAGTAACAGACAGAAAAAGAGATATTTTAAGAGGTTGGTGGAATCAGCAAATATATACTGTTTTCTACTATGAAAAGCCCAAACCATTGGGCTGACGTTCCTCAGTTTCCTGAAAGAGCAAGAACATTGCTGATTAACTTGATTTACTTTAGTTGTTCTGGTTTTGCCTCTCTGCTTTCTGCTGTTGAAGACCTGTACATGAAGAACTGCTTCTTCTTGTAAAGATGTAATGAAATGGAATATGCTGTCCCTAACTTGCTGAACTGGTTTACCTGAAATTGAGAACAAACTTATTGTCAGTTTTCAGTTGCAGGAAAAACAATTCACTCTGCAAAGTTATTAATGAAAAATATTGGAATATAACTAGCTTATAAAACTAAATTATTTGGGAATTTTGAAGGAATCTGAACAGTATTTTATTTACATGGTTGTACCACAGAATAAGGCACATAAAAGAAGAGCAACTACTGCATATGACTGCAGCTACTAAAAAGCACTTGTAGAGAAAGCCTAGTCAGTTACAGAACTTTTCTTCCTCTCTGCTAATACCCAAGATCAAATAGAAAGAAAGAAATTATTCTGCTTTCCTGTTTCTGAATTCACTGCAAACACATCCGAATATGAAAAACTAGAACTACATAACAAATTAATCTACTGTTTTTAAGACTTGAGCAACTCCTCTGAAAGTAACAGTACCAAACTGCTGCAAACAAAGGTAGGACAAACTCATGTACTAAGAGTTAAAGTCAATGTTTAGTACAAGTACCCTGGGCAGATGAACTCTTAAAGACATTTACTTTATAATACAAAATAATGTTTCACAGTGGTCTTAATTCTCTACTGGCACTCTATTCACCAATGCATAACAATAAAGCTAGGCACCTTGTCAGGATCATTTAAGTAAACACAGCAATTTCTTACTTGCTTTTAAAATTGGAACTGCTAATAGATGCTATGTTCAAAAAGTACAAACAAACCACAAGACATGCTAATCAAGGTAAAAGCCATATGTACAAAACAAATGGAGTCTTCCTCACCTTTGGCTTGAGAAAACAAAAAGAAAGGGATTTCAGCAGCATTGTCTTTAATCCAATTTACTTTGGATTTAATCTCCAAAACAAGGCTGGCCTGTTAATTCCCAATTATAATGGCACATGTAATCAGAGTCCTCATTAACAAAGACTGACTATATTGTCTATTAGGAATGGAAATCTGAAATGCAAATTTAGCAAATCAAAACGTTAAATGAGCTCTACCCAAGATGCTTAGAGCTCCTGCCAGGGCAGCGCATGCTGGCCGACACCTGCCCTGAATTCTCCCTCCAGCTGAATGTTTCATTCTGTTCCAGTCTTTGCTTCCTAATTGACCTGCTTATGATCTCTGCTACAATTAACATATGCTTATTAGTAATGGCTGGTTAAAGATTTCAAAATGCCGCAGTTTACAAAGTCTAATAGAGATGGCACACCACAGGAAAGACGAGACCACTGTTTCCCTCATCAGCAATGTCTTAGCGGTTTGGTTTCATGTGATTCAAATGAGATAATTTTTCACATTATCTGATGTCTGCAAATCCATTCTAATTGAAACTGGAAATCTGCACACAGAGTGGCTTAAGGCTCCTGGTGCACTAAATGAAAATCAGTTAGTGAATATGCTTTTTCTCGCCTTTAACTCGTGCTTAGCAGCCATGAGAAAAAGATTTCTTAGAAAGAATGGGCAAGGAAAGAATGAGGGAGAGAGGGAAAAAAACTACTTTGAATAATAACAAAAAATAAACCAGACTATCCACAGTATTTTTAGACAAATTTCTTGAAGCATTTCTTAGCTGTTAATGAAGGTTTATAGATGAACCTATGAACATAATGATTTTTTTTATTTGTTGCAGAAGCAAAATAATAATTCTGACATTACCAGAGTATTGATTGCCATTATTTTTGCTCATTCTCATTATCCAGGAAAACATTCTTAATGAAGACAAACAAACAAAAGACACAAAAAACAAACCAGAAAAATAATTTTAAAAGCACTAGCACTTAAAAATGTGTTTTTATGTGATGACCACTGTAATAATCTGATTAATGTTAATGTAATGTGACATTACCAAACTTCCTTATATGAAAAAGGTTATAATATCACTGCTGATTTGGTGGATCAGTGTACTTTCATTAAAATTTCCTCTGCCTTCAGTGTTTTTCCGTATTACTATATTGAGCCTGCAGGAGCCACTGGGCAACAAATAGGTCTCTTCCACCTGGTTTCATTCCAGCTTTAACAGCAAAGCACTAATACACCAATTATGTCTAATTCTTCTCTCCCAATAGCATTATTATTATTTATCTATCTGCTGACTGTATTTATTCCTTTTAATTTTGTTCCTTGATTTCACTTTATCATAATCCATTCTTAAGGAGAGGATTGAACATTTCATAATCTTTCCTTCACACTCTTATATTTGATTAGATAAGCCACTTATCCCCCTTTGAAGTCTCATACTGCCAAAATCCCAAGAGGTGCAAAGGGGACAAGAGTGTGTTTGGGTCCTGTGAATTGCTCCTATATCTCCAAATATTTCCCCTTCTTATAGGCAATCGCAGGTAATATTTTTGTGTGTGTGGAGACTTCAATCCTCATACTAAATAAATTCAATGGTAATTTTGTCTTCATTTCCTGAATGACATTGCTTAAAACTAATGTTTTGTGTCTCATTAAAAAAACATGTTCTCAATGACATATTCTTGAACTCAGAATGCAGAATTGTGCTGTTGGTATAATCCACACATGCTTTGCAAAGGCACAACAAGACACTCACTGCTCCCAAAAGGTTACAGTTTAAGTCAGGCAAATACAATAGGAAGAAAAGATTAGATTCAAGCAAAGGAGAAGAGAACACCAGAGAGGAAAGTCATGTTCATCTGCACAGTTGACTTGTGGGCTTTGTGAAAGGATCTAAAAGGTGTTGTAGGATGTAGTTCAGTATGCAGGGGAAAAATATTATTGCACACTATAGGAAAAGGTATACATTAGAAGGCAAAAGAAAGAAACAAAGGTGTCTCCCTAAGGTTAGAAGTAACAACTCTTACACTTCATGATTTATGGATATTTTTTGGAGAGTGATCCCCCCATCGATTTTTCACCTTCACTTTGAAGCTGGTGAAAAACAGATAGCCTCAGATGTTTTGATGTTATTGAAGTGAATGGAGTTGTAGTAACAAAAATTTGATGGATTCCTTGAAAAGAATATGGTCCTGTGCCTCTCAGCTTCATGGCCACTGAATTGACTTTGCACTCTTTAAACAAGGTAAGATTAAAACTTCTAGCACTAAATCTAGCAAATTCAGCTGCAGGGCTCAAACATTTTTGCTGACCTTGTTGCATCTTGGTACTAGCTTTATAGGACTTGATCCTGTTTACATCAGAACTACCTTTTCACTTTTCTTTCCAATTATCCCAAAGCTAGCAGCATAGTTAAAGAAGGAGTGGGATTTAATTTACTGAAAATTAGCTAAGTAAAAGTCAGGGCTCTCAATTCTTCTCCAAGGCTCATTCTGTAATCAGCAGAGAGAGAGGTATAACCATTGTGATTCATCCCATCCCAGCATGGGTATCAAAGGTTGGTGGTTTCCATCTCTTCTGACTGTAAAGGAAGGCTCAGTGGTAACTTTACACTACGTGCTTAATTTAAAGTAGTTCCTGAAAGAGCAGGTTACTATATCCCCTGGGAATATAACTTCACAGTGTGTAGAAAGGGATGTAAGAGAAGGAGTTATAGCTACTGGACTCAACACAGTACTAGGTCTAAGGAGTTTCTTACTGCTGTTTCTGCTGCCATTCAGCCTGGTACTATGTTTAGAAAGGGATTTGTTTAAACAGTTTCCTACACTTGCAATATCTGAAGCATCTGGGGTATTAACTAACTTACAGCAAGGCTATGACACATAGTTAAAATTATCAACATCCTTTGATCCAATTTAACAGACTTTCTAGCTGTTCAGAAGCATGTTGACATTGGCCACACCACTAATTTTTCAGAACAAGTCCCTGGAAATGGCAATCTCACAAACCCATCGGTCAGGATTTAGGATGCAGTTCTTACCTGTGCTAATTGGAAATCAAGGAAAAAAAGAAAGAGAAAAAGTGAGTGCTCTGTCTTTTCAGTATTTGGGGTTAAATCAAGTACAGAACAATAAGATCTTCTGATTACTCAGAGGTTCACAACTGAAAGAACTCTTAGTAGAAAAATTCCTGTCTATTCATTCTGTTTGAGACTAAACTGTGTTCAAAGTACCTAGACTCCTCTACAACTTGGGAAACTCACTTCTACAGCCGAAAAAAAGTCAGGGGTCACATTTGCAGTTGCCTGCATTACAGGACAGGAGCATGCAGCAACATGTGTGCCTGGATGCTCCTCCATTTACCTTGAAAGGAACCAGGCTACATTGCCCTGTGTGTTCCAGCAGCCTCTGGTTTAAGTAGCAGGAGCATAAAGTAGCCCAAGGACTATGCCTGGTGCTTGGGCACTGTCACAACAGCTGCCCCATAAAGAAGATTGATAGAGAGTCTGTGAGTTTTACCTCTGAGTTTCTGCCAGCCTTGAGAGGTTCTTTCTAACTGCTCTCCAGGATTACCAAGTGTTTTCCTTCTGAGAGAAGTAATTGCAATATCTAACCTCTGCTCCTGGAAAGGAACATTTCTCTGACTGGAAGTAGCTAGGGGAGGTCTACGCAACACAGTTAGTTGATATGCAGAAGGTCAAGGGAGGTGATTCTCCCCCTCTACTTTGCTACTGTGAGACCCCACCTGGAGTACTGCGACCAGTTCCAGAATCTCCAACATAAGAAGGATATGGAACTGTCGGAATGGGTCCCGAGGAGGATCTCAAAGGCGATCAGAGCACCATAGCTGGAACAGCCCTGCTATGGGGTCAAACTGAGAGAGTTAGGGTTGTTCAGCCTGGGGAAGAGAAGGCCCTGCAAAGACCTTATAGCAGCCTTCCAATACCTGAAGGGGGCCTACAGGAAAGCTGAGGAGGGACTTTTTCCAAGGGCCTGTAGTGAAAGAACGAGGGGAAATGGCTTTAAGTTTGAAGGGGGAAAATTTAGATTAGACATTAGGAAGAAATTCTTCCTGATGAGGGTGGTGAAACACTGGAGCAGGCTTCCCAGGGAAGTTGTGGATGCCTGGAAGTGTTTAAGGCCAGGCTGGGCGGAGCCTTGAGCACCCTGGTCTGGTGGAAGGTGTCCCTGTGCATAGCAGAGGGTTGGAACTGGATGATCTTTGAGGTCATTCCAAGCCAAACCACTCTGTGATTCTATATGGGTGTTGATACGACTCATCCAGAGGTAGGTGCCTATATCTGGTTGAACAAATTCTTCCCATGAAATGCTTCTTTCATTAATTCTGAAGGGAGCTTGCTGCAACCAACATAATGTCAGATGCCAACCCTGTAGGTGGGTCAGACCAATTCCCTAGTTGTATTCTACCAAAAAATTGTGTTATGTATCACTTTGTTATTTTTTGTTGTACAGACAAAACTCAGTCATCCTGGGTTGTCTGTAATCTGAATCAGATATCAGTCTCTTGGATTTAAAAGTCACAGTAATTATGACACCTCCGTTAAACACATGAGTGTATGTGAACTACACAGGACTCAAAGTGAATATAAATGTAGTCATTAATTGCTAGAGAGGTTTTTCCTGTAGTTAAATCTTTCTTGTATAAAAGAAATAGAATTGTAAGAACAATATAATGCTAAAGAAAAAAAATAAGAGTAGCTTGCTATCTGCTACAAACTGTTTGGAACTATATTACCTTTAAAAAAATAAGTTATGCTTAATTATGAACAAATAAAAATATTAATAAAACCCCAGGAAAATTGTGCACACCATAAATCAATATAGACTGTTATTTGCATTTAATTTTCTTCCAAGTTTATGCTTTGAAGGACAATTTCTCAGGTTTATTTTAAGTGTAATAAAATTAGATGCAGATTATCACTAGAATATGAAATAAAACAAGAAGTTTCAGCTTTTTTACTGAAGAAAGCATTTAAAATGTGAAAGTAATATCTCACAGACATAGATAACATTTCTTTTGACAGTGGAAAATGATCTTGTCATAAAGTTAAACCCCAGCCCTGGTACTTAGTTTTTGCAGTTTAATATACATTTAGGCACTTGTCTGAAAGCAGAGTCCAGCTTTGTCCTTTTTTTATTTAACTAAACCAAAATATGGTAAGTGTAAATGAGTTTATGGGGGGTTTTTTTAGGAATCTGCCTGATAAAAATCTGAAGTACAATTACCCATATTGAAATATAATTTTTCACTCGCATTATATCTGAGTGTTTCATGGTAACACATGAGTCATTGGGCACTGGAACAGGCTGCCCAGGGAGGTGGTTGAGTCACTTTCCCTGGAGGTGTTTAAGGCATGGGTGGACGAGGTGCTGAGGAACATGGTTTAGTGTTTGATAGGAATGGTTGGACTTGATGATCCAGTGGGTCTCTTCCAACCTGGTTATTCTATGATTCCATACTTCTATGAAATAATTACAAATTCTGCTCGCCTGTTCCTCCTTTGCTGATTATGTGGGAGATCATGTCTGATTAAACTGCTATATTCCAAGGAAATTAATGTAATATACTTGCAGTAAAATTACTCCAAACTGTAAAAAAAAAGGTTAAAATTCACTTTAATACTTGAGAATTACGTAATTTTTTTAATTCCAGGTAAAACGTAACCTTCAATTGATACATATTCTAACAAGTAAATCTGAATGTGCATTTTTAATGCTGTTCCTGTTTGATAGAAGGGTATTTACTTTGTTATATAGCTTACTGAAAAAAGAGAAAACAACACTGAACTTTAATGAATAAAATTTCTTTCAAGCATGCTGAATTTTCATCAGACATAATGAGTTATCATGCTTTAACTGGCACAACTATGATATATCAAGCCATTACTGTATTGTGTATGTATGAGGTTTACAGAGTGAAAATAATTATTGTATTGGATATACTGGATATACACATTCATTGATATATACATACATACATACATACATTTATATATACTTAAAATCTCTAAAATTGTAGGGAAAAAAGAGGAAGCTTTCATCTTTTTTAGGTTTTTTTTCATTTTCATTTATGCAGATTCTGTGTTACAGAATGGGGAAGAAAATGGGTGGAAGTGGATGAAAGTACCATCTTCTGGTTTTCCCCTCATGTAACCTAAAATTGTTCAGATGGATTTCTTTTTCCTGTTATTTTTTTAAAGGAAAAAGAAAGGACTCACTCCCGGGATTTGGCTTTGTATGCCAAGCTCATGCCTTGAAATAGAATTTTAAAAATAGAAACTCTTGTATATATTGTGGAATAAATGGTGCTGCTTTAATATGAACACTTGGAATGCAAATGAATCCTGGAACCAGTGTGTGAAAATATAAGCAAAATGAAAGAGAAAAGAAGAAAGCAATATAGAAGATTATTTATTTACTACCCCTCATTTCCTAATTATAATTATTTTAGTACTGTGACATCTTTTCCAGCCTTTTTGTTTCACAGTATCATCACTAAAGTGATAAAAGGACTATTAAATAAATATGTGATATCATCTCTTTTATTCAAGATTAGGGATGTTAGCCTTGGAGTCTCTGTAAATTCCATTCTGCCCTACCAACATTTCTTAGGCACCTTCATAGAATAAAGCACCCTTATTAGCACAATCCAAAATAAATGTCTTCTTATTGCCCAGAGGACTTGCTGCTACAAAATCTACCAGTACACTGGAGTCTGATATTAGCACTGTTAGGACTGCAGCATTTCTGTTGCAGCAGCATCTCTGTATGATAGTTATGTTCAGGGAATAGACTTCTCTTGTATTAGGTACTGTGCACTTTAGTGATAGAAACAACCTGTACCTTAGCATGCTTACAGTCTCTGCTTGATGTTCAGAGTGGAATTCATCTTGCTATAATATAAGCATGAAAAATGGATTTAATGAAGTATCCTCTAGAGTTGTCAGTTTCCTTTTTTTGGACTGTAGAAGCCTGGAGTAGTGAGCTGACATGGGTGGTCTAAGTTGTAGAGATGTCTAGTTTAGGAAAGACAAATCCAGTCAAGGGGCACATTCTTCCAGGGCAGTGCTAACACAGAATGGTAAGATTGTCCTGTGCTCCCAACTCTGAGTCTCCTTCTTCTGCCAACACTAAAGAGTCTTTTCACATTAACACCTCAACACTCAAACCATTCTGGATTTATCTTGTCTGAGTTCTAGATCCCCTGGAGAAGCATTCAAACTACTTTTTCTGCTATGGGAATGAGGTACATTAGATAAGTCAATGATTTCTTGAGATGACTACACTCCTTGACCTCAGTTCAAAAGGTGAGACTACTGATCCATCTGTTTGTTTGAATACTTTCAACACTTAGAGGTCTTTTCCAACTTCAATAATTCAATGATTCTATTATCATTAAAAACAAAACAAACATACCCCCCATTGTCTATTTTTGTATATAATAATATGAGCTGGTGTCCCTCTTTTCTACACTGCTTTGCAAAGTGTGTGATGGTTGTCTAATATTAAGGAGTGTGCAAAAGAACAACATGGAATATTTGGGATAGGTTAAATTATTACCGACACCCTGAAGCACATCTTAGGTTATCATTGCAATGATATTAATGCCACTTTAAGTTGTGAGAGATGCCAAAGGCGATATAAGGAGCTCTATGACATATGAGCATGGACAAGAGTTATATCAGGGAAGTCTTCATATTTCAGTGGACTTTATAGAAATGATCACACACCATTTCTCCAAACTGAATAAATATGATAGCAACCAAGATGGTGTCTCAGCATCTGAAGACCACTAAAAGTAGCTTTTGGGACTTCTCTGTGTCCTTTTAACCCTATCCACTCTCATAAAGGAATAAAGGTCAGATTAGTAGCCTATAAAAAATTTGTGGGGTTTCTGAATGCATTATAAATCATAATTGTTTTTTTTCTAAAAGTGACTACTGCACATGAAAGAATAAGAAGAAAGTCATTAAATCATGATTTTAAGAAGATCATACTATCAGCAAAGTCTTTGGTATCAAGAGTTTGTCATATCTTAGAAAATCACTACTGTGTTGGGAGGTTAGAGTATCTCATTTAATTAGTACCCGAATTGCCAGCAACTAGGTCAGCTGAGGAGAAAAATTCCCCTGGCATCTGAGCACTGAAATACCTCATAGATTGCTGTAGAAGTGCTAAACAGAACTATAAGAGAAATTAGTTTTCATCACGTGATTTTTTTTAAATGTTAATTTTTTTCCCCTTTCATTGCCAGGTCAACTCTAATTTTCAGAAATTATATTGCTATTTCTTTTTAACTCTGTTAGAAAATCTGTAACCTGCTCTTTTTCAGTCATCTGATAAGAGGAAGATGTAGGTTCAAGTCTGCTCTTCAACTAAGGAAGAGCAGAGGTATGAAACTGTGTTATGTAGAAGCATTCTATTTTAGTGTGTTATCTCTCCTGGTCCAGTTCTCTAAGTGACTGAATAGTTACTGGGCAGAAGACAGAGACTAAGTATACAGTAGGTTAGGGTATTGTTAAACACTTGACCTCAAGTCTCTTATTTTTATTACATTCCAGATAAATGCCATAACCAGAATTGTGACAGTGTAAATAGATTTACTGTGGTCATTGCCACAATCAGATGATGCAGTGTTTAGATAGTCACTTGTAACCAATGGAGAAACACTGCCATTCTAGAAGCCAACTTAGGTAGTTGGTAGAAGTCACAATCTGGAAGTACCTGTCTTTCTCCATTGATTATAGAAGGAAACTGACTGAGATCAGTTACAGCTACACTAAGCAGTATAAGTTAATGTGATAATTCAGCTTAAAACTATGTCTCTAGTTTTTCAAATTAAAAGCAATTTCTTTTTGGCTAGAAAAATCTGGGTGGGATGAATTTCACACACTTGGCAAACTTGCAGGTCTACTGAAATCTGATTAGCCCATTATATGTACTGTATAAAGCACTGCAGAAAGGCACATTATTCATATTTGAAGAATCTTACAATAAGTATTAGTTGAGATAGAATAGCAGACATGGCAGTAAAGAAAGTTGACCATTAGCTTATTAGCCATAATGCATTGTCTCTGTTGTCAGAAGGAAAGCTGAAAATCTCAAATAAATAATGGCTGAAAATGTGCAATTTATATGTGGCAATTTTGGTTTCTGTTGATCCACATGGTGCTGATTAAGAGTTCAAACCAAGTGAAGTAGTCAGTTCTTAAACATATTTATTTTAAAACAAACAAACAAAACACCAAACCTTGAATATCTTTTACAAAGGTGGTAAGACACCGGAACAGGTTGCACAAAGAAATTGTGGATGCCCCTCAGTGGATGTGTTCAAGGTCAGGTTGCATGGGGCTTTGAGTAACCTGATCTAGCGAAAGACTGACTAGAAAAATCTTTTAAGGTCCCAACCTACCCCATGATTCTACAGTCTTTTACAAATCAGCAATAGAATTTGACTGCTGTCTTTTTATAACAGTGAATGCTAATAATTTATTATATGCTATGGTATTATTTAAACCCCAAATTGTCAAAGTACTCACAATGAGCTTAACTACCATTCATCTAAATTTTTAATAGATGAATAAACTGAAGCACTGAAGAATAAAACACTTTTCTGAGAAGGCAAACAACTTGTTAATGACAGAACATTATGATCCACTAACTGGTGGTCTAAAAATTCCATCACTCACTACAGGAATATTCTGTTTTTTTTAGTTTTTCCATTTAATCACTGAACATTTCTATTCCCATAACAAGAAGCAGCCTGATAAACAGATACTGAGACTTTTCCTAGATGCTTACTTGTCCTAATACCCTGTTATGTCTTAGGTCAGTGTCTTTATCATCAGTGCAAACCTTATTTTAAGTAAAAATTCATGTTCACTGGTTTCAAAATTTATTTTGTGTATGTATATGCTTGTAATTTTCTTTTTACCTGTTTTCTTTTTGTGAGAGGGGCAAAGGGACAGTTATTATTTTGGGGAAGATCCCTTTCTTGTCACCCTCAGCCCAGTCCTTTTTTTTCTTTCTTATCCATGCAACACTCACAATAGATTTTTACTGTTTGTTCACAGAGTTCAATGTTCCTAGTGGGATATGGTGTGTAGTTTAAATATGTTTCTCTCCTGATATTTTAAATGACATCCAATTGACCTCATAAATGTCTTATGAGACCAAACAAACTCCACACTCGAACAAAAACTGTCAACCCTTCTACCTTGCTTGTCCTCAGGCTGCTCTGGCATGATGCCATAAAACATCACTATTGATATTTGGTGGCATTCAAATTGTTAAGTATCTAGGCTAAGCAACAGGAGCAGAAGTATTAATACAATCTGGGCATGTCACTGATAATTATCCCAATATAAACTAAATTTATAGCATAATACCTTTGATACAAATTGGCAGCAGGCATTAAAACCTTTTCTTGACATTATCACATAAACCTAGGAGGCACATAGATAACATTTTGTGTTAGGTGTTTTTAGAGAGAAGAACAAGAGATTCAGCAAAACTTTTGCAGTTTTATCATAGCCTCCATCAGGACTTGTTTATTGTCAATAGTGACTTTTACTCCAGCAGAAAAAAAATTTATTTCTTGTAATGCTTTATAATTTTAACTGAATAAACTCATAAATGCATTCAAAGTGTCAAGGAGTACAGCTACACTGAACAGTATAAGTTAACATGATAATTCAGCTTAAAACTATGCCTCTAGTTTTTCAAATTGAAAGCAATTTCTTTCTAATATGGAAAATCTTAAGGGACTCTTTTATGCTATACTTTTACATTAAAACTTATCAAATGTCTAGGGAAATGTGTTCTTGAAATCCTGTCATGATCCATGTGTCATTGAAGACAAAGATCCAATGTGCTATGGAAATTTCTTGATGCATATTATGAGCTGTTGTTTGCCATAGTGTCTAGATAATCCTGCTTCATTTATTGGAGGGCCATTTCAGCTGCACTGTCAACAGCCTGGGATGATTGGGTCACCTTTCCCTAGAAAATTATGTAAAAGCTGTCAAATGGGCAGGATTATAGGCACATTAAAGGTGCTTTAAGATTTCATGCCTATAAATATTAGCAAAGAAGATTTAAAGGCAAATTTGTCATCAGTACATGTCCATGTTTCTACAGCCTTGTTTTACAGAACTGCAATGATATCATCAACATTTTATCGTGTAACTGTGAAGTGTCTTGGTGGGGAGCAGCTGCTGGCAGCCTTATCTGTTTAGCTCTTGTATCAGGAATTAAGCATAACTTTTAAAAAACCAAAACAAAAACTAAAAAATAATAAGTAATGGGGTGGGGGTCACTGCCTCCTATTTATCATCCCTTGGAAATGAATTCTCAACACTTCTATTTCCTGACAAAACAATTCAAGTAGATCAACACAAATATTTTGTATTTGGAGGGTCAGCTTATTAAAAGCCATTATGTATTTAACAAGACTTTTTTGTTATGGCACCAATTATGAATATCTGCATGGGAGTAATAATGCAGCAGATCATTTTGCACAGTATTTACTTTTAAGTTGTGAACACTTTATTATAGTGTTTTGGAATGACTGCACTTATTTATTGTACATTATGAATGCCACAGGCATCTCCAACGTAAATAGATATTGGCAGCCCCCAAGCATTTCTTCAGAGCTCTCTGGTATTTTTGATAGATGAGTGTAGCATTTCAGTCATATTTTTGTGCTAGCAGTTCTCTAGCCAATCTCTAAGTTAAACAGACCTAAAGATCTCAGAGGAGGAAGCAGACCACCTCTCCCCACAATGTTTCAGGGAAAGAAAGATCTCAAACCCTTCTAAGGAGTAGAGTAAATTGTGAGCAAAGCTATGTCAATTGTAAATGTCTGCTCTGGGACTTCATCCAAATTCCACAGACATCAGTAGAAAGTTTCCCATTTCAATGAGCTTTGAAACTAGCTGTTGTTAAGCCAACGTGTATCTCTGCTCTCTCTATCACAAACATCCAGGTCAGAGGGCAGCACTAGATGGAAACCTGCGTGTAAGCTGTAACTGGTACATCAGTCAGTGGAGCATACCTCCAATGAATTTGCTGTTGCAATGTGAGTTATGGAAGGAAAATGCTTGAGAAATCCGGAATGCAATTAGGCACAACATGGTTGTTCTCTCCAAGCTTCATTAGGTTTTGCTCTTGGATTTCACATTCCCTGTTGGATTAGATAAATGGCCAATCTCCAGTTAGCTTCAGTGGGAGCAGAAGTGGTGTGGAGGAAGAGGGTTTGTCTGAAAAACTGGAACAAAAGGGATATGTAGCCTGAGCTGAGGTCTAGCTGGGGGAATAGGGAAGGGTGGGGGAGAAGAGGGGAAATAAATGGTGTCCTTAGTGCACGTGGGAGAAAGCAAATACAGCAACTACCTACAGGGAGGCAGGAATCTGCTGACTGCATATGGATGCAAGTACTTGGCATCAGGCTTCAGGTTCCTCTACAAAATAAGCTGGGAAGTTGGTTGAAACCCTTCATGGGTTTGTAGTGAAGGAATTTGTGCCTATGTCCCAATAGCAGTAACACTCAAAGAAGAAATTAAGTGTAAACTTTTCTTGCAGATGAGCAAGTAGGAGCTGAAACAGCACGGCTGATACTTCAGCTGAGTACTTTTCTTTGTTTGCTGCACTCAGTGCCAGAAGGTATGTATGGAAGAAACTGGATGCAGGAATAATAGCAGACCTGAAGCAGATAAAGCAAATATTCCCACACCAAGACAAAAGGAACCTCAAATTGAGAAGTCAATGGGGTTTTTGGTGCCCTTTCCCTGTGTAGGCTGGAAAAGACAGAAATGTATGAGCCCCTATAGACTCCATCCTGAGACTGGCCAGCTTCCAGACAGTGGTCCCATGGCAGCTAAAAAGTTAATAGCATAAGAAATGGGGACAAAAGTAGCAATTTAATTGTCATATGACAAGATGTGCATCCCCATAGGTGACAACCCATTTTTGTATGGAGATCATGCAAAAGATATTTTCACAAGTAATATATCTGGAGAAGTGCCAAGAAACTGGCACAAATCTTAATAGAGAGAAATCTACTCCAAGTTTTGATAATGCAATTTTTAGATATAATCAAAGAAAATACAGTTGTTAAAGTTTAAGGGTTTGCTGACAGCAAAGCCTTGATTCAGCTGTCTGTAGAGTTATAAAGCAGATTTGAGACATCCCAGGGTACTGGGTAAATCCTTGTAGAGTTTGCATATATAGCACAAGAAGTCCTTTGCCTTTCACGAACAGCAGATAGAATGCCACATAATATCTCAAATGATAATAGACATCTATGGTTAGACATATGAATTGATCCCTGGGAGAAGGAAACAATCCAGGTAAGCTCTCTGTCAAAAATTGAAAGAAGTGCACCTGTGGCTAAGTCTTCAGGCAGATATGGTAAGCTGAGGCACCTTGCATATATGCAGCAGTGGTCAAAAATTTTCTATCAGGAGTCTATGTTAGAAAGTTGTGCCCTAGGGCTTAAAGAGGTGCTGTTAATCCTTCCTTCATGAATTACTGGGTAATTGTGACCTGAGGGTTACTCTTTTGTTAATGCCAGACTTTCCAGTAGGTACCTTAGCCTATTTTTATTTGCAGAAAGATAGAATTAACAGCATATGCTACCCAGTGCATAGAACTCAGCTGCTGATTGGGAAAGCTGCCAATGAAATTCATAGGGAGCCCTTTCTCCTCCTTCACTCCCATCCTTCAGCTACCTTGTGCAGGTTAGAGACAGAGCAGATACCTCTGCTCATTCTTAATAAACTGGCAGGAATTCAGGCATTGAATAAGACAGCTGGGGATACAGCAGACTCCTCTTTCCTCTCTAGAACTTATTTATTATTAAAGACAAATTAAGTGATTGGAGGTGGGTCTTGAATATTGGATAATCCATTAACCAGTTCAATAGGATTCCCCTGAAAGGAGGTTTGTATGCCAGAATTTGATTCCAGTGCACATTGTATAAGAAGGTATGGGGAAAGAGAAAAAGAAATTGAAAGGTAATGGTGTGAGTGGGGATATTTGTATGAGTGGTAGACAAGGTGAGTTCTCAGACCAAGAGGCCTGAACAGTTGAGCAAGACCCAAAGACCCATAAGCTGTGAAGAGGCCAGGTGTTTTCAGGGATAGGAAGGATTTTTTACACACCCCAGAAAGAAAACTGCAACCTTTGCAATATGTAAGTCATGCAGGGGAGAGGACTTCACCTGTTCGTGTGTATTTCTGGCTGGTGTGAGAATGGTTAGTTGTCTGGCAACCTGGGCAGGACAGCCCATGTAATTGCTGGTGCTTCCTGGTGGCTGGTGCCCAGTGCCTGTGTTTGTTCCCCTAGGCATCTGCTTCCTTGATAAACCACAGATAGAAGCAAATCTAGGAACAGCCACTTGCTGAAGAGGGGTTAAAAAAAATAGCAATAGGCAGCAACCTCTTTACAGCCTCTTAACCTTCCTCTCAGAGCAAGGCACTTGGGTCCCAGCTATGAGTGACAACTCTCCCCAAATATGTGGAAACAAGCGAAGAAGAAATGGTGACTTGTACTTCATACGTTATTGCTGGATGATTCCCAGGTGAGTTCAGTTAATAAAGTCACAGACAAATTAAACCACATCCCTCATATCTTGTCATCATTTCTGCATGTCTGGAACAACGTAGACCAAGACTTTTTTAGGTTCAAATACAGCAAATGGAGTTTAGTATATGGAAAAGTTGTGGGGCTGGATCTAAAAACTATTTTACCAACAAAGCTAACTTAAAATAAGTATGTGTGTATTTTATTTGACATGCATTTTTCTTTTCTCAGTATAAACATGAATGATAATGTACTCCTTCATGGATCATCTTCCCCACTTTTGTTCCAGGCTAATAATTTAATGTTCCTTACTTCATAAATATATTTTAGGAAGCATCGTAGCTTCTTAATAAGTTTTTTTTTTTCTAGATGAAATGTTTCTGCCAGCTTTGACTCTCTCCCCACTCCAAACTGAGACAATAATGCCTAATATACACCTCATAATAGTTAACTTAGCAGCAAGGAACACAAAGTCCACAAACGTGATTTTTCATCTGTATGAAAAGAGGTCAGATAGATGATGAGGCAAGTTAATGTAAGGAACTTATAAATTTTAAGAAAAGCCCTGAAAAATTCTGCAACCTTGTGTCAGAGTCACTGAATGCTTTGAGTCCCATCACACATGCTGAGACCAATTTTCAAAATTACATTTTATACATATATCATCATTGTCACTATTTGTTTTGTGCATACTTTCTGTAGTCATACATATTCTATGAATAACATTAAATATAAACATTTGGTGTCTTACACTAATGGAAATTGTTTTTGTTTGATTACATATCTCAATCCATTCTTCATCAGAGAATTCTTGATCCAGATCGCTTTTGCACTTGATCTTAGCTTTTATCTCCCCTGAATTTATTCAGCCTAAAAGGATATCAAGTGCAGATTCTTTTACGGGCTTTATCCATAATTAAAAGCTAGTATTCAAAGGGAATAAACTCAGGGATACGAAAAATCCTCAATTTATCTCCCACAGATAATGTCTTATTTGTAAATATCTATAAACGTGTTGTTTTGGTGTATGGCTTATATTTCGCTAATCTCTCAAAGGGCCTAAATATACTTTCATTACAAATATCCTTGAGAGTCATCATGTCCAATTCATTCCACAATTAATAGAGGTTGCCTCCAAGGGCTTCAAGGAGAAGAGGGCTGTTAATAAGTGGACAAATAGGAGATACTCTCTGGTTTGCTTTAAAATGCTTGAGGACATCATGACATGTGCCAGCAGAATAGTCTTTGGGAAATTCTCAAAAATCCTTGTGTGTTTCTATGGCACCAGCAAATTCTTATCAAGGAGAGAAAGATGTACCATTCTGTTAGTCTTTTTTTTTTAGGTTTTTTTTAAGCGTAGTTCTTTTCTTTAGCTTTTCACTAAAACTAGGAGGCAGATCCATTGACTTAAGTGGAGATGGGGTTGTCTACAAGATTTGTCAGCTTGAGGTGCATAATTATTAGAAAGACACTGTTACATCTTGTTCTTTTGTGCTAAGAAACAATAGTTTTGAAGCAAGATAAGGGATCATATTGTTCCATTTATTTTTTGAAGTTACAAAGGAGAATTGATGGATATTGTAACAATCCTCATCACTGATCATTTTACCTAAGTTAATACAGAGTATGTATTTGACCTTCCCATTATCACTTCTCAAACTAGTGGGGAAATATTTACTGTGGTTTAATCTAATTTTCTGGTTTTTTTTCTTTCAGTTGGAGGGGATATTTTTAAAAAGTTAAACCTATTATAACTAATCAAAAATGTCCTTGCTCCTTCTTTATCTGGGACAGTATCTGACAGTATAAGATAGTTGTTTCTTGAAAACAGCATTTATAGACAGTTTAAGAGAAATTTGTATTATCCATTTAAGGCAGAAAAAAATTACATACATGTTCATTTTGTAATTGTGGCTAGAAATCTGAGTTATAAAAGTATATATATATCTAAGACTGAGAAGATTCTCTGGTTACTTTGCATGACTTTATCGAGCAGTCATATGGAAGTTTCATATGAAAGATCAAAATCAGCTGTAAAACGGGACTGTGATTGTAACCTTAATTATGGAAAGGATATCCCCTCCAGAGGATCATAATCTGATTTAAGAAGCAGAAAGACAGTTGCTTCCCTATGGAGTCTGGGAGCGATCCTCTCTCAAAAGCTTGGTGACATAGTCCTGTAAGCCTGATATGATTTCACTTTCAAATGTATTTAAAAATTCTACAGCAAATCCATTGGGGGCATAGGCTTTCCCGCTTTCCAACACAAATACTGTTTCCTTAATTTCATTCTCTGTCCTGGGAATCTGCAACAGTTCTCTCTGCTCTTGTGTCAGTTGTAGCTGCTGCTGTTCCACAGCTGATGAAAGAAATGGATTTTAATGTTTGTTCAGAGGTACGTAAGTTGGCATAATAATTGTGAATAACTGTGATTCTCCAGGGTGAAGAGGAGTTTGGCCTTAGTATTTCCCAATTTACTGAGTTAGTTTAGATAATTTCTTGTTTCTGTTTATCAAACCAACTAACAATGAGCATGCTTAAGGAATGATTGTTAAAAATACACATTTCTTTCTTACCTTTTTAGAAAGACATATGTTTAGATCTTAATTTGTAAAGGTTTCACAACTTCCATACTCCTGTGCTTTAAGTTTGTCTTAAATAAGTAAATTTAGAATCTGTTCTTGTCCCAACATTTTCTTAATAAGATAAATGTTTTATTCTGAAAACAAAAAATATGTCTAACTCTGTGACCACACAGATCTAACCCTCTCATACATTCTCCCAGTCCTGCTCCAATAAAACAAATTTCTCATGAAAATTATTTCCCAATTTAAAAAACTGATCAGCATATAAAGGAGTGTTTATCTACCTCTCACTATCTTCACTATTTTCTTTAGGAAGTACTAGACTTTCTCTGAAAATTATCATCAACTGTCATTCATACCAATGAAATCAATCTGATAAGAAAGAAGGCAAAAACATCAAGACAAATTAAAACTAGAATGAGTAAGAGAGGAACTCCCTGAATATTCCGAGAAGGTGGGATTCATATGGCCTAGCTTTGGCTCTCATTGGAAAAAAAATAAGCACATTCCATCCTACAATGCCCATAAAAATTACAAAAGATATAATAACCTTTGGAAATGCCTGTTTATTTCAACCAACATTTGAGTGCATAAATGTCTGGCATAGACTAGAAACAACCAGCCTTTAAATGGTAAAGTTACTTAGCTCAATGTCACCTTGAATATCTTAATGAAGTTCCCTGCGTATGCTAAATCTAGTTCAAGCTTTCCACGTTACACCTCTTTTCTCACCCTCCCATCATTGCTACTTTTTCAAGACAAGGGCCAGTCTGTAACAGTTTTGTGATAACTTTATTTTTTTCCATTCTCTGTTAAGCAACTCAAAGTATAACTTGTTCAACGATGTGTTCTAACTCCTAGGAAAAAGTTGATGTAGACACTTGTATTGTCATTTTGCTGAAAGATCTGGAAGTTCTCAATATGTAGACAAGGTGTAGCATGGAAAAAAACTTTCTTAATAGTCCCCTCAGACCATTACAACTATATTTCTGAGCAGTAGCACACAGGTGTGAGTTGCTTCTCTGAGCTCTGATTTTCAGTAAGAAAAAAAAAAGTATTTAATTTATCATTTCTTCTTAGATGTTTTTCCTCAGTACACACTCCTAACCTTCAGCTGTCTGGACTTGTGCCGGTAAGGCCTACTGAACAAATACCTATCTAGTGTGCTAGAAATAAATCACCTTTTATCCTTTTGTTGCTTGGATATCGTTGTCTATTTGTTCACTTAATAGTTTCAAAATCTACTTATGGGTGTTACTCAAAAGCTGTGTTATTATAAAACTTTCCATACTTATTTCTCCTTACTTGCATAATTTGCTTAAAATGATGATGTTCTACCTTGAACTATGTTACCAGCACCAATTGCTTTTGGAAATTCAGATTTTCTGATTACAACTGGAAAATTTGATTCTTCTCAACTTCTTACCTGTCATGTTGGTTATTCTAAAGTTTTGAGTTTCATTGTGGGGATCTAGAATATTCTTTTTCCTGCTATACCTTCTTGTAGAAATCATCTTCTTCTTACTCATTTTAATGAAACATATTGGAGGAAATAAATGGCCTCCTCTTCCTCCTCTAACAACTGTACACACTGGGAGTCTTTGTTTCTTTGCAGGGTTTTCCTTTAAGCACTTTGTTTTTTCTTTTGCTTGTCTCTTCACTAGAAAAGGAAACTCCAACCCTGTGGATGCTCTCACTCGCTCTCCAAGTCCTGCTGCCAAATCTGCTGCTGCTCCTCATCTTTAACTGTTTTGAACATAACATCTCTGGCAGCACATTGATTAAGTACAGGAAGCATTAGTGACCAGCAGCTCAGGGCACTGGGTTGTTATTGACTCTGACAGAACAATTTGTTTCTCCAGTGCTCATTATTCTACAAAAGGGGCACATCAGACAAGGCAATTGAAATGAACAATATTGCCACCTATCTCTTTCCTGCCTTGATTATGTACAACCTAGAGTTCAACTCCAAAGTACACTAAGACCTCACAGATATAAATTGTATAAATGAAGATAATTAAGATTCCAGACTGGCCCAACTTGTAGCAAAGATAATTAATGTTAGGAGTTCCAAATGGGCACACACGTGACAAGTAAATAAATTCAAAATTAGGCAAAAGTTTCTGTATTTCTTGGAATTATTAGTGTGTGGTCACAGTGACACTTTGTGTTCGTTGCTAGGGAATGCACTCTGCTGAAACACTGCAATGTGCTGAAGTTAACATCTATTATCTAATACATTCATTAACAATGAGTGACCTACTGCCTGCAGTGAGAAGACTGCAACTAAATTTTAGTAAGGTCAGGAGCTATTTATGAAGCTGCAGCTACCGGATGTAAAAAGAAAGCCAAGTAGAACATGCCGCAGGTTGAAACATATACCCACAGTTAAAATTACATACATACCCCCACTATGCACTATTATTTCATGCTTTTATATGTGTACCAATGTTTGCCCTTTGCCACGGAATGGCACATGACTTTTCCCCACATCCACCTTCTGTCCTTGGCTGTCAGCAGATATTTGTTCTGCTTGTCTCCATCTATAAAGCATATTGACCCACTAGTAAAACATTCCTGGGAACAACAACGTTGAGATTCCTTAGGAACTGTTCTTCAACACAGTCAAGAATTAAAACACAAAACCACTAACACACCGATGCTAACTCCCATCATGATCTATCATTTTTGCTTTAAACTCACTATGCAGCAGAAGAGACCATGCCAGTATACAGAAAACTGCCTGTGATTGTATCTAAAACTGGAAAAATACTCCAGAGAAGTTTTACAATTTAAAATTTAAAATTGCACACAGTAAAGATAATTTTTCCTTATACTGCTCTTACAGAATTACTCTTTCCCATTAGAAATAATGTTTTTTTACTGCCAGTGCCCCAAATCTTGATTGCCCCACATACTCTCCTGTCCCTCACACCTCTGAGAAAGGATACAGCAGTCTGTTTTAACTTTCTGCATTGCTCTGGCAATGTGAAGCAGCTGTAAACCTGACAGGGAGCCAACTCCAACATGCCCAGTTAATTCATAGAATCATAGAATAGCTAGGGTTGGAAAGGACCTTAAAGATCATCTTGTTCCAACCCCCCCCGCCATGGGCAGGGACACCTCCAACTAGATCAGGCTGCCAAAGGCTGCATCCAGTCTGGCCTTGAACACCTTCAGGGATGGGACATTCGCAGATTCCCTGGGCAACCTGTGCCAGTGTCTCACCACTCTCACGGTGAAGAAATTCCTCCTTACATCAAGCCGAAATCTGCCTCTCTCCAGATTATACCCATCCACTCTCATCTGATCACCACAAGCCTTTATGAATAGTCCCTCTCCAGCTTTCCTGTAGCCCCTTTAGGTGCTGGAGGGTCTCTATAAGATCACTTCTGAGCCTTCTCTTCTCCAGCCTGAACGAGCCCGACTCTCTCAGCCTGTCTTTGCATGGTAGATGCTCCAGCCCTCTGATCATCTTTGTAGACCTTTACATCACCAAAGCAGTACAGAGCAGTCAAAGCATACCAGTGAATCTGGCCCTCCAGCTGTGTGTTGACTTTAAAACTGAAAGCTGCAAAATTAATAGATTATTTGAAATGGTTATTCAATAAAACTCATTTTATTTCCATAAACTGTTGTGAGGACCTCCAGGTTCTTACAGCAAATTTGAGCTTCTTCCTGACCATTTAAACTTAGATGCTGGTTTTGATGAATGTAAAACATACATATGGTGGAGTCACAAATGACACAAGTCTCCCTGTATTTACAAAATCAAGACCTACATTCAGTCCTTTGAAATAGATTAACAGTAACTTACGCAATGCCCTTGAGTGCAGGTAAGACATGTAGGGTAGCATCCTCACAATCTGAAGGTGTAGCTAAACTTGCCTGGGTTCCCCTCTTCTAGTGGGCTGAAATTTTCTTGCTGTCCTCCGACACACTTTGAGTTGTGCCCACTCTGCAAAGTGAATTCTTCTGCAAAAGTATCAAAGATACAGTTCCAGACTCCTTTACACGTGTAGCAGATTTGCCATTTGGATGGAGAAGTACTCGCCTGACACTGAATTCCTGTTCACTAGAGTTTTCTTTCCTGAGGATGCAGTAGACTTCCAGGATCACAGCTTCGTAAATGCAATAGTTCATGAAAAGCTATAGCCAAATACCTAGAAGGTCTAATCTCAAGTACTTACTAGGTGAGTTTTTATAAAGAAACATTGCATTGTTTATCTACCAAACTGGTCTCGCTAAGTATTTTTTTTAAATTAAAATATCTGCAACAAAATTTAAACTTGCAGAAATGTACTGAGTTGAAAAATTACTGACAGATCTGTGTGTCCTGAAAATATGTATTTGTTTGTCTGGGAAACAAAAAAACCCTTTTGAACATCCAGGAGGAACTAATCTATACACTACTTCCAACCCTTCAGCTCTCACTGAGAGTGGATTTGAAGGTGTTAGACAGTACTCGATAGCATAAGGTACACATTTTATTACTTCATAGATAACTATTTATTGTACAAGAGATGGCAAAAGTGGTTAAAAAATATGTGAAATCAGTATGCTTCATTAGTAAAACAATAATAATTAGTATAATTATTATTCTTGCTTTTCTAAGCTTCAGCAACATTGTTTGTGCTACCTCCAAAGCCCAGCCATAAATC
Organism: Piaya cayana; assembly: GCA_013389865.1. Lineage (NCBI taxonomy): Eukaryota > Metazoa > Chordata > Aves > Cuculiformes > Coccyzidae > Piaya > Piaya cayana. The sequence goes on along the minus strand of WAAB01020446.1, from coordinate 88,593 downwards.
TCATAAAGCCTCACAAATCTCATGGGGTCCAAATCTGCCGCAGGAGTAACAGTGGCCTTTAAAAAAAACAAACAGGACCTTAAAATTTGGGGAGGGGGAGGTATCATCATTGGTTTGGTTTGTTATTTTTAATAATAATGTTTAAATGAACAAACTGTGCACTGGTTGTTGTGCCCTTGGAACAATGGAGCAGTGCTCCATTTGTACTAGCCTGGGTGCACATGCACAATGTTTCTCCCTGCTGTGCCTATTTGCCTACAGTGCTTGGAAATTTACAGGACACTCTCTGGTCATTTTAGAGAGGTTTAGCCCTGTTTTCTTCTTGCAGGATGTAAGTGACTCTAGTGGACTTTCAGTTAGGGTTAGTCATAACTAACTGCAGGAGGGTAGGGCAGCACTGACCGCTTGGAAAGCTGCAGTCCCAGATGCAGTGAGTCACTCCATACAACAACCACCTCTGCTCACAGGAGACACCAGCAGAACCAGGACCCATGTGCCAGGAGGTCTGAAGGCTACCCTGGCTGAAATGCACCTACATAAGTGACAGACAGACAGATGTCTTGAAAAGCTGGAGGGGCAGCAGAAAGGAAGATATAGTCTTAGCAAAAGCAGCTTTTGGGTCAAAACAGACACATCGCGTTATCCAGTCACATCATATAACAGGCAGCTGGGAAGCTGATTTATCACAGAATGGTGTGTTTTGAGATATCCTTATATGTCTACATAGAAGGAATGCCAGCCCCAGCTGCTGCTTTAGAGGCTGGCTGTGTGCCACTTAATTCTTGTCAATCAAAACCCATAAATGGCAGAAGGAGGTGTGGAAGAGGAAGAAAAGGGTAGTGGGAGAAAAAGTAAACCCTGGAGGGAGGGAAGGAAAGATCTGTAGGAATATATGATATGCAGTGTGAATGAGGGAAAGGCTAATATACCACCCAGAGTCATCCCAGCTAACTTTGTGTTATATTCTTACTCACACTACGTGTACTGCAAAGCAGCATTTGCTGGTCATTTTTGCTGTTTTACTTCTAGTTTGCTTCAGTTTTTTAGTCCGGTCCATCAGCTAAGTGAACGTAATGGATATGATGTTGTTTTTCAAAAGCAGTCATAAAAAGGGTTTTTTATTTGAATTCCACACCCATAATCAGATCTCTGAGGATTGTTACCCCTCCTAGCTATGGATACATATAGTCCTATATGGAACTGTAACTTTAAAGACATAGGGGTCTTCTGAATTCTTAGTGAGTTGATGTAAGGAAAAGAGAGAGAGAGAGAGAAAGAGAGAGACAGAAGAGGAAGAGGAGAGGGAGAGGAGAGGGAGAGGGGAGGGGGGAGGGGAGAGGAGAGTGCTATAGTCAATACTGTGAATGATCATGTTACAGGACTAAACCAAAATAACTTTCCCAGGATTTTTTTGTTATATCATAGAATTAGTTAAGTTTCTGTAATGCTCTGTCCCTGGTTTTGTGTGTGCATATGTGAGTAGACTTAACTCTGTACAGAAAATAAGAGACAAAATAAGAAAATGTAGTGTGTGCAATTCAGGACCAAAGGATAAGGACCTTCTACATGTTCTACCAGTCCTTGCTTTATAGTTTGAATAGGAGAAAATTATCCATTCCCCTATCTGACATAAGAGGATGAATCTTAAAACGAGTATATATATGACTCTTTCCACCAATGAGTAAGGAGGTCTTGCTTCCCTCCTCCCTGTACATTAATAGAATCCCCAAAATCCTAACAGCAATGCCTTTGACTGTGAATTGGGGGTTGGTGTTGGCACTGAATTGATGACCCTGCTAAGTTGCTTAGGTCAACAGGTCAAGCCTTCCTTCCCTCTGCTCATCCTTAGAGTTATTAATCTACATAAATAGAATGTGAGGCATGCTTAAAAAGTGTGATATGTTTCTGCTGGTTGTGAAACGGCATTATTAGCCACAATCTTGTTAGGAGGAAGAACTGCAAAAGTAGGATGGACTAGAAATGCTCCTGAAACTTTCTCCTTATTTTGAGTGCATCCCTGCCTGGAAGGTTCACTCATTGATCGGAGAGAGAGAGAAGTGGATATCACTGATGAAAAGGCAGCTGCCTGGGGTATGACAGCTAGAGGGAGGAAAGAGAAAAATTCAGCAACATATCAGTTTATGACTCTTTAAAAGTAATTACTTTAATCTCTGAGCCATAATTTAAAACCTACTAAATTTTACTAGTCTTCTGCTCTGTTTCTCCCCCATGGCAAAAAAGTGTCACTTTTTAAAAACCAAACTTAACAGAGATCCACCAAAGCAAGTATTACAACTCTCTACAGCCAATAGCACAGATGAGCAATGCTGAGTCATGAGACCAAATGATATTTATATTAAAGAAAAAGTTATGCTTCATCACTTTAAACCACAACATTATATCACTTTATCTTTGGTTTTCTGCACAAATGGTTTTCACTATGTCCCTTATATTGACTTTAACTGAGAAATATGTAATTCTGTATTTATTATAGCACTTAGCATTAACTTCTATACTGTTAATGTGACTCAAAAAGATGTTCTACAGAAAAGGAATAGTATGAGGGATTGTCCTCCATGAATTGTTCCTCAAAAATCATGATAATAATGCAGTTACATCTTAAACTAAAGGTTAACATCAAAATGCATGATAATATTTGCAAGAGAAATCTATATAAAAATACTGGAGCAGAATTCCGCAGGGGCAGCCACCTCTTTCAAAAGTCAGTAAATAATCATGTAAACACTATAGATAATTAGCTATATGGAACATAGACTATCATCTTTTTCTCTGTGTTATAAACAGGCTGTAACAGTGGCATGTCACATCGAGTCTATGGCTCCTGAATCTAACTTGTCAAACAAATACTAAGCATGTTACCGAACCCATAATATTGCTATGTCCTTTAGCTTACATAGCTCTGTATTTTCTTTAAACTACTGAATTAATATTTCTTGTGTGTTTGTATTTTGTATATCTGGTTTTGCTGTACTGGGACAATTTACAGTGTGATGTCAGCCACATTGTCTCTGGACCATTTGTAGATATTCTCCTGTCTGAATTAGTTTTAAAAAACTCAAGACAGTTCTGTCCTCAACCCCTGCTTAAAATTTACCCAGTTTATCTACTTGCTGATATGTTCTTAGTGTTGGGCTCTTCATTTTATGTGGTTTTCAGATCCTGCAAAATATGGAGGCACAGTGTTATTTATAGGAACAGGTCCTCCACAAGTTGAGTGGCATCCAGAGGATTAGTGGACTACTTAGCTGTCACGAGGAAATTAAACTGTGCCTGCCTTGCAAAGAAATTACATGATTGCATACATCACATGTAACTGTGGTCATCCAGAAGTCTGCAGTTTATTTTTAACTAGTTTCCCCCAAGAATCTAAGAAAGAATGGAGAGAACCTCCCTGTGAAATTCCAGTGAAAACTCACAGTATGCTTTATTTTGATAGCTCCTGCATACATTTTTTAATTTAATAAAGAAAACAGAAAGTAAGGAAAGAAAGCAGTAAACATGAGTATTAAGGAGAAATGTGCATAAGAGCTCTCTGGATGCCTCTAGATTTACCTGCTGGGCTGTCCCAGAATATGGTCTGGAAGCTGTATAAAGCAGACTGCAATTTCTCTAGTCTTTTCCCTGGAAAACAGAGCATGGAAAGAGGAGGAAATTGCAAATCCAGTTCTCATTCTTACAAAGAGCTGGGGTGTCTAAACCACGTATTTATCCCCTGAATGCCTTCCCAAGACCAGTAATAGATGTGCCTCACAGCCCAAAACGATGACTTCTTGAAAGCAGTGCAAGGGGAAGACCTCCCACTTAGGGAGAAGCTAGGCAGTAATAAACATAGGTTGTGTCATCCTTCTAGTCCTTCAGTGTTTCCCACAGTGAGTTTTAGAATCATTTAACAGAATTTGTTTTAATATTTTTCAGAAAAATGAACTTTCACTGACAGGCATTGTTTTGTCTGAGGTGAAATATTTGTGGAGGTAGATCTGTGGGAATGAGATTTTCTAGAGGACTCCTTTCATGCACACTTCTTGGCTACAGATGTTGAGAGAGTGGATATGAAAGATTAAAATAAAAACTATTCAAACCTAACTTTTTGAGACAGATTTTAAAAATTATAACATTCAAAACATTTTCTGAAAACTCTTAAGAGAGTTTCAATGCAGAATGGAAACAGCCTTAAGAAGTTGGAACACTGACAGCGTTCAAATTGTTTTCTGACATTAGATATATACTTCAGGTTAAACTAACTCTCCTCTATTCACTACAAATTAGTACTAAATATAATCAAATGGCATTTGCGATTTTACAGTGCAGCTTATTGGCACTTGGGTCCTGGTTCTTCAGGACTGGGTTATTTGGAGTTTCTCTTGCCTTCTTTTTTTATTATTTTCCTGCTAAACTTTGAACCTGATCCAGCATTCCGTACTCAGTCTAAAATCTCACTGAAGTCAGTTTTGCCTGAGAAAGTATTGCAAGATCTGACCATTTTTTCACAGAGAGGGTGCATCATGAAATTTCATTTTCTCACATAAATCAGTTGGCAAAACCACATCAGAGTGTCTCCCAATACCCTTTTCTGACCATTCTCCTTGTGCCCTCCCCTTATGGCCTCATTGGTCTGACATGAAGCGCTAAAAAGATCTCTCCTATTCAAAAATACAAGATTCTGAGAGAAAATATTCCTTGTGATCATGGACATTATACTGGATTCTAAAATTCTAGTGTTGTCTTCTTACCATGGTATGGAAAGGAAAATGGGTAATGAGACAGTTCAGCATCATTCCTGTGGCAAAGAGAGGAGAGAGGAAATACAATGAAAACTTAACCCACTCACTTAGTCTTTGCTATACATTGGATTCAAGAGAGTAGAGTGGTTATAATCAATTTGGACTTGTGTTGCAGTCATATATTCCCTAGGGAGGCCCTAGTATCTTGACCATGAATTTCAAAATAACTACACAAAGTGATGATAAAAAGTAGATTTTTCTACTGGAAATAATGGTGATTCCTTCCGTTGTTTTGCACAGCATATGCTGTTCATAAATAATGTCAGAATTGGGCCAAGTCTCCTTAAGAAAGGTGTTCATTTAATGTAAGTAAATCCACATTAAATATTGAAGATTAGAAAAAAGCTGTCTTTTCAAAGAGGTCACTTTTAAGTGAAGGAAACAACAATGCATGTGTGCGGATGGCCAGTTCCACACTGGGTGACACAGAGTTAATGGCTCATAGAGAGCATATACATGTTTTTTAAAGATGTTTTATTGCTTACAAAAGGAAGTAGTCTAGAGAGACTGGATACATAAACTGGCTCCAGCCAGCTGCGGCTGTCAGGCTAGGAAGGATCCTGTTCAATTAGTGTTGTAAAATAAAATACTTTGTAAAGGAAATAAACACTATGAGAGCTAAGATTCATGCTTTCAAATATACACAAGGTTTGAATTTTTAATTAGGGCTGCTAATTACAGTCATCAGAAAGCAGAACAGAATAGATTTTACCTTACATTTAGCAGACAAGCCTTCAACCCCAGTGTATTTTTCAATTTCATTAATATTTTATGAAAATGGCCCTTGCAGCTTCAGCCTGTTCTGTGCCTCCCACAAAACTGCCCCACATTATGGATGCCAATGCCTTTAAGCCATGTGCATTAGTGAGATGACAAAATGCAAAACAGCATCTTGTCAACCATTGCATCAATTGATTCTATTAGATAGTGTAAAAACAGTTGGGTGTGAGTTATAATCTAGCTGACACTAATGATGAAACAAGACACTGGCTGGGAGCAGCCATTAGCTATAAGCCAGAAATTAATGCTTCTAATATTTTGGAACAAATTAACCTTAATGAACTGGCCATGTATATACTGTAGTAGATACTGATAAGTCAATTAGTAGAGAATAGAGGTTATGTATATATAGATATATAGAAAAAAACTATGGTTATAGAGAGTTCCATGAACACAATGCTGTAAAGAGCAATTCTACAGTAAAATCAGCTCTTTTATACATTTAGATACTTTCTTAATCTAATTTGCAAAGGTCCAATCTTGTGCATTTCAGAGAAATTTTGTATACAGGAACATCAGTAAGGAAATACAAAAATTCAGCACATCATCACAGTGATGGATCAGACACAACATTGATGTGTTCACATAAATGTCTCAGTTTTACTGGTATTTAACCATAACTAAGTCTGAGATCTGGTCATCCAGATTTCTAGCTGAATTTATCATGTACTGACCAAAATTTACCATATATTTCCTTCCTGTTCATTACTATCTGTGAACATTCTTTGATTCAGACTCTTATATTTTAAATCCAGTCACTGCCTCAAAGGATGCCTTAGTATTTTAAAATAATATAGCTAACATGAGGCTCTGAGTTCTAGGAATTCCATTTACAAGCAACCTAGAAGACAGAAGTGGCTAATTTACAAGGAAGCATAGAACAAAGGTAAGGCACTTGCCAACAATAGTTTGTTGGTTTAACTTTGACTTGCTTTCCTGGGAAAGAAGAAAACAGAATTTTCAATGTGAACTGTCAGCCACAGTTATGACAGGGCTTCACTAGTTAGAAATTCAGAGTTCCTCCTCCATTGGCAGAATGATGTAAAGAAAACCACCAAACAGAATTCTTTCAAGTTTCAACTACATCTCTACTTAAATAATTTACTTTTTAGTTTTACTCAGACTATTCTTTTTAAACTTGGATGACATTTTCGTTGACAAGCACATTTTATTGCACAAGATCAGTAGTGAAACTGGCAGTGAAAAGGAGATGGGGGAAAAAGGCTGGCTTACTCAATGAGAGAACTACTATCTTGCCTTTGGGAAAAACAATGCTGGCAGTGACCCTTTCTGAAGCCAACAACAACTGGTAAACCAGTCAATACAAGTAAAATATTTGGTCACTTTGAATATTTCTTATTCCTACAAGAAGTAAACCAAGGGCTGTTTAGCTAACACATTTAAATCAAGCCACCAATGAAAATGCTGGGCATGAAAATCAAGCCTTTAAATGAACCCATTAGAAACAGATCAATAAAAATATGAAATCATTGAAAAGATAAGCATTATAACATTCTCTTATGAACTGTTGACAGGTGCAGTTAAAACTAGTGGAGATATAAACAAAACCAAAATAAAACCCCAAAATAAACAAACAAACAAACAAAACAAAACCAATGACCAATGGAAAAGAAACCAACCCAGAAATAACATCTTGAGTGTAGCTTTCCCTTTCCAAATTTCTGGCTTTCATATTCCAAATATGTAATGCTACTTAGTGATCAAAAGAGAAGACAGAATAAACAATAGGCATTTTAAAGAAATTAATATCTATTTGGATTACATACAGAATAGGCAATCCACCCTCCCCAAGTACCTTTTGTAGGACACAGACTAGAAAGGGCTACAGTAACATCCCAACTAATATTGCCTTCAAAGGTATCCATTCTGATAAAGCCACACATCAAGGTTGCTCTTGGAGTGTTGAAGCCCTGGGTTATCACCAACATCACACTCTGGGGAGAATGAATGTGAGTAAAACTGAATTAGGAACAGAGAGGGACATGTTTTGTGCCTTGTGTCCAGCAATTTAAATGAAGGCGAATTTATCAGTTTGTCAGTTTAATCAGAAGTTGTTTTGGGGTTATTTCCAAAATTTACAAGGGATGCTTCAGGAGCCAATGCCAAATACTTATGTCAGTTACCTGCAAGCAAAAGTCATTTTTGTTTAAGTTTTGGCCAAGCAGAGGCCTTAGGTCCTAAATCAGACTATTCTGCCTGTTCTGCCATGTTTTTCGTGGGAACCTATTTTCTCATTTCTATTGTGTGGGTAAACGCCATCATCACCACTTCTGCTTTACTAAAGGTGTTGGTGTTTGGGGTAGTTTTTCAAGCTAGTCTCCGGAAAGAAATGATGAACTTCTCAGGTGAAACAGCTATTTGTAGGGAATGAATGTTCTTGTGGGCCTGGCAGACATGCAGTTGGGTATGCCACAGGGGCTCCAAGCTGGACCTCTCAGAATAATCTCATTGCAGATGGCTCAAATCTTGACATTTTTTATCCCAATGGCAGTTTCACAATGGAGGTTTTAACATTGCTAGAATAAACAGCAAATTGCAATGAAGGACAACATGTTTTATCTGGGAAGCTCATTTCTGAAAATTATGCAAATAGAATCATGGAATCAAAAAATCACCAGGTTGGAAAAGACCCACTGAGTCCAACCATTCCTATCAATCACTAAACCATGTCCCTCAGCGCCTCGTCCACCCATGCCTTAAACACCTCCAGGGAAGGTGAATCAACCACCTCCCTTGGCAGCCTGTTCCAGTGCCCAGTGACCCTTTCCGTGAAAATTTTTTTTCAAGCAGAGCTTGAGGCCATCTCCCTGGTGGAGCCTGAGGCCATTCCCTATTGCCTTGTCCCCTGTCACTGGGGAGAAGACGCCAGCTCTCTCCTCTCCACAACCTTCTTTCAGGTAGTTGTAGAGAGCAATGAGGTCTCCCCTCAGCCTCTTCTTCTCCAGGCTAAACAACCCCAGCTCTCTCAGCCATTCCTCATAAGGTCTGTTCTCCAGTCCCCTCACCAGCTTCATCGTTCTTCTCTGGACTCGCTCCAGAGCCTCAACATAATAAATAGATGTAATACATGTACAGTTCTCACTACAGATTTTCTTAGATGCTTCTTCCAGCATAATACAGATGCTAATACACCTGTACTGGGAAATAGAAGAGGCACAGGGCACAGCTTCAAAATCTGTCCTTTCTTTGGACTCTGTTTAATTGCTAGTGCTCTCTCTGCCATAGTTTTGCCCGATGCTGATTAGCACTATGCCAAAAAATGCCTGGGTATTGCTGAAGAAACAGAAAGGACTACAGATCCTTCACAAAAAGAGGTTTGAATATACCTTCCCTCTAATGTTTATGAGAGAAAGTTTAAAAAGGTAGATGCAAGTCTTGACATACCACTCAGCCTCAGAGAGAGGCAATAGTTCATGACCTGCATTATTCAACAATGTAGGTGCTAAATTTGTTTAGCTTCTCTAGATTTTCTGATACGTTCTGCTCAAGTGCACAAAGGCACATTCAGTACAAGTTTGATATCCTAGTCTAGAGTAGAAGTATAAAAATATTGAGTTGTAGAAACCTACTTCCTTTGCAGTCTTTCAAGAGGGAACTAAAGCTGTCTCAAAACTCCGTCCCATATATTTTGCATTTCCCGAAATTCCCCCTTTTTCTTCTCTAAAGTTTCCAGAGAAGCTACAGATGCCTACTGCACTTCACAGGACAGAAAGGAAAAAATTTTTGCAAAGATCTCCCTTTAATTTTCTAGTACCAACCTAGCTTATGAGTGTGTTGTAAAATTTCCCAAAGCTCTTTAGTTTGATTGGATGAGGAAATCTGTTTGGTGCAGGTGGTTTAACTTTCCGTTTTCTGTACTCCAAGCCCTCTAGTTCCTAATAACCATTTCAAAGTCCTTGCTGAGGAAAATCTCCTGGTGAGGTAAAAGCAAGGTTTATTTAAGGAAAATGCCTAGCTTTCTGGGCATCATGATTTGGTACCCCACTATCAGCAATTTCTTTCTTCTATGCACATAACTTATGAAAGAACCACAGTGAAAAATGTAGCTTTAAAGATACTTGCATGAGAATGACATGCAATAGACTGTCTTCTTTCATTATTTCTCTTTTGTGGTTTTTTTCTCTCTCTGCATTGCACTGACAGGATTTACATGGAAGTTAAACTCCTTCTTGGAGCAGTCTGAACCATAGATCACAATTCTTCCCTCAGCTTGCCATTCAGACCGTCATATGTCTTAACACGAAACATGAACCAGGGCCAAAGAGTACTGCAGCCCAGTTGTGGATCCCTCACCAGCAGAGATCCACAGGCCACAGGAGATGCACATTGTGTAGAGAGAGTAGAGGTGCTTCTGTGCAGGCAGGGAGGAGCACTTACGGAATTGTTTCCTCATGGTTTTGTTCATGTAAAAGCAGGATTTCCTGATATTTTAGTTGATGTTTGAATCTACAGACTTTGCCAACTTCATTAAAACCTGCATAAAAATCTGTAGTTCTGGTGTTTGGTTTCTGATGTTTCAGAAGAAGGTGAACTCCCTGACTGTCCCTAAGACAAAATATTGAACAGAAGAGAAAAATTCTTCCTGGTCCACCAGCAGTCAGGGAAAAACTGTCATTACTGCAGTCTAAATAGAGTGCTGATGCAGATAAGATTTCCTTTATCTTTATGAGTCCCTAGAGGCCTCCAAATTTATCTTGGAAGCGATGAAGTTCAGCAGCAGAAATCTTATTGCTGGATCACATTGTTCATGGCCTGGCAGCAGTTGTTCCTGTGTGGCAAGCAACATTGCTACCTATTTCTAAGGAGTATGTATACATAGATCACTCAACATAATATCTGTCAATCTTAGGAGATACCTGATGCCCCAAACTTTCCTCAGTGTCAGTGGATGCTGAAGACAGTCATCTACAGTTTTGATTCCTCTATAAGGACATTCAGCTGAAATTCTTTGTTAATGCCACTTAAAATAAACTATGTGTTTTTTCAACTCAGATCTTTGCCTGGTAACTTCCCATCTTCAGTTCATGTCCTTAACCCCTGTTTGCTATCTCTTAAATAAATACAAAAGCCAGTTTCACATGAAGAATGCATTTTCATATAACCAAGTAATGACATATGCTTTATAAATGTAATTTAATATCCCCTTGGGAATGGTTCTGAAATTTTACCACAGTTTGGGTTGGATTTATCACACATCCTCAGTTAAGTAGATGCATAGAGTTTTGGTAATCAGTTACATGAGACTTTGTTGGCAGAAAAAGGAATTCTTTACACAAAAAAGGGCTAAGTCCTGTGTTTGGGATGTAGTCCTTGTGCCCATTTGTCACTCTTGTCCATTTCTGATTTGGTGACAGCATGAAGAGTTTACGAAGAGTCTATGCTTTGGTAAGATTCAGTCTATTTCATACTTCATTAATGCATAGGATGAGAATATACACTACATTAAGACCTGTTTGTGTGCCTCCCACACTGACTGAACCTATTTAGTTTTGCTCTCCCAGGAATGTGCTCTGGGTCAATGTACAGTTTCACCAGCTAGATGCAAATTAAAGCACTAAGAAGATGTATCCAGAGAGAAGATCAAGGGATGGGAGTAAAAGTTATCCCCAGGCTCCAAACTTAGAAAAACCTAGAAGGAGCACCTGGGATTTTTCAAAAATAGGCACAAGCCTAAAGTGAGGAAAGCAAATGTAAGCATAGGAAAGAGAGGGAAACTGCTTAACTGTCTCCAGATCTCTATTCTTCAAAACCTGGCAATGGTCAGCTGGGATGGGGATCTCATTACTAGGCTCTACCCCACAAGTCAGTGCTGTAGGTTTCTTGCTCACTTGTCATATTGCCTAGTAGATTATGAATTATAGGTATAACACTAACCTTTTCTTGACCATTTCTTCACAGTGTGCAGCTTCTTCCTACCAAACCATGCTATATTCATTATGCCACTGCCATTTATGTTTTTAAGCATTTCAAAATTTACACTGAGATAACATCTCCATGGAGGCAATGTGTGGACCACAAACGTGGAAGAAGAGAGTCTGTCTTTTTTCTATAGTTTGTGATAGGACCACAAGGACCAGAAACTCAGTTTTCAGGCTTTGCTTAGGACAGTGTACGAACTAAAATTAATAAGGACCTTGGAAGTTCAATGTGTGTGGTCAGGTATATCTAGAAGTTATGCTATTGAATTGTTTGCTTAGGCAAGACTTTCATCAGATTTAATTGGAATTCTGTCTACACAAAGTAAAGACTTGATATAAGAACTGCAACAACAAATACTACATACGCTATGATTTAAGGAACCTACATCTGACTGAAAGACGCATTTCTCTCTCCCACATTGAGTATGAATAAAAGACATAAGAGTCCAGCTCAGGGCCAAAGGTTCTTGCAAAAACCAAAGCACAAATAGCTGTGATCCTAACATAGCACGATCCCATTAATCAGTGGAAATTTTGCCTTAGTAAGATCTGAATACGAACTAAGAAAAATACAGGCTTTAGGTCTGTATGCACAAGGGGGCAAGACTGTTGTTCTGCTATAGGAGTGACTGAGATGGGTTTCAGAGGTATATTTCATCATATTCGTCCAGAAACGCTGCCCTTTCAGACCTATGAAGCTTGCATTCCAGCAAACATTCCATTCACCAAGGAGAAAAATGCGAGCCAAGGAATTAATTTAGAGAAGAAAAAAATCAACCCAATTGGAAGAAAGAAAAAAAGCAAAGAATGCTGCGTTTTTTCAGATAATCACTAGAAGAGTAATTTTATTATGTTTCCCATGTAATTACTGCCAGACCTGTTTAGCAAATGTGAAATACTCGTTAGCAATTACTTAACTATACATATATTAAAGCTTAATTAGTAAATAAATTAAGCATATAATTAATTGCTTTAATCAGTAGGCTTTTAATATTGTAATTATCACTTGCTATATTAAGGGCATGTTAAGAATACTTTTCTCTAAAAAATACATTGTTAATTAATCATTAAAACTTATCTTACTACATGCTCATTAATGATTTATTACAGATGCTGGGCCAAATTCTTCTCTCAATTACAACAGAGCTAACTCTGTTGAAGCCAACAGAGCTTCACTTGCATAAATTAAAGGAGAATTTGGTCCTGTTAATTAAATGTAAAGTATTTCTCAGAGCCAACACCATAGATGGAAAACTGTAGGGCCTTGTTCATTTTAACCAAATAGGATCAACCTGCCTTTCTTTTACACTCCTTTGCTGTAGCTGAATTGTGTCCTTTTGTAGCCTGAGCTCATAGCCAACAAGTCATAATGGCTTAATGATGAGGTGGGAATGGAGAGATCTAGTTTTATTTCTGGCCCTATTGTAGTATGTGGACAAGATGTTCACCTCAGCTGGTTGCCTAGGTGCTCTTTAAAGATACAAATGATCACTTCTGGGGACTAGCTCACATTTTTCTCAATATTATCATCCAAAATAGTCTAAAGAATCAGCATCTAAGGGTGTTAATTTAAAAGGTGGCTGTCAGACCCAAAACTTGAAGGACAGATAAGATGAAACAAACTTTCTGTGGCTACATTTTTCTTATCCTGGATATGGCTTGCCTACCTGGACTGTATAATCACCTCACATAAGAGTCTTTGTCTTTGGGAACTGTATAAATAAGGTATCTACCATAATGGGACAAATGGGTCTTAAGTCAAACCTTCCTGAGGCAGCAAGAGTACAAATATTGTTTGGTGAAGATCTTCATATATAAATAGTCTGATTATGAGTTGTTGCTGAGACAGCAGGATAGAAAGAGGGAAGGAGCAAATAATTTTGAGCAATGGTTATCTATTCATATAGAGCACAGTTTTGATGCAGAAGCCTTTGAAATGTCAACTTGAAACCTTTTATGGGCTTCCCTTCACAATCTCAATGGGACTGTCAAACACACAACTTATTTGCACAGATCCACACTCTTGGTTGCATAAATGTAAGTGTAGAGTAAATGAGGAAACCAAGAATTAATGACAGTGAGCTTCAGAATTTGGATGTGGTGTATGCAGTATATTATCTGTACATACATGTTTATCCTGGTCTTAAACCTTGATGAAAGCAGTCCTTCTGCTTTGGTGAAATGAATACTTGGTTTTAGTAGTCGGAAGTAAAACAGAATTTCGTACTTGCTAGGAGGTACTGCACATGACCTGCCCAAAATTGTACTGACAACAAAATTATTCTTGTTAGTAAATCATTTCATTCTTCACGCTTCTGATTAACTATTTCTGTAATGACTTACACTATACAAAATTGTAACATTTTGTTCTATCTTGATGACTCCAGTGTTATTCCAATGAATGACAAGTAGCCAACAGCAACTTTGCAAAATAAATGTAGGGAGAAATGGCTCATTCATCTTTAATTTTAGTTTAAAAGTTATTTACTTTTAACAGAAGTAAAATATTTATTAAAACTTTCTTTTAAGTATACAATATTTGATGTAGTAAACAAGACAATATAGATACAAGTCCTTTGGCACTATGAGTCACATGTATGTCATCATCATTATTCAAGGAGATTCTAATGGCATTGAAAAAACACTCCTATAAGAAATTGAATTTTGCTGTTCTGGTAGTGTTTCTTCATACTAACTATGAGTCTGAAGGCAGACATGATTCACTTAGAAATCGTGTATTCTTAACAGCAAAATAAATTTGATAGAATAGTGCTAGTAGTTACCTTAAAACAAGCAAATAAGCAATATTGATCTATGCCTTGACAGAGAAAGATGGTAATTATTTTCAAATTATATTCTACAGGTTTTTTTCAATAAATTCATGTTTATGTCACAAGGGAAGGTTACACTGGTTTAAATTAATTTACGTAAACTGGTTCAGATCCTTAATATAGACTTCTTTAAGCGGGATTCATACATAGTCTAATATGTGTGAATGTATTTATTAGTTCAACTTAAAGCAGTAACTAGAAAGCAAAATCAAAGTAGGCAAGAGTTAAGTCAGTGTAAGATGGTTCAGATCAGGTATCAGTTTCAGTTGCATTTTGTAACAGTATTTTCAGTCAAGAAAATCCAAGGGTTTTTTCAATGCTCAAAAACAGTCTATAGAGAAACTAAAGTAAATCAATATTTTCCAAGTAATTTTATATAATATAAGTTACAAGAAAAAACAGCAATACTGGCTTTCGTGCACAATTAGGATGGTTTAACAATATCTGTTTTACTTGGAAAAAGCAATATACTGGAGCAGTGGGCTCAGTTTTTCCTTTTCCTGATTATTTAAGCAAAGATAATTTAAGGATTGCTAGCTCCTGCAGTTATGAAATTCCCTGTGTGTGCTGTACAAATACAGTTCAGTAAAGTCCCAGACTGCAGACTTCAGCCATTTTCTTGTCAGAGGCTATAATCTGGTCTACCTCACTTGGGTACCTAACTTGCATCTGCATTTAACTGCCTATTGAAGCAGGTTTCCCAAAGGAAACACCGAAACTTTCTGTGCAGGCACCGCAGATATGTGCCTTTGAGGGTCTCCAGAGGGACAGACTCCCTTCCTAACTTGTGTACCTAAACTCAGCCAGATGGGACTTCTCGGTAGGTTTTCAAAGGCACGTTGCTCTCTGTCTTTTAGCTATAGATGGGATTTGAGCACACACTTCGGAGTGCTGCTGCTCTGCCTGACTAACACAGATGTACAAGTCAGGTACCTGGGGCAGGGGAGGATGGCAAAGGGCAACCGCTAGCAACGCCTGCTGCAGCTTTCATGTTCTGTCTTCAAGTTGCCTCTTGAAGAGTTTACTTTTGTTCTTCATCTTGGCATTTCTTAATCAAAAAGACTTGTCCTAGAGTAAAGGTATGTGTTTCTTTCTGACTTAGATGGAAACACTACTGTGTGTGCTGCTAAAACAAGGATCCCAGGTGGACCTCAGTTTATCTCAGAAGATGTACTTCCAGTACACTGGAGTTTCCAAAGCACATTGGGGGAGTTTTCAGAGTCCGATTCAGGTCATGGTTTGAAGTAAAATATTTTTTTATTAATAATTCCTGCATCTATGTATTTGTGGATGTCACCAGTGGAAGCAATAAGAAAAACAACTATAAACTTATAAAAAGAAGCATTTTATTCCTGCCCTCTTCACTGCATGCACTGGAAAGGAACCATATTGGCTCTTTTTTAGCTAGTAATGTCTAATGCAGGAAGACAGGAATAAGCAGAGTAGAAAGCACCTGTCAGCTCTATTTCCCACTCTCCTTGATTAGCATGAAACATTAATAGGGTTCTCAGAAATTCTGGTCTGAAATGGGCTTTGCTTGAAAACGTGTCTGCCTTTACTGCACAAAAGCTGCTGTCATTAAAAAAGGGCAGATAACTAAAGAAGACTCTTGAAATTTATACCATTTTTTCATACAATGACAAATTATTTTAATAATGGGAATCGCACACTCTGCCATTTGTATAATGTTTCCCATAAAATTCTCCCATTAAATTTGCTCCTCTACTTGACTCATATCTTT
>WAAB01020446.1:0-67500 GCA_013389865.1 Piaya cayana | reverse complement strand
ACTCAACTCGACCTGAAATAAAAGGAAGAAAACAATCTATCATCTCCCTGCTGCTGACTTACTAGAATATACTGAGGAAAACACTTTTGCACTAAGATTGTTCAGGTCCATGTATCTCGCAAACAATGCACATATCCTTTAGTTTGCCTGGATGAGAAGAGGATCAATATCACATATATACAAACTATACCATTGTCGGGCTTTTCTCCTGATGTGCTTTGTGCTCTGAGTTAAGAATAAAAAAAACCAGGAGAACCCATACCTCCCTGCCAGTTTGCTGTGAACAACATAGTTTATTCAAAGGTGCCGGAAATGGCAGCATCTAAAAGATGTGAATGGAGTCATAATAGAAAAACAGATCAGGACTAGAGGAAGAATAGCAACAAGCACTGCAAAAGCTGTTTAGGAAGGAAGATATTTAATTGAGATGTTGTTCAGGTTGACTGGAGTGAATTTACTAAGAGGATCAAGGAAGTGTTTAACTAAGCTCAGATCAGGTTGAATCAATGTTTGTGAAATACTTTCTTCATGTGAAAATGTTGATGTAGCCCAACATTGATGAAATTTAGTTATTTTTATTTTGTTAAGCACCTGTGGTGCTCAATTAAAAGAAAGTAGTTTGAAAGCAAAATATATACACACACATATTCACAGAAAGGGTCATTGGGCACTGGAACAGGCCGCCCAGGGAGGTGGTTGAGTCACCTTCCCTGGCGGTGTTTAAGGCATGGGTGGATGAGGTGCTGAGGAGCATGGTTTAGTGTTTGATAGGAATAGTTGGACTCGATGGTCCAGTGGGTCTCTTCCAACCTGGTTATTCTATGATTCTATATAGAAACAGAAGTACATTCATCTACCATATTCCCTTTTCAAAGGAACAATTAAAATATTTTATAGCAAATGCATAGTGAGAAAAGAGTACACAGTCCTCAGCATTTCTAATTCTCCTTACCTGTCTCATCCTATCATACTCTCAGTTTTTCCTGTTCTTAAGGCATTGATACCAAAATATGTCACATCTACCCAAATTAATTGTTGAAATTCCTGTTTAACCACTCCCATTCTTTTATTCCTGATTTTGTGCACACATCTCTTCTTATGTTATCACTGTGGTTTTACCTCACCTCCATCTAGGCACAACTCTTGCTGGCCATTTTTAAAACTCCTAGGCTTTACAAATTTTTTTTTTGTTCTCTACCCTCAAACATATTTATCCCTCAGGCTCAAAAATCTACCTGAAAGCCACTGTTCCCATGCTGACTTCTGTAAGAAGTGTCGATATTCCTTTTTGTTATTGATACTCATTTTGGTTATCAGTTGTCTCAAGCAAATTCTAAGTGGAAATTCTTAACAGAATTTGGGATGACTTAATATAGGAAACTGCAGAATACTATGAACAATTACTACTCTAAATCACTGGGGATTTATGAGGTTGAATTTATTAAATATTATGAGATCCTAAGACACTGCAATAATAGTCTCATATATAATATGTCTAAAAAGATGGACCTGAGGTCAATTCTGAAATATTACATTCACTCCAATACTTCTGAGGTGGAAAGAAGGAAAGACTAAGTCTCTTATGCCAATAGCTAGTACTATGAGCTCTATGGGACAAGTCTTAACAAGGAGGTTATAAGCCTTTATTTGATCTTTTCCATTTAAATTGTCTGGATGTAAAAAAAATCCAAATACTTTGGTGGAACTGGATTTATCTGAAACGCGAGCTGAATACGGCACCCATCTCAAGCTTTGAAACTGTTTCTAATTAATAAGTGGAAGTAATGAAAATAAAGAGCAGACTATGAAGACAAAATAAAAGAAAAAAGAAAATAATGAAAAAGGAATATAAATAAAAACATCTTTATGTCCTCCTATTTTATTTCAAATGAGAAATATTCGCCTGAAATTTCAATACAATTGTTCATCAAAGTAGGCTGTCTGATATGTACATTCTAGTATTTGTTTTCCCCTTGTTAATGCAACAGCCCTCAATCTTGGTGCAGCCTCTGGGTGCAGCAGAAAAAAGGAATAAAAAATAGTAAAACCAATTTTTTTAGAAAGAGAGAGAGATGGGACTTGGGAACAGCAAGAAAAGTAACTCTTGCTTGAGGGATTAGCTTTATATAATTCAGTCAAGTCAATTGCATGAAACTTTTCAGAGGGTAGTTTTAATATCCAAGCCACATTTTTCTTTCCAACAAGCAGTCAGACGCCAGGTCATACCTAACAGAAGGTTCTTTTCAGTGGCAACTCTTTATTTAATCAACTGCATATTAGTCAGCCCCAAAAACTGTATTACATGCCATATCAATGACGTGAAATATATGTATTGGGAAGAACTACTCTATCGGCCATGTAAGAAGTAGTAAAATGAATAGCAATAGAGTGCAGTCTGTTTAAGGAACAGTCACTTTTTCTATGTGGGCCTCCTGCTCCTGTCAAATGCACTTTGTTGTACACTCTCCTCTTTTGCACAAGATGTCAGCACATAAATAAACTCTGAATCCTCTCAACATACAAAAAATGCTTCCTTTTTCAGAGGTGCCCAAGGATATTTTCTGTTGGCCTTCAGTGTTTGTCAATAGCAGCAGTTCGGACCTCAGAAGAATTTATCATTCTCTATGTATTATTGGATCATTCCCTACTTAGTCTGCTGAATGAGGAATTTCATTATATTAAAAATGCCTTTCAAGAGAATAAAGGAATTGAATAGGCAGTCTGATTACACTTGAACTAATATTAACTATTGTTGCTTTCAGGCTGAGTGATTGGCTCCATACAGCTAGATGTTACAATACATTATTTCTCAAAGTCTGGCCTCAAAGTGCAGACCTTACTGTGTGAGGTGCCCAGATGTTTTATGCAGGGCAAATGGAGAAGTAGGTATACTATAAGATCCTACTCTCTTCTGAAACAATCCAGAATTACAGCTGCTCTGAGCTAGTGCTGTGTAAGCCACTGTGCTGGGAAGGAATGACATGAAGTTAGCTAAAAGGAGAAATGCTGCTAGATATGACTCAGTAGATCTGGAGTAGAGGATGCTCAAATGTTACATAGCATATGCGTTTAAGATTCCATGATATTGGACAGAGATGCATGAAACATGCCTATGTCTCATTTTCAGTAACTTCTCATAGCCTTTACCAAATACCCAAAGAGCCTTTGCAGCTTTGCCACCACTGCTCTCATCCCTTAAGATCAAAGGGGTTTAGTGGTTTATACTGCAGTTTCTGCCACCTTATCTGCATTGTTTAACCATCCAGGTTTTCATATGCTGAAATCAGATTTAAGTTGCATGTTGTCTCGAAAATTGAGAGAGACGGGGGAAAAAAAAAGCTTCCAGGAATGGAACAAGACCAAACTGAGGACAACATACCCTTCAGCGGAGTCCAGTATACGCTTCCTTAGAGCAATAATTGAGTGCAACCCAAGAGAACCCGGCCATAACGCATTCTGTCTTCTAACATGCACCCTTCTATTGTGGAGTGATTTAGGGCATGATCAGCACTGTAGTTAAGTGTAAATGCCAGCAAACAAGGATTAATTTGGACAAGACACAGTATGACTACTTTTCAGAGCCTGACCTCGAGCACATAACTGGTGAGTTGGTGAGTTTGTCAATTGTTTGCCAGTTGATATCATTAGATTTCCTGACCTTCTCCCCTGTCTTAAGCATGAGGAATGAAAACATGGATACCACTGACAGCCTGGCAGGAGATTGGATACAAGAATAATAGTTTCAGTTATGCCACGTTTCTGTAACTCTTTCAGGCAGTTAAGCACCACACAAGTGTTCACTTACTCCCCCCATATCCTACTGCCAGTAGAATGGGGGAAGAGGAAAGGGAGGTTAAAACTCAGAGGCTGAGATAAAAATAGTTTAATAAACAAAGGAGAAGTGGAAGAAGACGGAGAGAAAACAAAACAAGTGATGCAAAAGCCATCACTTGCCACCTTCCATGGGTAGACTAATACTCAAGCAGATCCTGGGCAAAAGATGACTACTCTCCCTAAATCTCCCTCATTTTTCTTTTTATTACTAAGCGCAATGTTGTATGGCATGGAATATTTCTTGGCTTGTTTGGGTCATGTGCCCAGTTGTGTGCCCTCCCAACCTCTTGCATACATCCAATCTGTTCACTGAGAGGGCACAGTGAGAAACAGAGAAGCTTTGACACTTGCAAACACTGTTCAGCAATATTTAGGAGATTGATGTGTTATCATCACATTTTGGTCAGAAATCCAAAACATGGTGCCATACAAGCTGCTATGAGGAAAATTAACTCTGTAACAGCCAGAATCAGTGCACATCTAAAGGCTGCTTCAACACTATATGTGACAGATCTCTCCCAGCACATTCTTAAACCCCATATCAAAACTGAGAAACAGTATCAGATTTCAACTGAAGGAAAACCTACCTACAAATCCCAGCTGGTCCTGTAGAAGGTTATATTAGGTCCCTTACAGAAAGGCATTTGGACCTGTGAAAAGGACCTGAAGTTATCCTGCTTAGTGTCATCAGCACAGGCTTCATTCAGTGGTGAAGTTTCTGAAAAATCTAGGTTTTTTTTCAAATACCAAGATATCTGTGCTGTTTCACTAAATACGATACGCTATATAGGAGATACAAGCTTATCTGCAGCTTTAGCTGGCACCGAGGCAGCTCATGCAATCCCATATGGCCAAAATATCCATATAGGCATCACACCCTGTGAGACCAAATAGAACGACTGGCAGAAGTCCAAATCCTGCCTAAGAAAGTGCATTC
The DNA here is from genome assembly GCA_013389865.1 of Piaya cayana. Classification (NCBI taxonomy): domain Eukaryota; kingdom Metazoa; phylum Chordata; class Aves; order Cuculiformes; family Coccyzidae; genus Piaya; species Piaya cayana. The sequence goes on along the minus strand of WAAB01020446.1, from coordinate 62,729 downwards.
CATGATACAGCACAAGCAATGGACCTACTCATATTTTCCTTCTATGAGTAGCTGCCATGTTACTCATAGTCAACCCTGAAGACCCTTCTACAGAGAGCCAGTGTGCAGGGGAGGGGCATTTTAGTCTAAGGACCTTACTGGAGGCTTCTTTGGGCAGCAGTGCATGGGTCTGCTACCAGGCTATGGTAAGCGCCCCATTCCTGTCTACATTAAGTCAGACTTTAAGTCATATTTACCTTTCAGGCACATGCTTTGTTCCGGGTGGAGATCCCTCATTCCTCCCAGGCAAATTTTCATGCTCAGAAATTCAGACTTCTGCAGGTCTGGTAGCATAAACTATAATGCAGGGACACCTCAATAAATACATAATAGTCACTAAGGTGGGATATCTGTTTTATCTGAAGACTCCAGCTAGAGAGTGTATAAGTAAATTTTGTCTAAATGCTGTATTATAAACTGCTTGTGGTTGGAAGAAGAAAGCACTTTAGCACAGGACTACTTAGGAAATGACTTTTATTGATATATTTAGCATCATTACCATGTACCAAGAGATCTTTAGTATCTTTTACTCCTTTTAAAAGCAACTACTAGCCTTCCAGCAAATATATTTTTGATTCACTCTTTAGGCATGAAATATGCCAGCATATATTATTCTAAGCCCTATTAACAGATGGTAATAAAAGCAAAAAAGGCTAACAAACCTGTTACTGATTTCTGTCAGCAAATGTTTTAATGTGTTAGAAGATCTTGTCTCTTGGTCATTGAACAATGTGGCAAAATTTTCCACACAATACCCCAAGAAAGTTCAAATTGGGATCCCAAGTGGGAGCAATACCCTAAGGGGGCCACATTCTGATTATGTACAAAGATAGAAATTTTCTATCAAGGACATGACACCCCAGGGGGCTGTTCAGTTAAAGGAATCTAGAATCAGAATCCTAGAATGGTTTGGGCTGGAAAGAACCTGTAGACATTATCTGGTCCAATCCACCTGCTTTAGGTAGGGATACTTTCCACTAGATCAGGTTGCTCAAAGACCCATTCAACCTGACTGTGAGCACTTGCAGGGATGGGTCATCCAGATTCCTCTGGGCAACCTGTGCCAGTGCCTCACTGCTACCATAATAAAAGAAATTCTTAATTATATCAAATGTAAATCCACCCTCTTTTAGTTTAAAACCATTGCCCTTTGTCCCGTCACTACAGGCCCTGGTAAAAAGTCTCTCTGTCTCTTTCTTATAATTCCCTTTTATATACTGAAAAGCTGCAATAAGGTCTCCCTGAAGCCTTTTCTTCTCTGGACTGTACAACCACAACTCTCTCAGCCTTTCTTCATAGGAGAGATTTTCCCTTCCTCTGATAATTTTCATGACCCTTCTCTGGAGCTTTGAGAATGGAGAGAGAGGGAGAATCAATTCCCTTGATTTGCTGGCCATAATTCTTTTGATGCAGCCCAGGAAACTGTCAGTTTTCTGAGCTACAAGCACACATTACCCTCTCAAGTCCAATTTTTTATCCATCAGTGTTCCCAGGCCCTTCTCCACAGGGTTACTCTCAATCCCTTCATCCCTTAATCTATGCTGATGTAAGGCTGTGGATGTGGTCTTCTTGGACTTCAGTAANGCTGCTGGGGGTGGTGGTTGACAATCGAGTGAACATGAGCCAGCAGTGTGCCCAGGTGGCCAAGAAGGCCAATGACGTCTTGGCTTGGATCAGAAATGGTGTGACCAGCAGGTGCAGGGAGGTTATTCTCCCCCTGTATTCGGCATGGGTGAGTGTTCAGTTCTGTGCCCCTCACCACAAGAAGGATGTTGAGGCTCTGGACCGAGTCCAGAGAAGAGCAACAAAGCTGGTGAAGGGGCAGGAGAACAAGTCTTATGAGGAGTGGCTGAGGGAACTGGCGTTGTTTAGCCCGAAGAAGAGGAGGCTGAGGGGAGACCTCATTGCTCTCTACAACTACCTGAAAGGAGGTTGTGGAGAGGAGGGAGCTGGCGTCTTCTCCCAAGTGACAGGGGAAAGAGCAAGGGGGAATGGCCTCAAGTTCCGCCAGAGGAGGTTCAGGCTGGACATCAGAAAAATTTTTTTCATGGAAAGAGTCATTAGGCAGTGGAACAGGCTGCCCAGGATGGTGGTTGATTCACCTTCCCTGGAGGTATCTAAAAGATGAGTTGATGAGGTGCTCAGGGACATGGTTTAGTAGCAGATAGGGATGGTTGGTCTCTGACACTGGAGGTCTTTTCCAACCCTGTGATTCCACTATTCTGGGGATTGCCTCAACCAAGTTATAGGAATTTGTACTTGGCCTTGTTGAACTTTGTCAATTTCAGAGGCCCGCTTTTCAAGCCTGTCATGTTTTCTCTGGATGGCGTCCCATCCCTCCAGCATATCAATTGCACCACTGAGCCTGGTGTCGTTTGCAGATTTGTTGACAGTACACTCAGTTCCACTAATGAAGATATTAAGTAGTATTGGTGCCTGTGTGGACCCTTGAGAGACACTACATATTACTGGTTTCTACGGTAGTACAGGGCCTGCTGATCTTCTGACTGTGCTAAATACATAATTTCCAGCGTCTCTCTCTTCTCTTTTAGGTTACTCTGGTTCCCTGAAAAGTGCTACAACACTGTCAAATGAGGTTAAAAAATCCTTGTGGTGCCAAAATGCTGCTTCTATTAGTCATACAGTTTTACATTTATATTGCCATAATTCTAGGGCAGAGGTGATTTGACAAGGATGTTGTGGACAAAGAATTCTCTCTTTGATGAGTATGTTCATATCTTGTGTTAATGTAATAATTATATACATTTTTCTCTTATTTGAAGGCTTTTGTTAAAAAATATTTTTTTAGTGACTAGTTTTATCTCACCCACATAAAACCAAAATATGCTCTATTGTCAGTAGAATCAAATCAGTGCCTGACTTACATCAAGACAGTTAACAATCTTCTGACTCTGCTTTCCATCAAACATAATGGTGAGGCATAAATTATTCAGGTCCATAATAAACCTTTCCAGCAAGTTACAATCATTTTTCCAAATCAGGAAAATATCACTGATGTGCTATAACCATTACAAAAATTGTTTAAATTTCTTTAGGGTGTATGACAACTCTTCTTCAAATGCCTTCATTTCAATCTTAAGTCTTTTCATATCATCGAGAGGATCCTCTCATTACTTTTTGCACTAATCAAGACCATCAAATATCATTTCTCTTATTTTGGGCAATCATTATGTGATATATAACTACAAGGGATATTCTTTTATCAGTGTCACTAATGCTTTTTGTCATGATGGGATACCTGAATAATATTATGCTTTGTGCTGTGGTGCAGCTACACAACATGATGTTAAGTAGATGGGCCAAATGCCACTGAAGTTAAGAGAAGCTGCTTTCAACCTGAGCTGGACAGAGGTCTTGTAGTCTGTTCCTGAGTAATGACTGGATGTTGAGGTATCAGAAGTAATCTTCACACTGTTATAAACAGCACTCATATTGGGCTTGTAGAGTAATCATTGCAAATCCTAATTCATAGGCAAATGAAAGTGTGGTGCCATGATTCTGCTTCTTTTCCATCCATACAGCTGTTTTCAAAACTGGATTTCTGACTGAGAGGAAATGATACGGGAATGATCATTTAGCCAAGCTTGAAATTGTGAAGAGTTTCCATGCAACATGAAATAACAGATCCATGAAACAGCTACTCATCATCTGGTCTGCATGTTTAGACTATTGTTCTTTGAAATGTTCAGGTGGCAAGAGTCAGACATTTACATTAAATGATTACATGAACATTTTTTTTTCTGGACTTTTATATTTTCTTGGATTCCGCATCTTCCTCTAGAATTGCAATAGTATGCCTCATCAATACAAAGATTCTTGAAACCAAGAACTTCTCATTATTATTATAGGTTGATATATAGATTCAGATGTACAATAACTGAATACATATCTATATTTACCTGTATATAGATGCAGTGCAATAACCCTTCTAGTTGTATGGAGAGAACTGGTACTATTTGTCTGAAGTATGTTGACTGGAAATTGAAGTATGACAGTTGGACTTGATCTTAAAGGTCTTATCCATCCTTAGTGTTTCTGTGATTATATGTGCACTCTTTTCTATTTACTCCTCAGATGATTCATCAAACGTATCTTCTAATACCATCTATCTCTGGTTTTCCTCGAAGATCTGGCTTTATCTATCCCCATATTCTGACTTCTTTTACTGCAGAGGTTTCTCTTTACTCTTGTTTCCCTCTCTGACATTTCTGTTAGCTTTGCTGCACCTCTGCATGTTTCCCAGCCTCAGTATTGTTTTTCATGTCTTTTGCATTTTGCATTTTGTTGATATCAACTTGCAACTTCAGTGTTATTCCCCATCACAGGGGATGGCAGACTTTCATATACAATCAGAACTTCAGAATATTAAAGGAAGAATTTGGAAACTTTGAAAGATAATTCAGAGGGAAATAGGGGTTGGATGGGTACGACAAAAAAGGTTTATTAACTCCAAGGAGAAACAAAACTTCTTTGTGGCCCAGTTAATTTTGCAGAAGCATGTAACATTTTTTATAATTAAGCCGCATGAATTAGGTTTAGTAGTTAACTTGAAAGACATAAAAAAAGTTCCAATTCAATTTCTTACTCTAGGAGTTTGTCATTTCTTCTTGTAGTATTTGGGGTGATCACATTAATTTTTACCCTCATACTATAATAATGATGTTTAGCAACAGATTACGATACTATCAAAATATACTTAGATTGATTTCATTTATAACTGGCTTATGCTCTCTAGATATGCAGGAAACAAGGCATTTTTGTAAGGTGACCCATGCATTAATTCACATGTATTAAATTGACACCTCTCTCATCCAAACTCACAATGGAGTCTTTGTTAGATTAGAAAAAAAAACTTGAATAAACCCAAGATGTGTCTTCACAAATATAGAAATATTGTGAAGGGAAACTTTTTATCTTTTATCAGCATTACAGAATAACTGCAGAGCCAGTACATTTTGTATCATAGGGATAAGGATCACAACAGTATGAATGACTTGAATTACCTTGGGTATTTTCGTAGCTATAAAGCGATTTATTCCTTATTGCTGGAAGGTAATACTTGTGCTGAAAAATGGGACACGATGCTTAATTGATTTTTTTTATGTACATAAAGGCTGCTTACATTTCTTAGAACTGAATGGCATAAGAATGCTTCAATACTGAAGTACACAGTGTGCTGTCGCTGTTAATATGGGGGAAAGTATTGAAATAATTTTGCACAAAATGAATGATCGTGGAGATGTTAAAAAAGGCTGAGGGAAGTAGGGATTTCAGTCAACATAATAGATGCATAGATGTTGTCCCATATAGGGCAAATTACACCCCAGTGTTACAATTTTCAAAGTAATTTCTAACACTTCTGATTATACATCCGTAAACCTTAGGTACAAAGGATGTATATCACACTGTTACATGCATTTTCTCCTTAAAAACAGGTCCCTTTATGGAAACAACAAGCCGCTTTCACGAAGGGGGTATTCATGGAGATTTTAGTAAAAAACATGGATGGGTAAGGAGATTCAAGAGCATATATTTCTGATTTTATAAATACTAGATGGAATGCACTCAGCCTAATTTACATACCTCACATTTGCCAGATATGGGTTTCCAGTCTTTGTTGGATGGCTCTTCCCTTTGGAGGCTTCAGAAGATCCTATCTAGGAAATCTAGAGAGAATAAGTATTTGGTATTTAGAATTTGCTTAGTGAGGACAGGCTTGACCTCATCTTTCGTTACTGAAGCCATTGTGAATACTGTATATTAGGCAAAATTAACAGATCCTCTGTCTTCAGAAACAAGAATACTTTGGATGCCTGTTTAACAAGAAGACTGTTTAATTATCAGGGCCACAAAACATAAAAAAAACCCCAGCATTATCAAATGCATAATTCTGTCAAGAGGGGAGAAGGAGAGTTACACATAGATCTTTTTATAATGAAAATGAAAATTGCAAAATATACATATATTGACATCTCTCCATATAACATAGTCATTCTAAACAGGGCAAGAGGAGTATTTTTTATTTTATATCCCTAAAACCTGTTTGCCTTTTCTAAGACAGAACAGAGTAGCAATAATTAATGAAACAAAACATAAGAATATGTGATTTCATAGCTATATGTTTTACTCCTAAATAGGTTGTAAATTAGAATAAAAGCAGATAAGTATTTTATGAAGATACATTTATGTATCAAAACAGATGTAGATTTATACAAAGAGGTAAACTCTGTTTAGCACTGCATTGTTAGCAAAGCCTGATTTCCTGCTGGTGGAAAAGAATGTTTCACTATCTGTACTGTAGCTTTATTAAATTTTTTGCTCTTGTAAAAATTAAAATGCACTGAAGTGCAAAACCACAGATTTTGCATTCACCCCAAAAGTTTTTCAGTTTTATTGCTGGAAAGTACTGGATAAGACATAGATAGCAATAACAATAAAAGAGTAATAACAATAAAGCCTAAGGAGTAATTGTATTCTGGATATACAATAAGATACTCTTAGGATATTGCATTAAAATGTCTAATCAGTAATCTCATTGGTTTTGCATATTTCCTACGATAGCTGCATATCATCTGGGGAAGACAAGAATATATATTTCATACATTATATTGTATAATATAAATCAGTACGCAGACAGACCAAACAGGTAAGAAAATTCTGTAAAATACAGCCCAGACAGGTACAATATTTGCAGAATGAATTATCTTCAAATGTACATGTGCTCTTGGCAAAGATAAATGGGGGGACGTTTCAAATTCATATCTTTTTTTTAATTCTAATCAATCAGTTCTTCGGTTGAATATACCATGAATGAAAAGGACTTTGCTTTCTGATATACTCATTTAGTGTCTGAATTGTAAAACCCAGGAAGAATATGTATTTTGAGCAAGTTATTAGCAAATTGGTGAGATGTTTCTAGTGTTTTCACCTAGAGAAAAGATTTAGATTTACAGAAGATTTACTATACTTAACTGTCCTCCGATTAAGAATTACAAAATTTATCTCAGTATTCAAGGGGTGAGCTTGAATATATTAATTTCAATATGTCTGTGAGTATTGCTCACATATGAAACTCAGAGTGATGTACTTCAAGCTAGAATTTGACCAATTTAAATGTTATGAGTACCAATATTTCTACTGGGACTACACTTTCACTTTGAATGTCAAACATGTTTCAAGTATATTGGAGTAGTTTAGTAATATGTTCAGTCACAGATAATTTAATCAGATCATAGATTTAATTAAATGGTATTCACCACTCTTTTACTGTCAATGCTATCATCACTAATTACATCAAGTAGTGGACTTAAGTAACCTTTTGACTGCTGATGAAGACAAAATAAAAAAGATTAATTCTATAACTTCATCCTCAGCAAGACTGGATTCCAGTATCGGTGTAAGCAAGGGAAACGGCAGTGTTCAGGGCACAGCAAGAGCAAGACATATGGTGTGAAGAAACTAGAGGAGGAGAAATTATAGCCACAGCCATTGTGACATGCTTAATTTCTAAAGACAAAGGATAAGATTTATTTGTTTAAACATAGGCATCCAGTACAGAGAACTGTCCCACAGATGCCTGCACAGGACAGACAGACACAGGAGACCAGTATCTTCAGAAGCAGCTGTTGTAGGCTACAGCACATAAAATGACATTACACACCTACATTTATCAAAACACGACCAGAGAAAGAGTTCTAGCTAGCTCTTATATTTGATTTCTCTGGTGTAGATAGGTTTCTAACATCTCTGTCTGTCATATATGTGAGCTACTTTAGGAATTCAGAGGACGAGTTTAGATGTCTAGCTTAGGTTAGGACAAATAGCTCTCAAAGCCCCTTAGACTATATTGAAAAGATGAAAGATGAGCTATCTGTTGCAATGTTGAGTGGTCTGTAGTATCCAAGACATCTCTACAAGGGACTAGCATTCATGTAACTTAAAAAAGGATGTAAAAAAATCCCACATAATTCTAGAGCAGCAGCTGGGGTCTAGATGCAGTGTTCTGCAGCACATGTAGTAACACTACATACTTATATTGTTAGAGCTGAAACCTGCGTAGATCTTCTCTGACTACAAGGAAACTTAGATGCCTATATCATGTATCAGCATCTACATTGTAGTAACCTAAACTTGGGTGAGTTCTAAGACTGGGCAATCCTATCCTGAGAAGTTCATTTGGTTGCCCATACATATCTTTGCAGATGCACTAGGACAACATGATTAAGCTCTGAGGTGTTATTTGGCTTCCATTGTTATGTTTGTCAAACCTCAGGTAGCCTAGGGAATCTCATAAAGCAGTAGCTGCCTTTGGGTAAGCAAGTGAAGAAACTGATGTTTCTCTCATTTTTCCAGTCAGAGGAAAAAAATAGCTTCATTTATACCACTTGCACCATTCCCATTAATTTCAAATGTGCTTGAAGTCTTTTCAATTCAATGAAAGAAATTATATTTTAAAGGGTATTTTAAGTGTTTAAAGATGTAGAAAGGCTTTTCAAGTGAGTACCCAACTTCCACTAACATCTTACAAAATGTTAGTAGCTAAGGATAGAACCAAAATCTTGTAAGTGCTAAAATTTCCATCTTTGCTGTTCTAGGATATAGGAAAAATGTCTAGAAGAGATTAGATTAATTGATCAATCATCTGAATGCTTAAGAAATAGGTACCCTTCAAAAAAACCTTCCATCCTCACATTCATTCTTATGAAGCTATGTTTAGTGCCTTACATTGTGCAATTTTTAAACATACCCCTGTATCGCTGAAGCCCTGTATGCCAAGTTAAAGCTCCGGAGACATTTTTTATCTCTGAATTGTATATGGATCCATAATAGAAACCCTAGATTCCATACAGGCTTAAATGTAACATCATGGACGTGATGTCCTTATAAGTCAGCAGTATTTCTAAACTTTTACAAAGGGCAAACATCATACTCAAATTACTGGAACCGTTTGTATTTTCTTGCTTGACTATAATGTTAGATGTATACATTATTTATTAATGGAGGATGGATTTTTCTTTTGATTAAATGCTACTGTTACTTTAACAAACAGATATAAGATCCCTAAGCTCTTAGTGTGCAGGGAATTTTGTCCATGCATGCCATGCCGATGGATTGTCAGTAATGGAAAGTGATGGAGTGTGGAGGGGAAGGGGCTTTGCTGAAATACCCTTACTTTCATGGTAATCTAGCAGCTGCAAATGTTTATCTCAAAGGACTGCACCTTGCTGTAATTGCTACATTTTGTCTGAAACTATAAAAAGCATAGTTCTCCTTGCCAAAGCCATTGAGAATAAGGTCCAATGTTTTAATGTTAGAAAAAATATGCAACAATATATTTAAATTTAGAATTCAGTAATAGAGAAATTCAGCTTTGAATAAATAATCTAATAATGTTGTAGTGTATTATCAGATCTTTGATAGTCTCCCAATGGATGAGCTAACTGTGGGATATCTATTGTTGTAGCCAGATTGCTGTAAGATAACAGGTTTAGGAAAGCAAATAAAAAGAAATCCCAAGAGATCCCAGTCCATTTTCTTTCATTCTTTTCCATAATAATATTACTGTAACTTATTTTTTTACTCCTGAGCTATGCACCTGAGTGGTCCCAGTTCTGATGACTGTTTTTCAGCTGCAACTTCACTGGGACATGTTGCAATACCTGAAAATGTTTACCACAGCCCTGTCTTGGCACTAGGGGTGTGATTCATGTCACTTCATTTCAGTCATCTAAACATCAAGTGTCGAAGATTTCTCTACAGTCACTGAAGACAGATAACTCAAAAAAATGTACATTTCCAAATGTTTTTCTCTGTATTAATTGCTTCCAGAATTGCCTGTCTTTCTGCTCCATAACAGTTAGAGATAATATGACTAGATGTATAACTTTTAAATGGCTACATTTTACAGATATTAATTTAAATCTCGAAGACTACTTGAAAGTAGTACCTGAAAGTATCGAGCTCATTTTGTAAGCACTTCAAAGCATAATTCCAAAATCATCCTTTTATTTTTTCATAAATCTACTACCTCCTCATGTTTATTGGTTTGTATTTTATATATTCAATAATTTAATAGACTAAAACAATAGTTACAATATTGAGTAATGACCTTTCACAAAAGTAGGAAATACCTCGCAGTCAGGTAACTAGGTAACAAATAAATTTATTTTCTACAAAGGAATTGGGTAGTTCCAAAAAAACTATTGTCTTTCCTATATGAGACTGAAGTACAGCTTTCCTCCAAAATGAAAGTGTTCCTATTAGTTGACCTGAACTAAAAAGTTCTATTTATGTGTAACACATAATATGCAGATTCAGAAGTGTGAAAGGCCACAGAAAAGAAGATGAATGACAGCATCGTTACCACTAGAGCAGTAAGGCTCGTTATCATTACCAAGTCGTCAGCAAGAGGATGCAAATTACAGAGTATCAGACAATGATGTTCACCATCAAAATTCTGAATATTCTGAAGCAGAATAAATTATATCTTTGGTTATGTAAGGGTGATAGTAGTTGCTGCACTCACAGCAAGACTATTTCCATATAAAAAGTTACATGGAAAATAACAGATGAAGGATTCAACCAAGAAGCACATTTGTTATAAGCTATAAGTAGAAGTACAGTACAAATAGCAGTGGTAACAAAATTACATTTACTGTGTAATCAGTCAAATTCATGATAGGTGCATTTGCTATAGGTAAGCTAGATCTGACAGTAGAGTCAAAAGCAGACAAAGTCAAGCAAGAGAATTTCAAATATCAGATGTCAAAAATACGTGTTTTTCTCAAGCCTTAGGACTGCATCAAAACTCAGTAAGTAAACCTGTTCCAGTCACATTATCTCTTTTTACAGTATTAACAAAAAGGAGAAGGCTTAAAGTGATCAGCCAGGTATAAAATGTGTTGAAGTCCTTCCAATAAAATTTAATGCATTGATACACATAAGAAAATAATAATGTCCATGGAAGGACAATAAAATTTTTTGGGCACACATATATGAGGACCTCATACCTGATCCTCTGTATTGCTTACCCATTGAGCTTGTTTTGGTATCTCCAGCTTTATGTCTTTCATGGAATGCACAGACATGGATGTGGGAATAACTCACTCCCTTCCAACCAGCTCCAAAACACAACCCCTACAGGACACAGCTGAGCTTGTCATCCAAGCTGGTGGTGCTTGTGGGAAAATATATTTCATGATGATCAGCAGTTGTGAGAGACAGGAATGAAGACAAAAAAGATGTGAGAAACAAGCACGCAAGAACCAAGGTCAGAGAAGAAGGAAGGGAGGAGATGTTCCAAGAGCCAGAGCAGAGACTCCCCTGCAGTCCGTGAAGGTCATGGTGAAGAGGGTTGTCTCTCTATAGACCATGCAGAACCATGACAGAGCAGGTACAAAGGACCTGTGGCCTGTGGAGATGAACCCATGCTGGACTGAATCCTGAATGATCCACACTGGAGTAGGGGGGAAGTGTGAAGAGGAAGGATTGGCAGAAATAAACCGTTATAGACTGACCACAACTCCCATTCCCCATCCTCTTGCACTGTTTGAGGGTGCAGAAGTGGGCAGAGAAGTTGGGAATGAAACAATGAAATTGAGCTGGGGCGAGGGGGACATTTTCTAATTTTGTTTTAGCTTCTCACTATCCATTTTAATTGGCAATAAACTAAGTTAACTTTCCCCAAGTCAAGTCTGTTTCACCCATGATGGTAAGTGTTAAGTGATCCCTCTATCTTGACTCATAAGCTTTTTCATCTCGCTCAGGAGCCAAGGGAGAGCGAGTGGCTGGTTGGGCGGTCAATTCACCATGAGAACCTTAAGAAAATAATTACTTTTTAAGGACAGTAGGGCCCAATGGATAAGCATACAGCAGATAAGCACATGCCTAAAACCATCATAATAGTTGGCTGTTTCATATGACAGCACTATCTGATGTTTCTGACCTTGGTCTGTTGATAATGCAGGCCAGAATCAATAAGTAACTACTTTCCAGGAAAAATGGGAAATAAGATGTTGCTATTTGTTTCTTCAAGTGCCCTGGCAGGGGTGAGTTGGGAAAGTCACAAAAGTTTTAAATGACTCTGTTGTATTATGTTAACGAAGTAACTTTGCAGATGGAGGCAGGAGTTTGCAACCTAGGAACAATGTTATGTGAGATGGGGGTTGCCAAAAAAGGCTAGTTGCTAGGGCAGAAGGACCAATCAGTGTTTATCTGGTGTTTTGGCCTGCTTGTCGTATATAAACAACTTCATCACCCTAAATAAAGGACTTCATCTGAAATCATATTGATTTGTTTGTGAAGTTCACTGGCCCCCACCTCGTTAATAAGACATTTAGGTAACAAGGATGAAAGTATTAATATGATGCATGTTTTTATATCCAGTTGAGGTTTTGTATTAAAATGAAACACAGGATTTTAGAGGGAGAATTCCTTCTCTGTAACTTTAAATGTGTACACAGCAGATGTCTACATCTCACATAGTGTAGTCTACATGGCCAGTGAAGAGAAATCAGGAATGTTAGGAACCTTCTACTTTGGATACACACATGCTAGAGGTCTATCTTCACTACAAAGCAACCCATATCTTGTGTCTCAACAACACTTCAGGTGCTACTATGGCCCTCAGTTTTGTTGCTTTATGACTGTGTGAACACTGAAGGAATGTTCAGTAGCATACGCAAACATGCCTAAGTCTTGACCGCACTGAAAGGTATGGAGATTTACTATAGTGTCAGAGTTGCCTTTGAACTGTCCTCTCTATCCTGCCTCTAGGACGTGGCCACACACCTTTCACTGGCTGCAACCAGTGGACTACACTTGATATAGAAAAGACTGACTAATAACCACATTGAGCCTGGTGGTTTATACCTCAGCTTCACAGCACTGAGGTCATTATCCTCTTCAATATAATTGTGTGGTCTTTTTCTTCCTCTCCACTTATCTCAGTTTTTCATTTTGAAGGACTGAATTGCCTTAAACCTCCAGATCTAAAAGGGACTTTAACTATGAATACTAAATGGACAGAGTATTCTGCCCTTGGGCCTGATATGAGACATTTCCTTACTCATTTTACTGCTCTCTGTGTTTCACTGACTTCTCAGTGTTGTATAGATAACCTGGGCAAGCAGTTCTTGTTTTTGAATTCAGAAGGTGCCCATTGCTATGGCTGTGTTGGGAGGATGTTAGTCTTGGTGCCAGTTCTTTCCCACACCTTACTACCTTTTACAACTGTTCATGCAACCCTGCAGTAATCATGATTGAGTGTTCAACACAGTTTTTCCTCCAGTCAGAGCAACTGCTGATTTATTTGTAAGTCTACAAATAGAAATTGAAATACTGCTCAAGCCATTATCTGCAACCATTAATGAGGAAGCACTTTTCTAGTAAGACTAAGGCACTGAGAAAAGTTTTGTGATTTAATTATTTCATATGAAGTCACACTTCTTGACTAAGCATCATTTTTCAGGAAGTGATTAAGAACATACCCAAGTCATTATGTGAAAGAAATAGCCTTAGAAAATCATCAAGAGCAGTCCATGTAGTTGAAAAATTTAACAAGGTATTTCCACAGTGTATTTTTTCCAGTAGCATTGTTGACTTAGGAGGTTGTCCACATCAGCAAAACTGTTGCTGACCTGACACACAGTCTACCAAACAGGTAACTTTGCCTTTGCACTTTAGCTAGCTCTTCCATCCTCCCCTGCTTCCAGTTGGAAAGTCTGTTCCTCAGACTTGTGCTAGCTCCAGTGCCTGTGAAAGTAATTTTTTTTAAATCCATTTTTTTATTATTATTATTATTTTGAAGGGATATTAAGGGAGGAAGACTAGGCAAACAAATTGACTTAAAAAGACGGGTGAGTTCAACAATGGGTCTAATTAAATGCTAGAACTGACAAAACAGAAAGTACCTGGTCATGAGTAGTGAAAAAAGCGGATTCAGCTGTGTTTTCAAACTGTACTTCACTTCTATTCCACTTTTCAACTGCAGGAAATAAAATAAAAGTAGTGAGTTTTATGACTCCCCTAAGGACAACTAATGGTCTGAGAATGATAGAGTTTGGCTTTGCTTACTTGTGATAAATCTTCAGGAGTCACAGGACCTCATATTTTTTAAGTCAACAGTATCTGAGGCCAGCTTTCTTACTCATTAAATCAGTTGTGTTGTTTAAGGAAATAAATGGTTGAAGTCATGTTAAGAATAGTTCAGGTGCATTCATATCCCTGGTAATCAGTGAATAGACCCTTTTCACTGCTATACTACTTTGTGCTATATGTGACTAAACTGTGCCTAGTTTTGCATACCATGTGAGAGCTACCTCACCCAACTTCAGAAGTCTGTGGTTACAGCTAACTTAATCATCCTACTTTGCACTTTCAGACAGAGAAAAAGCAGTTTTTAAGCCAATATCAGGCAATTAATCTGAACTGTATCAGAGAGGATCTCCTTCTTTTCATTGCTCACAGTGGTAGCACAGTACCAAGTCTAGATGTATCTTTTCCAGAAATCTATCTGCCTTTTTTTCTTTAAATAGATTGAAGCTTTAACACAGATATTGTGGTGAAATCTGTAAAGATCTGAAATCTGTGAAGAATCTTGCTACACTACACAAGTTTTATGGGTTTACACTGTATTAATTCCAGTCCAACCCCTCGCACTGTGTAAGGGCCTGCTCCTTGGTGTCTCCTGCTCATTGGCTGAGGGTAGTGGGGTGGGACCTGATTGTGAGGCCCTGCCCTGCCACCCCTGAGTAGTGCCAATGGTTCCCAGTCCCATGAAGAGCCACTTAGGCAATGATTGCCCAGCAGTGATTGCTCTGTATTGATGGAATCACATTCTCTAGTTCAGTTGCATCAAAGCCAAATCCAGTCTGAGCACTGAGACCACTTGGTGATAAGAACCAGAGTATGGTAAACTGAGCTAGACATTAATTTCCAAAGCAGCCTCTTGATCCAAAGCAAAATGCCAATGCAGACACAGCACGTGCTTTCAAATTTCTTTAGGTAACTGAGGAAATTCAGTAATTTTTAACTAGATAATTTTAAATGTAATTTGGGGGATCTACTGTGATTTATGTTGCTAACATACAATCTGTTGGTTTAGCCCATGATGTGAGGGACCCTAAATGTGAGATGGCAGAAAATAATACATGGATTCAGGTATCAACAAAAAAGATCGTTTCACCAAGGTTTGCACTAGTACTTGATTATTTCTTTTTTTGTAGGATACGATTATTTCTTGGGTACTGCCATTTTTATCACAGGTCTCCTCTATTTAGTCTTGATATTCCTGTCAGGCACGTATATATGTACGAAAACTGGAAGTGTAAGTCATCCTTGGGCCATCCCAGTTATTATTAAAACACATTGGACTGAAACAAGGCCCTGAGAAAAGTGTTAAAATTTATATAACAACTCCATAAAACTAAACCACTTTTCAAGCAGCCTCTGATCCCTACAACTGTCCCAAAGTATGTGGAAACACACTGACAGTACAGGTTTTCTCCACTGTTATTAATAATATGTTTCCCTTAACAATTGATTTTTGTTGGTCTTCTGAGTGGCTGTTTATGGTAGATTACATGGTATACAATAAGTTTCTAACTATAGATATTCTCTGTGGGAAGAAATTTATGTCAGTGACATATGGCAACAAGAATACAAACAGCAAGAAGCAAATTCAAGCTCAAAATATAAATTGGGTACTAGTCCAAAGAAATAAATAATAGGCCAGTGTGGCATAAATGGCAAGGGTCACACCACTCAGTGTGAATGCTGAGGTTATCTGAACAGCATTAGAAGAGAGAATCTCAATATGATGTTAAGGCAATTCCTGACTTCTTGTTTTCTGTTGCTCTAAGGAGAACATTTTTTCTTCTCTGTGAATTCTTATTAAAGCCTTCATTATTTACTCAAGCACTTACTTTTGAGTATCATATCTTGTTCACTCTCTGATCACAGACTCAGGATACTGTGACTTTTTAAAATTAAGCTGAACTTGATTCTGTTTTTCTTCAGAAGGATGAACTATGGAGTTTTCCTGAAAGTATACATTTATGTACTAATCACAAAGTAATGATAAATCAATCTGGATTGTAGCACCAGGTGTTCCACATGACATAGGAGATTATTCAGTTGTCTAAACGAAAGTCATCTTGAGTCGTCTCAAAAGCCTCATGATATATTGCCTACCTTCCAGCAGCCACTGAAAGAGATGCCTGTCTCCTTGAAACCCTCTCTTAGCATGATCCAGGATATGGCTTAAATGCCCACAGACACAGAGAAGCAGGATCTTAAGGACAGTGTGACTTGAAGGTCTACATCCAGTGGGATGTGTTGTTTCCAGATTGAGAAAATATTTCAGACAGCAGTCTTCTGTCACTTACTAGAGTGCTTTCAAGGAAAGCTCATAAGAAAGCCAGCAGCACAGGTGTGCTTAGAAGAACAAAACCTGTTTTCACACCAGTACAAGGTATCACAAAGTTATATGGACATTGTTACGTTGTTAGCCCCACAGTTGGCTGTGGTTGGTAAATTGACCTTAGCCAGTGCCAGACACCTACCCAGATGCTCTCTCATTCCCCCTTCTCAACAGGACAGTGATACCTGGACTGTCCAAGTTGCGTCACAACATTTCTGCTCACAATTTTTCCCTGCTCCATCTTGAGATCTTCGTATGCTGCAGCTTATTTCAGGAATACCCTGCTCTGGCATGGGGTCTTCCGTGGGCTGCAATGTGGATATCTGCTCCACCATTGTTTTCCCATAGTCTGCAAGAAAATACCTGCTTCACCATGGCCTCCTCCAAAGGCTGCAGGGGAGGCGACCCTCTGGTGCCTGGGGCATCTCTTCCATCTTCTCACCTTGCTGTCTGCAGGGCTGTTTCTCACACTTTTTTTCCCTCTCATTCTGCACTTGTCCAGGTTTTGTTTCACTTATCTTAAACCCATTTTCTTTGAGGCCCCAGCATCTCAGTAGCTGGGCTTAGCTATTCCCTGGAACCATCTCTGTCTGGTATGGGGTGGGACTAGCCACTCTTCATAGAGGACCCAGCAGCACCTGCTGCCAGCACCTGAGCATCTATACCAATACAGTTAAAATAACTATTCTCAATTGTTTTGTCAGTTACAAGTTTATATTCAAAGCTGAGTTACATCTGTATTATCAGCACAGATGATCTTCCTGACACTGAATATTCATTTTTAAATGAGGTTTGCATTGTAAGAACTGAAGTTAAGCTCATTTATAGGGAGTATCTACTTAAGAGGATGGTCTTTTTTTTTGCTTTATCACATTGTGTTATCTACAGAGGAAAGCACGCAAATAGAAGAGACATAAAATACACAAGCTTCTTGAATGTACTCATCATGCAGTGTATGCTCAAAACAAGTCTAAATTATCTATGAAAAACTGTAAAATCTACTCTGAACAGGTTCTTGCATGTATATGATTCGAAAGGTCAGGCTGGCACACGAACGCATGCCCCTCCAGCTGAATATGTGCAAATCTGGCAATGCAGAAGCAGGTAAACAAAACTTCACCCTATCGCACACTGTAATGTGCCACTGATGCACTGAAAAAGCTCGCTGCTCGCTGCAAGTACTCAGCAAGCTGTACAGACTTCCACCAGATGCTGCAAGCAAACTCTAACAGTTTACCATCTGGATATTATATTCTGTTAAAAGTCTGCTATTCCCCATACAAACTGAAATGAACAGTAATATCTTTTCTTGTCTGCCTTCTGTAATTGCTGTTCAAGAACTAATGAGCATATTCGTAGAATCATATCATCATAGAATGGTTTAGGTTGGAAGGGGACTTAAAGATCATCCAGTTCCAACACCCTGGCCTTGAACACCTCCAGGGATGGGGCATCTACAGCTTCCCTAGGGAACCTGGGCCAGTGCCTCACCACCCTTTGAGGTAAAAAACTTTCCTCCTAATATCTAATCTAAATCTAGACTCTTTGAACTTAAAACAGTTCCTCTTGATCTATCACTGTGCTCTCTGATAAAGAGCCCCTCCCCAGCTTTCCTGCAGGCCCCCTTTAAGTACTGGAAGGCTGCTCTAAGGTCTCCACAGAGCTTTCTTTTTCCAGCCTAAAAAACCCTACTCTCTCAGCCTGTCTTCATATGGGAGGTGCTCAAGCCCTCAGATCATCTTCATGACCCTCCTCCAGATTCATTCTAGGAGATCCTTGTCCTTCCTCTCCCGAAGACTCCAGAACTGAATGCAGCACTCCAGGTGAGGTTTCATGAGAGCAGAGTAGAGGCTAAGAATCACCTCTCTTGACCCACTAGTCACAGTTCTCTTGAACCGGGATTTGCATGGCTTTCTGGGCTGGAAGCACACATAAGCTGCTTCTCATCAACCAGCACCAATAAGTCATTCTCTTTAGAGCTGCTCCAAATCTATTCTCTGCCCACCCTGTAATTGTGCTTGGGATTGCTCCAACCCGGGTGCAGGACCTTGCACTTGTCCTTGCTGAACTTCATGAGGTTTGTGCAGACACACCTCGCAAGCCTGTCCAGGATCCTCTGGTTGGCATCCCTCCCCTCCAGTGTGTTGACCATGCCACACAGCTCAGTGTCATTGGCAAACTTGCTAAGGAAACCCTCAGTCCCACTGTCCGTGTCTCCAACAAAGATGCAAAGCACCTTTCAGACTTTCATTACAATCTGAGCCAGTACCAAAACCAGTTTCTTTCAACTGTAGCAATCAGAACAAAATGATCGGTTTTTAACAGATACTGCTGGTTTTTAAAGTGTGAAAATTGCCAGATGTTTTTTATAAACATTTCAAGTTTTAGATGACTTATGTTCAGCTGCTTGAAAATGGAGTTGTAGGGTCTGACTGTAAAATGGATTGAAAATAACAGAAGTTAGTATATTTGTTCATCCTGCAATTACTAGTATCAATATCTGAACTTTAACTGATATCTCAACTGAGAGCAGGAAACATTAGTTTCTGTAAGTTACAGGAAAAAAATACCCATTCTTCTGCAAGAGAAAAAGCAGCTGAAAGACATCCATTGTTAAAAACCTTCAGATCCTGAGAAGAGTTGATTTGCTAGAAGCTATTTTATTTTGAAAGCTAGGGAATCTGGAATAAAAATAATCAGGTTACATAGCACTATTTTTTTGCATGACATGTTGCATAAAGTAACGCTTATGAGACATTGAAGCATGAAAAAATACATATCAGTATGGAGTTAGAAGACTAAAAGTTTGAAAATCTTTGATGACAGAGAGTATTGCATAGCCCCCATTACTTCCAGGACCTTTCTGAAGGTCAAAATTAGTTTTGGTTATTTGCTAACACGGTCTCTAGAGCAGCCACAAAACCAGTTGTGCGCGCACCAGAGAAATGAGCTGACACATGCTGCCACAGGATCTGAAAGAGCCACCAGGGTCATGGGCAGGGTCACTTCTTTGGTGTCACAAAGCACAGTATTGTGAAATTATGGCCCAAGTTAGATCTTCAGTTCTGAGATAAAGTGACAGTTTCGCAGAGAGTGAACCAGTACATGATGTAATTTATGACAAGTCTGTTCCTGACAAAGTTCTGAGAAAGTGCTCCATTGGAGTAATTACAACTGTGATAACTTGCCTAAAAAACTTGTCCCAAGGATTCATAATTACTTAAGATTGTTCTTGTTTCACCACTTTGTCTTTTTCTCATTCTTTTCCTTCTCGTTTTCAGACACACTGGTGTATTATGGAGCTAATGAGTGATATCACTGAAATTTAAGCACAAGACACTGAGGGAAAATAATTCTCTATGATCCTATGGAAGAATTAAAATAAGAGTTTTAAGGCAAGCTAAAAGCTATCAAACAGGAAAAAGAAGATTTGTTCTCATGGTCTTCTATGTCAGGAATAAATGCACTCTGCTATAATTTAAGATTATTAAGATACTCAACATTAACTGACTGGGTTCATGCTACCTGGAGCATATTCCTTCTTGCTGAAAATATCCCTGGAAGCAATTTTTAAATGTATATGTCACATCAGATTTCATGGAGCTATTTGGAGGTGAACCTCTCATCCTGTGACCTCACATCTCTTCCCATGCAGCACAATTCACAGAAGTCTAATAGCAAAAGAATACACTTGTTTTCACAGTGCAAGCAGCAGCAGGTCAAAAAAGGTGGGAGGAGAAAGGATGTAAGTAACTCACATTGCTTTGTGGATTAAGGAACTGATTGTCCAAAGCTGTAACCTGGCTGTTTGGTGATTGCTTTTCCGTGATTTCATACCACTGTATAAACTCCCTGGGGATAACACTGGTATGACACTGTTAGATCTGCTGCCTTTTATCAAGATCCTCTCCAATTTCAGAAAGTGGGTTGGGAAGCGTAGACAAGATAAACCACTGAAAGTAGCACAACCTGGATTTCTCACTATGCCTCCATGTACTGGGGGTAAGAGGTTCCCTGTTGCCAAACATGCAGTTGAGTGCTGAAGAAGGCAGCTAATATTCCTGTCTTTTGAAAACATTGTTCCATTTAATTAAGACAACACTTGTAAGTGCTTTGTGACTCAGATGAAATTGCATTTACCTTGTAGCTTTAGGCCATTGGTTTAAGTCCAAGTTGACATTTTCAGCTTATTGAGTCTCTGATGGACAGACATCCACCACACAAAACCACTGTACATAATCTTGTAAACTTGGCAGTCAGTAAATTAGAGGGGCCTAAAACTGATGCTGACACAGCATAAATGACCTGGAAAGGTAGAGAAGGGTCTGAGAATGTGATGGATCACAGGAGAAAGAGAAACAGAAAGTTGAAAACTCTTTTTTGGTCACCAGCTATTTATTTTGACCTAATCAACTTTCTTTTTCAATCTTCTTAGTCATGCTTTTTAAAAGGAAGAAAACTAAGAAAAATACTGCTGCTATTTCACATTTTTAAAGGAAATTCCATTCATAAGTCTTTGGACCAAAACCGAGGCAAAGGTATTTATAGAATGTAAAAGGGTCATCAATGAAAAATTCTCCATACATTTGTTAAATTAGAAGTAGCCTTTTATGCAGAAACTAGCATAATTTTTTCTTTACATAGTCAAGCAGAAGAGAGAAGCACAAGGGAAAAAAAACCAACTTTCACTATTAAAGATAAAACATTGACCATATGTATTCCTCCTTATAAAGTGAATCAGGTGTAGAACTGCTATAGAGACATCCTTTCGCAGATACAGATTCACCTAGTTACGATATCATTTTGCTTCTTAAAATTAAAGGACATTCAAATATTGAAGAAATACCCCTAACATCACAGAATAAAAATCTATGCTCCCAAGTCTAGCTCTTACATGTAAACCCTCAGTTACTGCCAATCATCTGTCCATGTTAACAAGCAGAACGAACACAAGTGCAGTGAGAGCTAAGGATTTAAAATGCAGTGAAGTAGTTTTACAGTATAGCTCAGCTTCAAAGGCTTTTATCCCGAATTTTCATGTGGCAGCTTTAGTGATTGATAGGAATGGTTGGACTTGATGATCTGGTGGGTCTTTTCCAACCTAGTGATTCTATGATTCTATGATAATCATCATTACTTTGGTGAAGCTACTTGTGTGAGTAAGAATATTCGGTCTTCAGAGATGTTTCTGGGAATTAGTCCTTAAAGAGTTTTGGAACTTGGATCCATCCATTTATCTCAAAAAAGGACAAGCCTTGGGAAGAATTAGTAGAGTCCTCCATAGGCAGACTAGTTATGCATGGGACTAGGTGTAGTCTACATCCTTCACAGGCAGTGCAGTAGGAAATATAGAGGAAAGATTCATAGGAAGAGGATATACCATCAATTAAGAGATAAAATAGCCATCGGCAGTTAAAAAATACCCAGGCAATCTATTCCATACTTGCTTAGGTACAAAAATGTACAGCTGACATGCTTGAAGAGAACAGTTAAGTGGAAGAATTTAGGTTAGCCAGAAAACCTCAGAATTCTGAAACCAGCAGTAAGGTGATTTCTAAGAAAGAAAATATTTAAGGTCACAGCCAAAAAAAAAACTTAGCAGTAACAAAGATAGGGAAGATTTCTAGCTTTAAATGTCTATCAGAGACAGAATGGGATATCTAATCTGTAAGAATCAGAAATTAAGGCAATCTTGATTCATGAGTAGAAAGGGAGTAGTGGGTAAGAGGGGTAACAAATGCAGTTATCTATACTTTCAAAATCCATTCTTTCATGAACTGTCTTCTTCTCGGTATGTTCAAATAGTGTGAGACCCTCCTTGATCTCAAGAATGCCTTTCAGTCTCCTGATAACAAGGGAATCAATTAAGAAAAATGGGAAAGTAAGGGTCCCCAAGGGTTTTATTTTCATTCTCTTCTGAGGTCACAGTCAAATTTATGCAAGAGAAGAAGTGATCTGAAAGGAGGAGGAGCAAATTCTCTCTTTTTTTTTCATGAAATCCTTTAGATGGTGATTTTATAACCAATAAACTCAAATGACGTAGGACAGGTTTCTACCCACATCCTGAAAACCTCACACTTGGAATAAAAAGAACAGTTGCTTGCACTCACCAAAGGATTATCTGATTTACATTTTCAAAAGGGATTACAGTGCCTTTAAAGAACACGTATCTTTTGGGCTAATTAATTTTCTCAGACTAACTTGCAATGTATGGTGAGCACTTAATTAAATATTGATACAGGGTACAGGGTCACACTTTTTGCAATATTCTAAATCTGTTAGTGTATTGTCAGAGGGTTCAAAATATAAGTATATGCGTGAATGGGTTTTTGTGTGTGTGTATATTTATGTGTTGTGGGAGAAGAGAGAAAATGAAGAGGACTAACAGACATTTGCGATATCTGACTCTTGCTGGGGAATACAGGGAAGTTTGAAATAAGTGAGCGGAACGCCATGCATTTAATCTCCATTGGTAGCGTGATATGGTTTTAAAGTCTAGACATTCTGAACATTATGCACAGATATATACATAGATAGAGGATATTTAGTGTAAGCTTTTCACATAAGCACTCAAAAACCATCAGGCTGAAGAGTGTGGTACTTCAGATCAAGGAAAAGCCCCACACTACCCCCTAGTGATCAAAGTTTGGTGACCTCCAAATAACAGAAAACACAGTAAGTGGACTGTAGATCACAAGAACAAAAAAATGCCCAGGAGCGATGCAAGTCACTGCTGGTGTTCTTTACTTAGGATCCTTTTCATGGTAGAAGAATAAAGCAATGGCTGTCGAAAGGCTGCAACTTCCAATTCCTTGGTCTGAAGCCTCAGTCTTAGTAACCAAACAAATAAAAAATGTATATATTCAGAAGGAGAGAAAAAAACAAAACCTCAGGGGACATATCTCAAGTCTTAGGATTTGTAAAAATATAATAAAACAGAAGGTTTTATTGCAATGTTAGAGTTTCTAAAAGATGGGTTTTTTCAGTTTTGTGAGCTATTTGCATTGCTCTAATGTATTGATTCAGCAGTTATCATACATACACTTATTTCTTAGTTCTACATAATCTTGAAATTATACAAACCAATAGCCAGGCCTATATGCATATGCATAGTAAACTGAAGGCAAGCACTGTTTTATGCATCTCAGAACAGAATCTGAATCTTAAAGGAAAAAGGAATCGCCACCAACAATTTCAGTACAAGTTTGTAGAGATTTTCACCATGTTTCGCACAACTACTTAAGAAAATATAAGTGGGGGCAGGGCAAATTCTGAATGAAATCAATAAAACAATTCACATGTTTAAAGCTGAAAAGTAACTATACCAGGGCTTTTTTATCTACTAAAAATGTACAAAGATAAAAATTAAAAGGGTTCTGTTTTCAATTTGTCGTGACTTCTAAAAAAAATTTTTTTTGAGTGATAAAGTGGTCTTTTCTTTTGGATTCTCTAACCCGTGAGAAATCACAAAGTTATTTGCAGGTTCTCTGAGACTGATTCTGCTTTTACAGATATTTTATGCCCTATCCACAGGTGCACAACTGTTAAGGGTAGGTTCTTGCACATTATCTAAAGCCCTA
Source organism: Piaya cayana (assembly GCA_013389865.1). NCBI lineage: Eukaryota > Metazoa > Chordata > Aves > Cuculiformes > Coccyzidae > Piaya > Piaya cayana. The sequence continues at coordinate 38,669 of WAAB01020446.1, read as the reverse complement.
CAAAATTAAGATCTTTCAATATCTTTTGCAGAAGAGATATTACTTATCAGATTTCAATACGGTTAATTGCAGTTGATCCATTGTATTCTAAATGTTGCATTAAATTTTTAGCACAGTATCTCAGAACCTCTTAAGTCAATGCATGAAGTTCCATCTATATGCTATATTTCTCTCTCCTTCCCAGAGGACATTGGTTAAGGTCATCTCTTTTATTCTTTATTTCTCTTTAGCAAGTTATGCTGAGTGCACATCCTCTTTTCTTTTGTTGCAGTTGTGGTAAGCTTTGTCCTTGTAGCTGACAACATCATAATATGTAGGAAAGGGAGATATAGAAAGAGCTAGCAGCTCTTAGATTAGAATCATCAGAACCAAGGGACACTCTAAATCTGATATTCTCTTTCATGATTGGACACCAGTGTAAGACATGACAGGCCGTGCAGGAAGCAGTCAACGTTATGATGGAAAACATTGAGAGGAAACTAATGCTAATAGGAGGGGTGGAAATGAAACAAAATCAAGCATTCAGGATTTATTAGAGCAGATGAACTTCTTATTGAGACAGAGCAATATTATGTTAACAAGAGAGCAATAACTGAGGCAAGCAGTAAAATCAAGATAATAAGAAAGACTGGAGGGATAAGGAAAATTCACAGCATCCAAAAGGAGAAAAGGCTAAAGAAAACAAAACACAGCATTATGCCACACTCTGAAATCACCTTGGTGCAGTTTCAGATCCTCAACATAGGATAAAATAATGGTTGGTGTAAATACTGTTTAAAAAAAAACAAAACCCAAACATATATAGAAATCCAAGAAGAAGAAGAAGGAGGAGAAGAAGAAAGTAGCAAAACATATATAAATATATGAGATCGTGTCCCCACCCCACAATGACTATACATCACCACAAGTAATATAGAACAGGCACAACAGAATAGCTGTGCAGCTAGGAGGGAGTTGGACTCAGGAACTAGATTCAGGAGTGCATAGATCCAGGATTAGAAACAACCAGACAGACATGGTCCTTACTGGATGCTGGCCATAACAGAAGAAGATGAGACCCTTGTGGTCTCTCAATTTTATATCAAGTATGACATAGATGGGATGGAATACTCTGTTGGTCTTTTTAGGTTCACCTGCCCTGTCCTCCCCTTCTTGCAGATATGGCCCTATTTCACCAGCTCGAGGATGGGCTTGGTTACTCTAGGGATAAGCATAAGCATAAGTACAAGCACTGGCCTTTCTGCATACCAATGTTCTGTGTTGTCAGTTCTAGAAACTGTCTGAAAAACGTGCAATTTCCTTTTAGAAAATGAAGTTACTTAGGCAAGATTGAGTTAGAATCATAAAACTGATGCTAATTTAGCTCAAACCACAACAATACTAACCAGTGTTATACACTACCTTTAAAATTTGATTATTTATTATGAGCTAATATGAAATGAAAATAAGAAAAATTTTGCTGATCCTTTGTCTGTATTGCAAAGATGAATTCTTGGTCCTATTTCTACCAAAATTATTGGGAAAAAGAGAGCAAAGGACTGATCCTTGGCCCCAGGGCCAAGTGACACATATTGGATCCCATCCAAACTGCTTAGGGCTCTCTAGAGAAGATGTGTTGGAGAAAATTAGCTGAAGCAGTCCTAAAAATAGCTGGAGTTGAGAATTAAGCATGTAGGTACTTGTGATTGTAGTTCTTGACTCTTCTGACTTGCATTTAGCTGTGTAGACATGTCTAGAAGCTCTGCAATAAGTTATAAAATGCAGCAATTATTTTAACCTAAACAAAGCAATTTAAAATCATGAGAATTTTTTTTTTCCAAGGCATGTGCGGTATATTAGTACAGGCAACATAAAATGGATATAATGTGTGAGGACTGTGTATATTTAAGTTTCATGATAAACACAGATACTTGATAGGGTTTCTACTTATAAGGCTGATCTACTCTCTTATTAAAATCTTTTTCAGTCCCTCATGAAACTCTGACACAGCATCATGAAGTCTAAGGAATTCACACTTGTCATGCTCACAGGTACAACTATAAGAATAAACAAGTAGTATATACATTTTAATTATTAATCCCTTTCCTTCTCACCTCCCTCGAGATTGATTTGTATCTGTTCCCATCTTCTTATATCTATATTTATTTTGTTTCTTACACACATGTTTAAATTTAATCTGATTATGTCCTTAGGCCTGTTGTTGATAATTAAACCCACGTATTTTATTCCCTACAGCATACATTGCAAACTCTGTCTCTAAAAACGAGTCTGAAGCTTCTCCTTGATCTCAGCAAAATTACAGTTTGGTTTCCTTTCTGATTCATTTTGTATTGGGCATGCTTTTAGATTTTTCAGCTGGGGTAAATATGCATTCCTACCTTTAAGTCTAAAGCAGTTTTTCTGATTGATGTCAAGTGACTATTTGACCTGTAGTTCAAATCTGTTAGCAAAGATAGAAATGGTAATCAAATGCCAGTTGCATCTGGATCTGCATTTTTCTTTTCTTTTTTTTTTCTTTTTTTTCTTTTAGTTGGTTATTTTTAGTATTAAACTCATTAGTCACATACTTGCAATATATCTTACTGGAGCAACCAGAGGTTTAATATTCTCAGAAGAAGGGCAGACTGGAAGGAAAGAAGTGGCCAGTAAATTTAGATATCTAGTCAAATACATTATACCAGGGAATATTTTTAACTATCATTATGATTTCATACACTAATCTTACAAATTCCAGGATCAGGGGTCTTCTAGATGGTACTATATAGACAGATCAGTAGCAGATTGTAAACCTCTTTTACCCACTTAAATTGGCACAATGAAAACAAAGGAACTGTTCAAATGAACAATGTTTCTAAAACACCAAGGAATTTATGACATTGCACTTTTATGTTTAAAATCTATTATCATTTCAGTCTTCACCTGATGATGCTATTCATCCCTCCTGAAAGGAAAGACTGTTTAAACTTTGGACTGTTAAAAGTCTTTAAACTTTAAAAGTTTTAACTTTAAACCGTTAAAAGTCTTTGGACCTGAACGTATTTCTACCTCGCATATGAATGCCCAGGAAGGGATTTTTCTGGATGAACACAGAACTTATTTGAAATAAGTGTACAACTGAATACATGAGCTTGGCAGAGACTTCAGAAAATATGTGTGTACCCCAAAATATATATTTATCTAATTCTACCAACTGTATTAAATGAAAGATAAAACCTCTTTCTGTGTTCCTTTCTTAAATCATTAGATCTTCACAGCTAAACTACAAAGGTAACGTGTATAAAAGCATATGGGTCAGTGAACATTCCAGGTTTAAAATACATAAAGTTAAATAACTTCACTCAATGTCATCACTAAAGGAAAATATTTTCATACACTCATTTTCCTTTCCCCTCCCTGTGTTGTGTGTCTCTGCTTATGATACGCTATGCAAACATGTATATTACACCTCTTGAGTTTGAGCGCTTACCTTGCCTTTTTTGATCCTGTAAATAGAATCGTAGAATGGTTTGGGCTGGAGGGGACCTCAAAGATCTTTCAGTTCCGACCCCTCTGCCATAGGCAGGGACACCTCCCACTACACCAGGCTGCGCAAGGCCCCATCCAACCTGGCCTTGAACACTGCCGGGGAGAGGGTGTCCACAACTTCACTGGACAACTTGTGCCAGTGTCTCAGCACCCTCATCATGAAGAATTTCTTCCTAATGTCTAATCTAAATCTCCCTTCCATTTTAAAACTATCCCCCCTCAACCTATCACTACATGTAAGGAGTCCTTCCCCAGCATTCTTGTAGGCCTCCTTTGGGTCCTGGAGGGCTGCTGTAAGGTCTAGAATCTGACAGATACTTTAGGCAACCCTATATTGCCTTTTCCTTCATCTCCTTATTCAACAGAATCTGGAAAAAAAAAAAAAGTCTATGAGAAACTCTGAGAACAGTATTTGTAATGGGCTACTGCAGAAGACACTATATGGGAGGGACAGTGTCTTCAAGAAAAATATCAGCAGATTTTTACCATGTGCCTCAGTTGTAGACACTTTTACGCTTTAACATGGGTGACTGCTATATTACCTGGACACATACCATGACTCTCATATATAATGTCTTTAACAATCCAACCTGTACATGCTGCTTCTAAAAGCTCAGTCATATGGAGATGTGTAAGAAAGTTAACACTCTCAGCCAACCTTGGTGAACTATCTAGAAAGTTCAATATTGTGCAGGTAGAAGATTGATAGCTTTGCCTTCTTGAAAAAATCCTATGAAAATGAGGAGAATAAAAATGTTGTTGAACATCACCAGGGAGATGATTTGTACAGCATGCTGTGACTGGTGTGAATGGGCCCATCTAGCGCACATCACCAGGGTTTCCCAGCATCAGAAAAGACATAAGATGGATCTTATTAAACCAGTTAACCAGCTTTGAGTATCTGTGTCTTTCTTATGGCACAAGTCCCAGAGGATCCTAAAATAACCAGCATCTCCTTGGTGCAAATCAGCATTGAAGAAGAGCTAAAGGCAAGAGGGCCTACTACTGCAGAAAGCACTTTTTAGAAACATTTAGGGCTTTTTCTCTGGTAATCTTCCTTGAATACAGGTGCCATCCATACTGTTGTCATTATTTGCTTCCTTTTCTAATTTTTTATCTGGACAACTCTTCCAAATACTATTATACACTGGAGCTGACGTTTTTGACCAAGTTGTCAGTAATGAGAGACAATGCTTCCACAGAGCCATGGCCCAACTAGTGAATACCAGAAATTCTGGACTTCCTTTGTATTTAGTCCACAGCCGTTCTAATTCAACACAATAACAGGGGAACAAATCATGTTGCACTGATTTTCAAAGATGTGCAAAATATGTAGGCTTTCTTTTTTTTTAATGAAAAAGGTCTGATGTGGCACAAGACTAAAGCATAGTTAAATGTGAGTGACTAAGGCCATACTGCTTTTTAGTCACTCTAAGAGCAGCAAATTCTGCAGTTCCTTCCTCATGTATTAAGTCTGGATTTCTATAGCCATAGTAGAATTCTGAAAATGAAATTCCTGCATATATTTAAGAGGCCAGAATACATGAAGAGCAAGGAGTTCAAATTCAGGAATGACTGGTGACTAAAGAGCCATTAGCCTTTTTATCTAGAAAATTTATGCAGCTACTTAGCATCTGTCTTTGTCCGCAGTTTTGAAATGCCAGTGTCACAGAATTCTTTTGAAAATACCTCAGGCATTACCACTCCACACTTGAGTTCATGATCATCTTGAATACCATGGATGCCCAAGTTTATGCCACCTCAGCAGCACACCATGGCTTGTCTTGGAGGCAAAATATGAATGTGAACATAGAACTCCCCTGTTTGTCCCAGCTGGAGAGAAACAACAAAGCATTCCATCAAAGATGTATTAATAAAAGGGTTTCAACAGATAAGCCAGGGGTTAACTTCCTTCCCAGCACTAAACTGCAACATGCAAATAGTAACTTCAAGAGTAGAAACCATGCTAAATAGTGAATTGGTGCAGGTGATACATTAAGGTTACTAACATTGTATATTATGACTTTAAGGAGACTGGAGAAGGGAAGAATATGATTCCGAAAGAAATTTCATCCTGCCACCTTCCCTCATGTCCCTGTGAATGCTGTATTATGGAGAAAGTGATGTGTGTCAGAGAAACAATGGTGAACACAGCTGACAGTGGCTCAGGAAGGCTGCAGTCCTCACACTCAAGAGGAGTGTTAGCACAATGACTTAACAATTTAAGGCAAAGCTGGTCCTGGAAAGAAATTCTAGGGACAACCAAGTTTTAAGACGAAGTTTTAATACCATTGTTGTTACTGTTGTTTCCAGGTTTCAAACAAATCCCAGGAAAGCAGGAACTAAAGAACTGCTCAGGTATTGATATGGAAAGTTTATGGACTTAAGCATTGTGTTACCACCTGCACAGGGACATATTATCCGTATGTGATTGTCTCAAGAGACACATTTCCAAATATTAGTTGCTATGTGTATGTCAGAACTGGGGAGACAGCAAAACCCAGGTTTAGATAACTCAGCAACAGGGTTTTAGGTCACAACTTTGCCTGTGTTGCTCTAACTAATTTCAGTGAAAAAAACCTTAAGTTATACTTATGCCTTATTTACCCAAGAACTGCTGAATTTCATTTGGTGAGCATGAGATGTGCATGAGAGAACTTCAGAGAGGTATTCAAAAGGTTGACTTGTTTGTCAAAAATGTTCTGAATGTTCTCTGCAATTCTTTTGCTTTCCTTCTTGCGAAGTGTTCAGTATTAAGATTTCATTTGAGATACACTTTGAGTTTAAACGTTGTACTAAAAAGCATTTATTGTAAACCAACATTCAAAGCCAAATTTTGCTCTGATTTCTGCAACATGAAGTCACACGGTCTTCATTACAATACTACAAATTAAAAAATCTCAGTGTCAGCTCTTATTCACCTTCAAAAAAGAAAAACACTTAGCATAGACCTCATGCAAACAATTTATCAATGCAGTGTATCTCAACGTATCCCTTTAACCTAATGTTTCAATATTTGCAAATTGTTTACAATAAATATTGTGTTCTATTTGAGAGAGTAAGCTAATGGATAATAGATATCTATGAGTGCTCTACTCTAAAAACTCACAGAAACACATGGTGTGCGCCTATGTCTTGATATTTTGATTTTTGTAAGGTAATGTAAAATACCAAATGCATAGTGCTAACTGTCAGTGTGTTATCTCTGCTAAGTTTATTAACTAAAATTTGAGCTATTGCTTGTTTCTGATCACATTTTTGTGTACCAGACACTGACAAAATATGCATTAAGTACAGAGAACAGGGCAAGCTAATCACTAACTTTGATCCTAGGAATATTTTGTTCTGGAATTTAGGTGATTGTGATTCAGCATAAAAGGTAGCTGTAAGCCGTTCAATACTCTTTCACAGGAAAGGAAATGATCATCCAGTCTTCGAAATTGCACATCTCCTTTCTAACTTCACTGAGTTTCATTTCTACTTTCTCTTTAGTCTCTGTTAAAAAAAAAGAAAAAAAAGAAATTTAATGATACTATTTCATTATATCACAATCAGTTACATAAAATATCTTTGTTTAGAGGCATAATAAAATTTGTCATATAAAGAGGAAATGAGATTTTTAATGTAAAACGAAGCTGACAGTGCTCTTCTATTACTATGGTCTTATTAGGGAAAAATTCTCTGACATCTGTTTATCCCCTGCAGCCAACCTTGTATTCAGAATACAGTAATTGATTCACAGCATCCACTAGGGATCTAACTGGCTCACTTTTCCACACCACACTACACAGGTATCTCTGCAGCTAATTCTGAATGTACATCTACATCGTTATCTCCTGGTGAACTGTGACCCGAAACACTTTGGAGGCCCAGATGAAAGTGCTTCCTCACCCCTCCAGTGCTGGGGGTGCAGGCATTTCTGCAGCACAGCAATTCACCCAGGACACCCAATCACAACCAGCCCCTTTGAAGCCCTGCTCAGCTGGGAGACCATGAATGATTCATGGCTTCTCTACACACACTAAAGGGGGAAGAGCAAAGCTAGTGTGTATTATTCAGGACTGCATCCTCAATAAGCCTCCGTGTTCAGCAAATTGCTACAACATTTTCTGCTTAGTCCTCACCTGTACACAACATCTCTTTTTGTGCACAACCTTCTCATTTTAACAAAGATAGGCTGATTATCCAGGAGGCTGTGTTAATTAACATCAATAGAAACAAAGAAGCCTGGTGTCAGCCCATAAAACCAGCATTCAAAAGATTATAAAGAATTAAGGAAGAATAGATTATCATAATTTTACAGTGCTTGAATTATGACTTTTTTTGTTTATCTATTTTCATTTTCACTACAGTAACCATCATCACACAGGCCAATTTAGAACCCAGTTTAGTTTGGGGTTTCAGACTCCATACATCTCTTATCTATTTGATGAAAGACTATTAACTCCAGTTCAATGCTGTAGCAACCAGGCTACACAGCTGATGATATTTACAACTAATACCTGCAAAAGAACTTCTGAATTTGCATGTGTGCAGGTAGTAGAGCTGGACACGTATCCTAGAATCAAGTCTCCAAAGAAACATCTTATGGGAAAGAAGTCAATTCAGTTGTACTATAGTCCCTCTCAAAGGAAGATTCCCAGTACAAAATGTAATAATGGTGCAAATAACGAACCCTTCTTTTCTTTCAAAGACTTTAATATACACTTGTGCTGGTGTGATCACAAGGTTGAAAACCTACAACAGCCTTTCCACACCATTCACGTAGGCTGTCTGGACCCTTCCAAGGTCAGAAGCTGAAAGCCCTCTTTCTTAAAGGTAAAATTCAGAAAGTAGTAAAGGCAAAAGATAAGTCTGTTCTCCTTTTCCACTTTTCTTCATTGCTGGCATACAGAGGAGTTATCACAACTAAAAGTCACACATGAGAGGCTGACACAAAGTGCTAAGAAAGCAGACAAATAAACTTCTTTTATAACTATAAATGTAGATTTGCAAGTTTTCAAGGTGCTTATCTTCAGTTTCTCTTATTTTCAAGGACAGTCATTATTAGATTCCTGAATTAGGTAAGTACAAATCTACAAAAAAAAACCCAGCGATGCTTATTATTGATGCTAGGGGATCTCTTACCTTCTGAAGGCACTACTGTAAGACTTATGATGCACCTACTATTCCTAATCACATGTCATATACCTTGGTATTTTCTGATATTTTGTCCCTTGCCCTTTTTTTTGTCAAAGGCAAGTCTATATTGTCATGGGTAATGTGTAACCTGTAAACTTTCAGGGGACTAACTCGTGCAATAAGGGAACAACATTGCCAAATGGCATCATAATTTCGCGACCAAGCCTTTCTGTGGTTGCATCTATTCAAATGGCAGACTTCTGACACATAAGTGTTACCTTACTATGCATTTAAATAACCAGCCCTGTAGTTACATTGATGTGAAAATAAGGTAACCCCCACAGGGAGCACAGTTAAGAAGGGAGATTACTTGGAATTCTTTGACTGATGTTGTGGAAATACTTTATTAATATTACTACAAGTATTGAGGCTAAAAACATCCTCACAATAAGACCTGAGGAAAATATTGCCTTATACAGCAACAAAGAAACAATATGATGTTTCTTCTATTGCCAGTCAACACTCCTAGACTTGCAGATAGAAATGTGATTTCAAAAAGTAGATTAGGACTTTGATATTCAGTGTAGTAACTTCACCACCTCTTCCTATGAAATCTGTCTCCTTTACTACAGTTAAGACCTGATTTAAGGAGGTGTGTAAAACAGAATCCGTCATACATAACACACATTGATAGGATTGGAATTTCTATAGAAAAGGTAGTCACAATTGCCTTTTTTTTAAAACCTGAGAAAGCAGAAAATAAACCATTTGTAGCTCTTCAGGGCCAGCAAGTTTCAAGGAAACACTGCCTGCCCACAAGATCCAGTCTTCCTAGGTTATGGAGACTGACTCCTTGCTTGTGCTCCTCTGGCCTTGTGAACCTTCTACCTTATTATACTGTGGCCCAGCTTCAGTAGGAACCAGGAGTTTTTGGAAGACAGTGGATGTGGGTGGGGAGCAGACTTAACTCATGTCTTCTACAGCCTGAATAATTAGCCACAAAAATGAAAACCACCACATCTGCACCTTGAAATGAGACAATCACCTTAATCCTCTCATAGATGAGCAAGAAGCACTTGCTTTGTTGTCCTGATACAATTTATGAATTCAGGAAATAGGCAGGTAGCCAGAGAGACCCCCCTTCCTTAGTAATTTTTTACGGGATAATGGCCTCTGATTCAATATGTGGGAATTTAGCATAACATTTACTGGCATCCAGTTGGAGGCCAGTTGCAAGTGGTGTTCCCCCAGGGCTCAGTGCTGGGTCCAGCCCTGTTCAATGTCTTCATCAACGACCTGGATGAAGGCATCGAGTGTATCCTTAGCAAGTTTGCAGATGACAATAAGCTGGGTGGAAGTGTCAGTCTGCTGGAGGATAGGGAGGCTCTGCAAGGGGATCTGAACAGGCTGGACCNGGCCTCAAGCTCCGCCAGGGGAGGTTTAGGCTAGAGATTATGAGGAAGTTTTTCAGAGAAAGGGTCACTGGGCATTGGAACAGGCTGCCCAGGGAGGTGGTTGATTCGCCTTCCCTGGAGGTGTTTAAGGTGCAGTTGGACGAGGTGCTGAGGGACATGGTTTAGTGTTTGATAGGAACGGTTGGACTCGATGATCCAGTGGGTCTCTTCCAACCTGCTGATTTTATGATTCTATGATTTCTGAAGTGCTTAACTCTGCTTGTCTAAGAATACAGAGAGGTTAGGCTTTTAATTATGGGGTGTGTGTAATCCACACATAGGCCATTTTCACAATTTGCAGTCCTGCATGTCAAATATTTTTTTCAATAATTTTGTACAAAACTACATAGCATCCTTGCTCACATTTATGTAGCTCAAACTAACATCAAGTTCATCTATTCAGAAACATCTGACCTGAGATGAGACTCATACCTGAAGATAAAAACATTAAAACAAAGGAGAATTTTCTACACCAGTGATTCATAGTTATAAAAACAATGAGTTAAACAATAGGAGTGGCTGAAGGAGAAGTGACTAAACAGAGGAATTTGCTAAATCTAACCAAGGAATGGTCAAGGCAGACTATAATTTGGTGTGGCTTTGTAAACATATACACATGTGTGCAATCATACACATGGAGAGATTATATGTGTAACACACTTTTTATATCCAAAACTAAAAGTGCCATTGAAAAGGTAGTGGCAAGCATCTAAGATTCGGTGGTTGCATATCCTAAGTGCTAGGAGATACAATGTGCTCCTTGTTTTCTGTTTGTTCCCTGTGAATGCCTTCCTGGCTGCACAATACCTCTGATCCAAGATAGAAAGGCAAATCTCTGGCCCCTGCTGGGCTAATCTATATTTGGTGATTAGGACACCCTAATCCCAGAACGTGCATGGAAAAATATTCCTCCACACCCCTTTATATTAAGGCTGTCTAGGAGATATCTTCAATTAGATCAGCTTTCCAGTCCCAATTGTTATATAAACATCACCTCCGTGTTCAAACTTGGCTCTTCTCTTATATATACACAGTGATATACAAGTTATCACAGCCTACTAATGGTCTTACAGCGTACTGTGAGAGATTGTTTCTATGCATTGCTTAGAGAAATTGGAAATGGCCTAATTTAGAAATAGAGAAATGGCCTAATTTAGGTATTTGAATTGAATCTAAGGGCAAGACAACTGAAGATTAGGCAGTGCAGCACTCAGCTCTGAAGTGTCACATCCCATTTTTAGATACAGTTTTAAGACTTAAAGGCTCTTGTCGCTGCTGAACACAGAAAGCCTGACATCCAAGCAGTAGCTAGGGACTGACTGAGCTGGGATTTAAATGCATTAAGATTGATCAAATGTTAGACACTGAAATAGATATTCTAATGTAAATTATAACTCATTAGTTGAGCATTTTATTCTAAAAACTGTTTCTAAGATTTTTCAGTTTTACATGGTTAATTTCAGCGTATCTAGTTAGCTAAAGAATCATTTTAAGAATATCTTCAACTTAGATTTCTATCATCTTTAGGTCTTAAATTAGTAATGAATTTTAGTCTATAATTTTATTTTTTGCTGGATCTGTAACTTTAATGGCACAAACTGCTAAATCTAAAGTTTAAACATTGAATTATAAACAGCTTTATCATTCAGTTTAATAGTACCCCTAAGAAAAAGTTTTACCTAAAATCACAATTAAACTGATTTCTGTACACTAAAATTAGTCCAAGCATTTCAGAAGTTCATACAGAATAGAATTTTGACTGAGAAGCAATCAGCATTACTAATCTGTAAAATTGTGCCTTTTCATTGTATTATACTTTGTGACTAACTGGATGTCCTTTCCAGGTGTCTTTTGCCTTACATGAAAGTGTATGATTATTCTACAGAGGAGTGCAACTATTTTCCTGGTTCTTCAATAAGATGCAGAATATGCAAAAAAATACTAGTCTGTGATATGTACCCAAACATTAAAACACTGAAAATAGTAATGAGTAATAAAGAAGATAATAAAGATCACTGAAAATTTTCAATTATTTGTTGGATTATGCCACTTAGAAAATTAGTTTCAGGATCAAATTAAGGATATGGATGTAATTCACATCTTATTTGCTTCAGGATTCCTCAGATCTAGTTTTCTTCACCTCTGGCTTTCAATTGTGAGAGCAAAAGAAATATTAGTTCTGTCCAACATAACACAGATAGATGGGAGAGAAGATAAACTTTCCTCTTTTTCTCTTTTATTTTTTATTGCTTTGCATTTGAGCATTTTAAAAAAAATGTCAGTATTGCCTTATTGCTACAACCTGAAACTTAGCATGTATCTTTATGCATATATTTACAGTTATTTAAATAAGCAGGACAGTACTTATTTAAAATGTTAATATGTATGCTGAGATTCTTTGTGAATTTGGTGCCTGTAGTACAGGCAGCTATAGTAGGCTACTGAACCTAGCCTCCGTAGTCTATCGTTGCAAAGAAACAGACATTGCTAGTATGCAACTCATCTGAATTATTTCAGATGTGTCCTTCTTGTGTTATATTCCTACCCCAGGTCACAGTGTCAGGGAAGCAACGATTTATCTCCAACAGATATCCCTGTACAGTTCCAAATCTGTGATATTGCACATTCATTTTCAGTTGTCACACTGAGATGAAAATATGTTTTGAGAATAGCTCTAAAAAGAAGGGTGCAAATAAAGACAGGACAGGTTGCAAGTAAAGGAAGCCGGTAGGAAAGAAAGTACATGCACAAGAAAAAGATTCTAAACATGGAAAGTTGGAGGGAAAGTGGCAAGTTGCTGCATCAAAGTGAGGATTAGGAACTATATAAGAAGTGACATGAGATACACAATCGGACCTAAAGATTTCAGAGCCATCAAGATGGAAACAAAAATCTTCAATTTGATGGGATAGCTAAAGATAATCTAGTGAAAGAACCAGAAGAGCAAAAGTTCCCCACAGCACAAGCAAACAAGGATTGTAGGTTGCTGCCTTTGAGTGTCACAAACGTAGAAACTCCACAGAACTTTCAGACATAAGAGGTAACAATGCAAACTGGGGAGACTTATGGTATGTCATATGTGTGATCCCTCCAGAAGATGCTGTGGCTTGAGATTCAAACCTTCTCTTAGCTACAATCAGCTTTAGGAGGTGAAAGGGAGAGAACTTTATGAGAAGCAGGAGAAAAAGTTGTTCAAATTTTTTTTGCTGCTTTTCTCTTTTGACCTTACTGTTTGCTTTTTCTTTAAAATTTTTCAGTCTGTTTGGCATGTATGGTAGTCTCCTGCCCCTAAGTAATTTAACAGCTTAGCCAAACCACCAACCACTGAAATATCCCTGTCTAAGCAAGCATAGTAGCAGATTCTGAATAAAGAAACCAGTCTTTGAGATAGTAACTTCTTCTTGCAGGGTGAAAAATGGGAAAAAAGACTAATGAAAAGAATCTCAGATACAGGAAAGGTTAAACCTTGTCTAACACAGAACAAGAAATTCCTTGTGTGTAAAGCAAACAGAGAAAAGTAAAGACATTTTAAAAGAAGCAGCTTGTTACACACTCTTCTTGTTTCCTGAAATTTCTGAAAACAGCTGCATGATTTTTAGAGAACTTAGCACATCAATCACCAAACTCTTGCAAAAAGACATGAGTGCTCACAATTACATAGGCTGGCACGAGATTTCTGTGGGTCTTTTACACACACAGTTACTCCTCCTCATGCTGTCCAATGTGCATGAAGAATGAGTGCAAACTAAAGCTTTACACAATTCTGGTGTGGCTTCCTAAAACTGTAATACTGTCTCAACATTGCAAACAGAACTATTTCAAATTCACCATTCCTGATGCATTTTTGAGGACATCTACTTATAGATAATAGTACCAAAAATTATTAGGTGTGTAATTTTCCAAGGAATATCACTTTTCTTTTAGGTGTGTTAGCATGTAGGTGGTGGCATATTTTGCAAGCTATGTGGTTACAGCTATCAAATCATTTACATGCATGAAGAATAATTTACAAGTATAGAAGCAAAAGGAATTTTCACAGAAGGCTAAATTCTGGTATTGTAAAGAATGAAAATAAGCAAACTTGTTAGCTTCATGACACATTTTATTTCATAAAATTTTTTGAATGTTTATCATTTCCTAACAAGAATACCCCTCATAGACACATTTAAAATTACAAACTTGCTAAAGTGCATATGTGTCTTATTGTCATTGAACAAAATTCTGTTAAAATGAGACCAATAAAATTTAAGTTATTAAAAATTGGATAGCAAAGGCATAAAACACTTCAGAAAATAACTAATAGACAAAATGGCAGTACAGAAGAGATGTCACTGCTCACAAGTAAATAAAATGCAAATTCAGTAGTCTGGTCAGCATATCAAAGGAAGTTTATATTGGGCATGTAAGTTACAATCATTCAGGGAAGTTAAAATAAAAAAAAGTAGTCTTACATTGTGAGCTGCAGCAAAAATATATCTCGAACAATGTACAAAAAATGCATTGGACACATAGTGTATTGATCAATGCCAAATTTGTATTATAATTTAGATGTTTCAATGCCATGCGTGCAAATATAAAAAGGTCCCAATAGTAGAAAAGTCATGTCAAGTGTCAGCAAAGCTCAAATCTCTCCTCTTTCAACAAGCCTTATCTTTTCACCTGGTTTTTCTCCCAATCTTTTCTGGGTGCAACTTCACCTTTCAGTGGAATGAGGAAAGGTCTCACACGGCACTAGGCAAAAGTTCATCTTTGGAAAATTCTGTGAGGAAAACTTCAGAACATTGTGAAGTGTGTGAATTAGTGCTCCTAACTCTGAACCAAGGAGCTAAAGCCAAAGGAGAAAAAAACCCCATAAAACTGATTTTTCTTCAGAGAAAAAAAAGACTAGCTGCATTTCTACTGATCCCTATCTGCTGAGCTCTCCCTTGCTAGGACTACACCTGTGCCTGCAAAATCTAGACTGTGAGTTATATCAGGAAGCTATGAGGGACAGTTAGTTTACACAACACTCAGAGACTTGTTTTGTTTATCCTTGGTATCAGCCCATACTCATAGAGGACTTCCCTTGTTATTAATTCATCTCAGTACCTAGCCTTGCAACAACAATACAGTGAAGATGATCTTACTGGATATCTCTCAGTCCATACACAATAATTTTTGTTTAGCTGTGCCTATGAACTCTACCCAGCTTTAAGTAAGTGAGTTGAACCTACAGCTAAGCTCAGGAAAACTGTGGTAGGACATTGCTGCCCAATTGAGAGAGAGCAGGTTTGGCCATGGGATTACACTGTTCTGAGTGTCCTGCCTTTGTGGCTCAACTTAGCCCCTCACGCTGGTGCTTTATGTTATACGTTCCAGCCCATTGAGAAGTGGGAATTTTGATGGAGACACATCACTAGAAAACACCCATAGGAGCATGAGCTGATTATTCAGGTTCCTTTTATGAATTAGCGGTAGTTACAGTGAGAGGAGTCAGATCACATGCATTGCTGCAGTGAAAGGTCAGTGAGGCCACAGCCTGGAGGAGGGACCTCTTTCTGTAGCAGAAATTGAAAAATTGCAGCATTTATAAATAATAAATCTAAGTTTAATGTATCTGGCCCCCATCAATTAAAATGAAACAGGCAATGAGGCATAGTGTTTAATTTGCAATATTGGCCAATACAGGAACATTTTGACAACCCAGATTCAAAACCAAGTGTTCACTTCATGACCGACGAGGCAAGAGTAAATTGTTCAAAAGCAAGTAACTTTGTCCTGAATACGATGAGCTTCAAAATTGCATCTCTAAAAATCTCAAATATGTGAAAATCAGTCAGATAAAGACCATATTTAACCTTTTTCCCACCATCTGAAAGCATTTCTTTAAGGGATCTACACCTAATTTTATTAATTTGGAGACGAAAGTGAAAAAGCAGATGTGTAACACTGACATCTTTATAAAATATTTAACAAAGGTATCTGTCGAGGTTTTCTGTAATATTTTTTACACCATAAGCTTCCATCTATTACTTGACATAGCAAAAAAAAGCAGGATCTGAGCCAAATGGAAAAAGCATACCAGATCTCCAGAAATCACTAGAGAATAAAATCGTTTTCTGATTTTCAGACTTGTAAGATAAAAAAAAAGAGTATTGTTAACTTCTCACCAGATAAACGGGACAGTCTTTAAGCAATCTTGTGTCCTTTTTTTTTATCAGACTTAAATCTTATCTGAGAAACTGAACAGCTGAAAATCATAAGCATAAGAATAGGGTAGATTCCCCTCACAGAAAGTAATTCAGAATAAGTATGGATTATTTTTCTTCTATTAACTTGCATGAATGCTTTAAAAACTGGTTAGAAACACATCTGGAATGAGTAAAGGCCCAGAAGTATGAATAATACTCAAGATTAATTTAAGGAGCGAAGGAAGATGGTAAAAGGGTTGAATCAGGTTAATCTATTAATATACTCTAACATCATGTTAATCTGAAAGGAAAGAAAGTATCATTTCAAGAGAAAAGAGTTAGATAGTAATTTGAATTTATTAGGCTTTTCATGTGGTAGAATCTAGTATATTCAAGAATTATCCTGATGCGTCGAGCCAATATTTTAAAAAGAAATATGAAATATATACTTACAAGTGCATAGACTGCGCACGTATGTGATTGTGCAAATATAAATTTTATTAACACACATATAGGTTGGTGGAATATCAGCTATCTATTTTCTTCACAAGTTATTACTAGTGTATATTAAATGTTAGTGATTCAGAGCCACATAACAAAATGTAGTCTATGAAAAAAAAAAGTAAAAAACAGTAGCTCAGATATGCATTCAAGTCATCCTGTCTCTACTTTTTACCTGCATTAGTCTTAAAGTTTGCCAAGCAAAATTTCATGTGCTGTGAAAATTCCTAAGTTTTTTAAATCTCTTGGCTTGATACATCACTGATGTGATATTTAAATCGAGCATGTCCCACTATCAAAAGTTGTGCTCCACTTAAACAAACATTCTCATGACCTGAGAAGCCAGAGACAATCCTGCAGTAATGAATCTTCCGTAAAAAAAGCTGTAATGCCTCCTAATCGATGGACCGGTGCCTAGGCAAAGGCAAAACTGAAGTATTCATTTTAAGAGAATGGAAAATCTTTTTTCCCTAACAGCAGCAATGAATGGTCACAGTGCAAACCACTTTCCTAGGAGTCATGCTTCTACCACAAATAGATTAAATTATGTGCCTTGATAGATGACATTTCAATAGGAGCAATAAGTGTGGGTATTTTAGAACAGAGGCTGCTCTTTTCTCCTCTTCGCTTAGCATGCAATATTATCATGTGTTACATTACCGTAACCATCTGCCTTCGGAGACTTTTGCATCTGTTATTTAATTATTTTGTCATTTACTACAATTATACTGTGCGCAGAGGATTTTCATAGCAAGTACATTATATTAGTTTGAAGTCACTGGTCTTAAGTATCGTTGCAGGGAGGATTTCAGATGACAGATCGTATTGAAACAAGCAGTTCTAATAGGCCATTGAATTTTCCAAAGGAAATATGCATTTCTTATTAATGTTTTGGCTTTCTGTACATACCTGTAAGAAACTTCTCCAAAAATTTACTAGCGCCAATCCAAGAACAGTTCTGAATAAACATGCTGTAATAAGTTTAAATATACTTGTTACTTTAGCAGTGTCTACCATGCAGAACTGTTACACAACTTCTTGATCAAATGCTAATAAAATTAAATCCCTCACTGCTTCAAATAGAATGAGCACCATATTTATTCTTCATTTCTTTTGTGCAAGTAAACAGCGAAGGCCTAGCTACCTTTTACACAACTTGCAACAAGAAATCATAGTAAAACATGTATTATCTGCCTTAATCTTCAAGGCACAGTGTTCCTTCCCATTCCCTTTGCAGAATTAATGCAGCCCCACAAGGCCTTAATTCCCATCAAGCTCACTGCTACCTTGAGATGAAAAAACATTAGTCCCAGTTTGCACTGTTGATAACTACCAAGAAGTCCACAGCGCAAAATAATATGACTAGGTCAGTGTATGTCTGAGCCTCATTAAAACTAAAAAGTATTTTTTATGTATAGTGAACAATTAACTTTATGCAAAATTCCAACTGTACATACTTGCCTTGAGGCATTGTTTGTTATGAAAGACAAAATAAAAATTGGGGTCTTGATCTGTCAAAGTGCTAAGAAACTTGGCTACTGTTGAATTCAATGCATGTTCAGTACCTTCCATTCTTGTTTAATTCAATGTCAGTTTAAGGTACTCAGCCTACCCACAAGGTTCTCAGAGATCTGGGGCTTGTGCTCTGCTGTTCTCCTGCTCTGCAATGCCACTTCTTATAAATCTCACACAGACAAAGCTCTCCTTTAAAAAGCAAAGTCTGCCAATGCCAGCCATGTTGGATCAGGCACTTTTAGAGGTTTTTCTGTCCCCACTGACAGCACAAATTTTGAAATACTCAGAGCATTAGAGTGTTTTAATTTGTTCGCAGTCTTTATGCCAAGCCATAGGAACTTGCTGCCTTACAGTGATTCCTATCACACTTCATAGAGCCTTATAACAAGATTACTGAAACATATGAATCTTTTTTTAAGCGTTGTTAATAAAATATTAAATTGCGTATTAAAATTTTCAGAATGGCATTCTCATGTCTTGAATTTATTTATAGGGGAAATAAAAGAAAACTTTCTGAACATGCAGTGATTTAACCCCGCTGTATAATAATACAGAATATGTTGAATGGAAGATAAACACATTTATGTTTATACAGTTCATATTTCCATTATCTATATATCTTTACATAATTTAGAAACATGAATCACAGTAATTTTCCAGGCTATAAAAACAACAGTTCTGAACCTCTTTTATGTTTATTGTATCTGGTTGCAATGTTACCTTGATTTTTCATACTGAAATACCTTCTGATGAGGTTGTTTTATATGGGGTTTTTTTTTCATGGTTTACTCTTCTTTTCTTCTCTTTGCTTTTATGTAGATGTGCAGTCTGAAAGCATAATCCTAAAATCTCACTCTTCTGACTTTGGTCAAGTTAATACACTCTCACTAAATCTGACCTGTTACAAACAATTTCTTAATTTTCTCCTTACTGAAATATTGAATAACTATTTATCAAGACAGTGCATCTCCATGTGTCCTCTATGTAACCACTATTAGAAAAATAAGTTTATATCTGCTACTAGGGAAATGGATCACCAAATATTGAAAAAAAAATTGCAAGGAGAAACAGTTTAAAAACAATGGAAAACTAAACAGGAAGGCATTGTGAAAGTGTTTAAATTCTAATTCTAGTCTCTAAGTAGCATCTTTACAATCAAATGGATAGACCACCATATCAGTCATTTGATTTCAAACTGGTGCTGCTTTACTGACTGACAGAATCCCAGTTTAATTTTATTCATTTTGGTTTTCACCACTATGAAGTGCCTCTTCTTTTAGTACATTTTTAATAAGAGAAAACTGGGATTTGAGTATAGTGAATTTATGTGTCACCCTTTTTATACTTTCTTTTGCACTATGTGCCAGACAAATATAAATGAAAAAGATATATCTAATGCCTGGATTTCCTATGTGCACTGGTTATTCTACAGTTTATTTTAAATATCATTCTACAGGTCCAATTTCAAGATTCATTTTTAGTACACTTATATTACAGGTAGCCGTAGGGAAATAAAATTACTGGTGACAAAGCAAAGATACTTATACAAACAGCATTTAGATATAAATGAAGAAAGATGATGCAAAGCAGTTTATTTGCTTTTGGGTTACAGTTGTAGGTGTTAGCAAGGAGCTTTGGAAATAACTGTTATTCTTTTAATCTGCTTCTTTGTTTTCATTTTATATTGTATGTTATTTTTTTCCTCTTTCTTAGGAAATAATATGTTTTCACATTGCCATTTCTGATTTTTTTTTCCTTTCTTTTTAAATGTGAGAGAACAAGTTGTATGTCCATTCCTTGTGGTTTATTTTTCCTTAGAGAATTCCCAAGACTATGCACTGACAGATCTTGGTATCCAAGGGGGAATCTACTCACAGGATTAAAGGCGAGAACCTCAATTAGACTATCTCTGATTTCTTCAGATGTTTTTTCTAATCTTTTAATATGGGATTAAAGTCAGCTAGAACCTAGCTTGCTTTTTCTCTTAGCTGAGATCTTCTTTGTTGCAATGCAAGCTAGATGTATTTTTTTGCAGCTCTATTTAAAAAAAAAAAAAAAGGAAAAAGAAAAAGAAAAGAAAAAATAAAAAAGCTTCTCTTTTTCCTTAATTTGGAGTCATTCTCATCCAGATGAGGATAATGAACTTTTGTCAGCTCTTATGTGATACTGCGTACAAAATAGCTTGATAAGCAATGTGAAGCATACACACGCTTCTCAATGATCTGCAGGAAAACTCCCTCAGAGACTGATTAGCCCATGCTTGTCACAAGTAGGGGAGATAATTATGGGGGCTTAACAGTCTATATGGTGGATCTTTTGAGAGGAGAAGGGTAGATCTAAGACTGTCTCGTGGATCAACCATAATTTTTAATATTACAGATAACATGTGTGGTTTTTTTATTATATCCCTGGAGCCTGGGTAGTGACTCTTCCCATAGAGTGACATCATATTACTTTTTGAGACGATAAAAATTGTTCAAATTAGATTATCCCTAATTAGTATAATCTTATGAACCATTCTGAAAAGTTTATTGCACCCATGCTGGCAGTCTCTGATTCCACATTGACAGCTTCTTACTATAATGTGTGTGCTAATCCTTAACCATGGAAATGAATACAGGGTACATAAAAATAATGTTATTGTATTTCTTCATTTAATAAACTCAACATTGTACTCTCATTCCTAAGCTAATAGCAATTTTTATGCATCTCGGTATTTCAGGTAACAAAATATTTCAACTTTTTTTAAGCAAAGAATGTGTCATTCCAGCAGTAATTTACAATCAATAGACTAATGTATTTGTTAAGCAGTGCTGGCAATATTGGGCTAAGGGAGACTTAAAAAAACCAAAGAAAATTATCCTTATTTATGAACACAGACATCCTGTGAACACTTAGTCCTATTAAGTCATTCAGTAGAACAATTTATAACATAAGATATTCCTGCTATTTTTATTTCTGTCATTGACTACAGTGGTATTTGTGGATGCTTAGTCCTCCAAAAATAAAGATACAGTTTTCTGTTCATATAGGAGTCCATATAATGCAGAAGTGGCTTTCTTTTTAGAAGAGCATAAAGATTAGAGAGTTTTGAACTAACCTCTCACAAAACCTTTTTGCCATTTGATATTAGCTGCGCAACCCAGTAGTTCTGCATGTCTTGCACTACAGCTTTCATCAAAGCTTTCATCACAGCATTTTATGGCCCAGGGTTTCCTTTTTACCCTCCTCCCGGGCTTTCCTCTCCTTTCCATATCACATTTTTGGGAGTGAGTTGGTAGCCTTGCCAGCCTGCTCACTTGGGCTGCACTGCTGCAGCTGCTGCACTATTACATGGCCAGAGTAAAGCAGCCACTTGTACCTTTGCAGTGTGCAAAATCAGAAGGATTCATAGGATGCGCATTTTTCACTGGAGGCACTATCCTCTTGGAACAGGTTATCCTGAATGGCACAGCAGGCATTCAGCCTCAGCATAAAAAGTATACAGAAAATTAGATGAATAAGAGTAATTTTCTTCCTCTGCTTTGCTTTCTGAAGGGTATTCAGGGCCTATGGTTATTGACAACAAAGCTAAAGTCTCATAAGGTACACAGATTTCTACAAACAGCCCCACAGCAACATTGTAGAGAGATCCCAAGTGGCAGTAAATTGAAGTAACTGTGTTAAATTTAGTGGAGATTTGCTGACTTACACTATGTAGAAGGTTGTACCTCTCTCTTGCATGTGCTTTTGTGTTCCTAGTTAACCTGACACCACTCCTAAATTTGCAAATTTTCATAGACCCCTTTGCAGTCAGGGCTGAAATGGTATTTTGTCTTACTCCCTCAGCAGAGGAGTTAAAAGTTAAAGGCTCATTTATTTGCGTTGGTGTTGTTGCTCTTGCTGTGTCTGTCTCTGAAGTTTCTTTACCAGGGAATGGCAACAGGAGCAAAAAGAGTGTTTTAAAAGAGCAGAAAGAATCTCAATTATGATTATTTCTGAGTCTAGAGTCCTAATAGAGTAAGGCCAGGATAATGGACTCGGTGGTGACCCATGGATCAGTCAGATTTACTGAGACACGATTTCATTGATTTCTGACTATGAGTTGCAATTGATCCTGCTACTCTCAGCTGTCCTCACAAAGCTAGGCAGTGCCACTAATCCTCTTAAGCAGCAGTCAAGAAATGCAGATAAAAGCTGGTGATTCACCTTGGCTCGAGTAACAGTGCTCTTATAAAGAAAATAGAGGGTTCATGCCTTGGATATAAAAATGTATAATCTGCGTGCTGGCTGCATGTTGTGTCAGTTGAGTGTATTTCAAGGCTATTAATTAAGACTATAAAAGATAGAGAGCTCAGAAAGAAACTACTACTAATAAAAGCAATAATTTTTCTATCTTTACACATGAAAATGGCTATAAAAACAAATGTAACTGATTTTGTCTAGAATTATTGTACTTAGATGAACCTGGGAGCACAAGAGGCAGATGCCTTTGTAGATCTAACATTTTTATTTCAAGACAAAGGTAAGTGGTTTGCAGAAAACCACAGAATATCTAAGTGAAACATTTTAACATCAGTCACCTTATATGAAGCAGAATACTGTTTGGAGTAAATGTTGCAATCAGACAAGAAAGCATCAGAATGAAAACACAGTGTGATAACATGAAGACAACTTAGAAAAATGGGTGAAAAGCAGATTAAACCTACAAATTTTCTCTAACAGTATTCACAGGTTTTTCATTGTATTTCCTACCACGAAACATAAGCAATATTGTACTTTACTGAGAAGTTGAAAGAAATTGAAAGTCAGATGAAGTTCTCTAGTAAGCGTGTATACATGAGGGCTTTATTGCAAGTGTTCACCAGACTATCAACAATTCTCTTTCACCTCCTGAAAAAAGTTTTCAGCACCTCATAAAAAAGTAAAAACAATACGATTAAAATTTGATGCTCAAAACACACACCATGAAAGGCAAATAATGATGAGTTACAAGCACAGTTAAAGCAGGGTTATTTGTCCAATCCATATGATGAAATATGTTTGTGTAGTCAAACAACATCAAATAGCAACAAAGTTCCATGTTTGGGATTATTGAATATTAAACGGGACTTAACTCATCAAATAAATTATTTGCTGGAAATAGTTCACCCTTTTCTAGTCAAGAAGTCATGCTGTGATTATTTTACATCTCTTCATAGCTCTAATCAAAAGTACATTCCCTTTCTTCCACAGTCCTAGGAGAGAATGCAAATTTCTTCCTCCTTGGCTCCCTTGTGTTCCTTTTGCAACCACACAGAAGAGTCCTGCCACCTTCCCACTACGCGGAGTCCTTTACCTAGGCTTGACTCCAAAACCTTCTGTTTTTCAGGAAGGAAAAGCCATGTACTGTGCATCACAGTCAGTCTGTACTCCGGTATCATGTGCCACGATGGACCCATGGCACAACATTTCTTCAAACGATCTTTGGGAACTAAAAGAGGTAGTGGATTTTATCAGCCTAGGGTCGATAATGGTCACTGCAGACAAACAGGCACTGCCAAATAGCAGTTCACATCTTAAATCAGACCCAGTCTGCAGACAGCAGTTTCTGATTCCAACTCCTCACTAATCTTCCAAAAGTCAGGTGGTGTGTTTTGAGGGGTTGGGGGGGTGGGGGGTTGTTGTTGTTTTTTCCCAGAGGTTCTCTGTGTTAATGGACAAAGCATCTTCTTATCACTTTAAGGGACAAAAGTGGACCATTTTCCATTTGGTGCAGATTTCTAAATAAGCAGAATCATTTTTGCGGAGTGTCAGTTTTGGCAATAAAAAGATTTTTCAACTTAGTAGGCCCAGCAAATAGATCTAGAAGGAAAGAGTAGAAGTCTTTCAGTTATGATTTCTGAAACCTAGACCTTATTATACAGAACAGCCCACAAATGTGTTTTAGTTTTTGGTTTTACAATTCCGTAGTCAAATTTTCATCAGCCCTGAGCACTCATGAATCCAAAGGAACCTCTAAGGCGCTGCCAGCACTCACTACCTCAAAGTGTACACTCTCTCAAGTCGAACATGATTTTTTAAAATTAAGAGGGGAAAAAGTTCTGAACATTTAGATCTTTCTATTTCTTCTAGGCTTCTTGACTCATTATAATCAGTGTCTGCAAGAAAACATGAAGAAGGAAGAAATTAACTGAAAAATTAGTGGAGAAATAGTCTAATCTTTTTGTTGCAACACATCAAATTCTTGGTTTGTTATTTCACGTGAACACGATGATTCCACTGAGCTTCCTGAATTAACATTTGTGTAAGACATTGGCTTCTGACTGCTGTGCCTTGGAAGATACTTCTGTTAAGTCCTTATTGATTCATAAATCAGAATTTTCATTTGCAACTGCTTTTCTTTCAGACTTTTTGTTGTAGGCACCAGAAATGGAATTTACATTGTCATGTGAATACGACGTCGGGTTTTCATTATTGTAACCCATATGAAATGTTCTGGGTTTTTAGCTGCACCTCTGTGGTTTGAGCTTTCACTGCTGAAGTTCTGAAGGCGCAATGTGCTATCTAAGGAATCGTACTAGACTAAAAATGCACATGTGAGCTTAGATTTTGGCAGGTAAGAATAAATGTTTTATTGGTGCTACTTTTCCTGAAGACACAACAAATAGTGTGGCAAATCTGCCCAAAGTAAAACAAAATCATTTAACAATGTGACTGTAGTGAAAGGTTGGGAGGAAATTACAGAAGAAAGTAAGAGAGCTCATCCGCTATGCTGTTAAGCAAAAGAAGCCAGGACAAGGGGGAATGGCCTCAGGCTCCACCAGGCAGGCTAGACATAAGGAAAATTTCTTCACAGAAAGGGTTGTTAGGCACTGGAATGGGCTGCCCAGGGAGGTGGTTGACTCACCTTCCCTGGAGATGTTTAAGATACAGATGGATGAGGTACCGAAGGGCATGGTTTAGAGATTGGTGGGAAGGGTTGGACTCGATGATCCGGTGGGTCTCTTCCAACCTGGTGATTCTATGATTCTATGTGGCTGTGCTCCAAGGCCAAATGGCATGAACCGACTTGTACCTCCTTTGCTTAGGGATAGTGTTCTTTTGGGTAAATTTGGCTTTGAGGAAGGTCTAAAGCAGAAGGAGGAGGAAGCTAATGAGGAAGATTTGTGAACGATCAGGGATGTGGTTCTCAGATTTGCTCCTTGGACCTACCCTAGTAATGCATCTTAAGCAGCCTAAGTTTTAGCATCCCCACTCCCTGAGGACGTGGCTTGAACACACCTTAGTGTTTACCTAGAATATCTGGCTTTTCTTCCATGAAAATGATAATACAGGAAAGAGCTTCCATGTGCCTGGGGTTTGACTCAGAAAACAAAATGGGAGATTTCTGGCATGAATATATATTCAGAGGTATTCCGAGGTGCAGCAGGGAAGTCATGGTGCTAATTTTCTTTGCTGAGATAATTATAAATGCTTATTTTTGGTTTTTAACAAATGGGAATTTAGCTCCTTAGTGGGTTATAATTTACACATTGCCTGCATTTAAAATACTTCTGTTTAGTCACCAGTAAAATGGCTCATAAAGTTCAAACACAATAATGCAGCAGTGGGATGCAACTGAAATCTTCCCTTTGACAGGCAGCTCCTGCAGATAAAATGATCAAACTAAGTGTGACTTAGATAAAGAGGTGCCCACCCCAGATTTTGGAAGCACCAACATAATCTTTTAACACATGGTGTTATATTGACTCCTGCAAGTTAAATAGAAGTAAAGCTACAAAGAGTTCATTTAATATCAGGCCAAAGAAACATTTTTTTCTGTAAGGATTTTTCCCCACAGGTGGGAAAGCATAGCATGAGCTTAGACAGGATAATTAAGAGCTTTACCTAGAGAAAACTACCATGTTAATTCTTGGATTCCTCTATGGGCAGCACTGAAGGTGAACAGCAAATGGGCTCAGTAGGCTATTAAATAGGACTGGGGGTCAAACAAAAGATTGCCATGCTTCACCTTTTGTTTTCCCTTCTCATGAAGTGAAAAATAGACCATTAAAGTGTTCTGGGGAAAAAAACTGAGAAATGAGCAGGCTCTCTACAAAGGTCCCAGTAATGTGATAGGGAGAATTGCTGAAAATGTACAGAAATAGCTTGAAAGCTTCATTTTGCCTTTTGTAGAACAGAGATTTCCAAATTTAAAGCAAGTCTTTTGGCCACGGACATACAACATCAGGCTTGTTTATTAGGTAGAGAAGGAGAGATAAGTCCAACAGGAAAACTTCATATATTTTCTCTGAAACTGGGTGATTTCAATGTCTGACATTTTCAGGTTGACAGAATGTATTCTGTAATCTAATTTTTCTATTCTATGCTTCTGTATTATGAAAATAACCCAAACAAAATGCTTTGCTATTAAATTAAAATCAGTTTATCTCCATCCTGAGCTCATAGATTGCTGCTGGCTTTTTAGAATCTGATGACGTCACTGGCAAACCCCTCTGACAAATTTGTTTCATCATTTGACTTCCTTCATGGCAACAAATATTGCAGGTAAAATTCATTTCAGTTATTATTATAATGTAGCAATTAGATATTAAATTCTAAGCCAGTCTGATTTTAGGTACCTGCTGTTTGTCAGTTCACAAAAGAAGCATCTGATACTATTTTATGATATTTTTTTAGATGTTTTTAATGTGACTTCTGAACATTAGTAGCTGCTGTTACTAATAGTCATCCTTTCTCAGAACTGACAAGTCTCTGCAGCAATATGATGCTACAGTAACTTCTAGGCATAAAGAGAAAATTGTGGAGGCCTTTTGTCTTACTATAGACATTAATATTTCTGTGTAGGTGAGATTTAGTTCTCTTTTTTCAGTATTTTAATGTTGAACATTAGTTATATGTAATATAATTTGAGCACCACTTTTTAGAGAAAGGCTCTGCAGTAATTACCATTGATTAGATGAAATAAAGCAGAATTCTATACACAGATACTTTGAAAATCTGCAAAAATCTTTTCCATAGCATTCTGCTGAATTTCATAGCAGAACTACTAAACTACATCTACCGAACATCTATCATTAGAACAATGAAACAAACAAAGCATTTCAAAAAAGCTCCTATTTCATTAAATTTTATAGTACTACTTCATAATGGACAAAGAAACAGTTCCTTTAAAAATGTCCTGTTTAGCCCATGTTCTGGCATTTAGAGATTACCTATTTACAACAACTAGTTACAGAGCTAGCACATGTGGATATATCTGCATCTTTTATTTTAAAAACCATCTTTTGTGTTGTCCCCTTTTTGACCAACCACAATTCAGTGTGTCTTTGTTCCAAAAGGGAAGAGAAACAGATGATGGGTGTTCCTCTGAGCATATAAAAAGTCCTGCTTTGTAGAGCACAGAAGAAATTAAAGAGAGACTCTTTTATTGCTTGCCACTCTAAATCTCGTTCAGCCAACACTTAGCCTCCCACTTCATGGTTGTCTCCCAAATTCATAGCCAAGAGCAGAATGGGCTTTGTTCAAGCTTCACATTTGCCTTCAGGCTGTAACATGAACTCAGCTGCTTATTATAGCAAGCTACTTGAAATAAAATGATCTGTTTCAACAAATTTCATCTTGCAGTGTTATTATTATCATCTTTGTAATTTATGAAGGGAGTTTTTATTATGAAACTGCCTGTGAGCTATCACAGGATGCCTTGTATAAATATAACTTCCACAAAAGAGCTCAGATTCAAAAAGTAAAATGAGAGACAACAGGTGGAAGAAGCCATCAGCTGGAAGGGAGCACAAGGGAACAATGAAGCAATTACAAACAGTTGACGAAGCAGCAGTCAGAGAACACCAGCTGCTTAACTATTGCGGGATCTCTAATTACAATTCTTCTTAGGAGAGTGAATTACTCTTGGAACGTTCTGCCTAGAACACTCCCTCAGGAAGGAGTATGTGATTTTGGGAAGAAGGAATACACAGCAGGGAGGAGTGCGAGGACCCTGTGCTCTCTAAACAAGGCAAAGCAAAGCAAGGTCACATGTATGCAATACATTCTTCTACATATTCTGATCAATAAATCACACATTGCAGTAGCGGTCCTTGAGCTGTTAGCATATGGATCTCTAACATGATAAAATGTGTTATTTCAGTATCTACATTGAGCCACTAAGATAGATTATGTAAAATATCTTAGTGCTAATGGCTCCATGCTATGCATTGACATGATCTGTCTTAATGGCTTCTTTCCTTCACAGCTGCTATAATACACTATGTCAAAGCATAATATTGAGTCTTTCGTTTGAAGCGCTACATCATATCAAATCCTCTTTTCTGGTTATTCAAACGCATAATGTCAGCACATAACATGGAGCTCATAAGTGAATCTTTGACAAGATGTATCATGTCAATGCATGGTAATGACTGTTACGATATCAAGTAGTGCTTAAGTACGAAAAAGTTACTGTTTGTAGGCACAGTAAATTAAATCCAAAAGCTTTGGGTTTTGTTTTGTATTTAAAGGGAGATGGTTGGCACTACAGACTACTTGGAAGGAACTTACATAACTAATGGAACACTTTTCTCCTTTTTATGAACCTGTAACTTTTCTGATANACAAGATGGAGACGGATCCGGAAAAGGAAGTGTATCCCACCCCCAATTACACCCTTATTTATGTAGAAAATGTTGCATGGAATACCTGGGAATTGTAGTTTTTCCTCAGCCACAACCTGGCTATTCTGAAGGGGTCAAAATCAAACCATGACAAACCTGTAACTTTTCTGATTAGAAGTGTATCATTTCAAGCAAGGTTAAAAGGAATGCAAGCAGCTTATTCCTATGTGCAGTGCACAGGAAAGGTAATGGAACTTCCCATGGGTCATTGTTAAACTATTTATTCCCCCGAAAAATCGCAAATTTGCTGGTGTTTTTTTGAAATTAAAACTGCAAAGTTCCAGGTTTGGCACTATTCCTGTGATGAGAGCCTTCCAAACTGCCCAAAAAGAAATTGCATTGAAAATTTTTGTTCAAATAACTTTTGCCCTTTGTACAACTGAGAAGAGTTGTTTAGACTACTGTCTTAGTCCCATGTCAACTATGAGTTCCAAAACCATAAAATGCTTTCATTTTGTGCTTTCTCAGTATAAATTTGTAGTGATGCCTGTAGCTGCACATAAAAAGCAGTATTTTAATAGCAGAGATTGAGTTCACTCTGTGGTACTGGAATGAAGACATTTCCTCTTCTAGGATTTAAGGATCTGCAACAACCAATAGTGAATTTTTCATATGAAGCACAACAGTTTTGCCTGGAAAAATTAACAAGCAGCAGTAGGACACAGAGTCTCCTCAGAAATGGAAACAGCAATTTGTTGCATGCCTCCGTGTAGTATTCAAAATGTCCATGACTCACAGGCATCCTAGAACAAAGTGAGAAGAATCTACTCTCTGGACTTTTTCTTAACAGACTAAACAGAAATGTAATGGGGTGAAACAGAGAAGAGAAAAAATATCATTATATGTATATGCTTATGCAGCTGAGCTTGTGCTTCCACAAGAAGAGTGTGCTACTAACCTTATCATTTTTAGTTATGTGAATAGGTAATTTAAAATAATTTCAGTGTCTAAAGAATGTGGTAATATTTGTACACCCTATTTTTTTTTAATTACCTTAATTTTCCTAATGTATCTTGATAAACGGGCTGGAGACTTAAAGGCACTGGTTTCTGCAGTGAAATCAGTCCATTCAGTGCTAGGGATTTGAGTCTTTTTAACCTGATTCTTTTAACTTTATGCCGGATAGGGCATCCTACGATATATGAAATGCCACTAGGCACCTGTTTGTGTGATGTGGGCAACTGAACCCAGTCCTACAGTTCCAAATTTTGACCATAAGAAGCTTTAAACACCCTTTTTCATTCCTCTGACATTAGATTCAATTACCTGAAAAATCATCACCTTTAATCTTTGTTTCAGGTCTCAGAGAATGGAAACAGTTACATCTACCAGCTGTCTTCCCATAAACTGACTGAACTTCCAGGTAAACGTTGCCTATACATAATCAAAGAGAAGTAAGTGTACATGAGAATTATACAATATAGCATACATGGTAACAATAGAGAGTGATAAATTTAAGTTCATAAGTCATTACAGAGCTGAAAAACCAAAATAATTACCATTTCCTTTTTCCCAATAAAAGCAGTTTATGAACACAAATGATTAGCCATGATTAAGAATAACAAAATAGCAATAAAAATTTGCATATATGTACCTAAGAGTTTGTATCTCTAAAACCGAAACAATGTCAGTCAGGAAGGAAATACACTCAGTTAATCCATATTTCTAAATTAGAAGCCCATAATTTTTATCGTAGGTGAATCTTTTTTCAGATGGGTTTCTTCCTGCTTTGAGAAGGTATTTCTTCATTTTTTAGAAACAGTGAGGTGCATATTTACAAAACATTCCTACATAGACACATGAAACATTTATCCCCTTCTATATATTTTGTATCATTACAATAAAAAAGGCAGAGCAACCTAGATGTCCAAAAATTCAAAGTGTTTGTTTCTGACAAGGCAACGACACGTGCCCAGCTGAAATTGAACCAGTGTGTCTGGAAGGAAAGTTCTCATATAAAGCTTGGATGAAAGGGACAAACTGGAGAGCCCCACACCTGCTGCAGACTGTGGTGCCACCCTACATGAGCTGAGTGGCACAGGCCAAACCATGTCATGCTTCAGCTATCAGACCAGAGGAGTTCACCAAAAAGAGAGTATGGGAGGAAAGAGAATGGAAATATCCCACCTGACACTGGTTTCATGCGTTGCTAATAAATCAATGTCTGTGTTTTAGCAGCAGAAGACAACAGTATCAGTCACCAATGTTATTTTTAACCTATATTGTACATTATTACTTACAAATTAATAGATTATATCAGGTCTTCTGCCTGGGCAGTATTTAAGATATTAAGATGAATTTAAAAGACCCTAGTTCTGTTTTTAAAAAGTCCGCTTGTTGCTAACAAACTCTCACTGGCGGTTGCACAGCAACCTGGGTCCCTGAGCACATGCAGTCAGCCTCCCTGATAGCCTTTGTCTGGCCCTAGAGCTCCCTGTATTCAGCACAGAAGTGGAATGAATTCCCTTGTTTTGGCTGGAGTTTTGCCTAGCAAGTGAAGCAGTCACTACAGATCACAGAGATAGATACCTAATGTAGCTTTTACTTATATGAACATATTTAAATGCACTTTCTTATGAATATCCCAAATTCCTGGGCCTTTGAGAAAGATCTCTTCTTGGAGATGTTGCTGACTTCCACTGCATTGATTGTCGCTTGATTTCTAGGTAATATATAAATATCCAAACTTAATCACAAGTAATTACTGAATTCAACAAATCCAGTTCATCCTCAGTGCCTTCCAAATGGTACAAACACAATTCCTTTTGATATTCTTTTTGTTCACCTGACAGCATTTTTGCAACCATTTTAGAACAAAGATATTTAATGTTCAATTCTTCCATTAGAATGCGTCAAACTCTTTCTCTGTCCAAACGAACTTTCTCAGCTACTACTATAACACTAAGCCTTTTGTCTTTTAAAATCACATCTCTTACTTTTTCATTGTTGTCATTGGTAACTGCTGTGCTTGTGTGGCCTGGGCAATCATCACCATTCATATTTTCTCTGCCTTCCAAAAATTGTTTATGCCGTTTAAAATCACATGAACAAGACATGTACTCCTCACCATAAGCTTCAGTCAAAATTTTTCATCCTGGATTTCTTCAGTTTCACAAGAAACTTGATGTTTACTTGCTGTTCAATTCTCAAACACCAACATTTTCAGACCAAGGGTAAGAAAAAATCTATATTTGAACATTCATCCAGTTATACTGAGTGAAGTGATCAAGTTGAGCCTTATCTCACTGTGATAGGTTAGAAATGTCTTTGTCTCTCCCCTCCCAATCTTGTTATCTAAGCCATAAAGTTAGTCTTGATTTTTTTTGTGTGACCTCATATTCAGTTACCAGTTTAATTCCGCGCACCTATTTAAGCCAGAACTGAAGTATGAAAGCATTGTATTTTTGTCTCAGAAATATTAAGCGAACACAGTGAGATCTGCAGTTATGGGGTATGTACACATGGTGGCTGACATTCCATGTTTAAGTGATTGTCTAAACAACATCGAGTTAAAATTACTGAGGGTTTATTACATAAAATAAAAGTGAAGTGAAGTGTTGTGTGACAGTTTCTTTGAAAACTACTACCAGTTGGACAAACCTATCATCGGTTTACTTCAAGGATTTATTTTAAAATTCAAAAAGTTGTATGTCAGACTCTAGATGAGTCTTATTTAATTATCATACCTCAGAGCATATCACCTTTCATGAGAGATCAGATGAAGTGGATATTAATTTCTAGTTTCCTTTGGATTCTGTTTTTGACATATGTATTTGATTTGCAGATCCATTAACTAAATGTCTCTGGACTAATTTTTGCCTTATTTGGCATATTAAATGCACAGCCAACTGTAAGATAAAATGCCAGAAGGCATTGCTGCTCGGAAAAGGACAATAATGCTGGAAAAAGTGGACTGTTGAAACATACCAAAACACGTTTCTCAAAAAAATGTTAGTAGATTTTCACATTTTCAGGGTGGGTTTTTTGTTTTTTTTTTTTAATGAAGGCAATGTCAATTAAAGGGCATTCCAAATATGCATATGAACTTTCTTATATGCATCTATATGCTTGCTTATATACGTATATTTATTCAAAGTGTTGAGGTAGTACAATTAAATTTCCCCAACTCGCTCTTATTCTGTATGGGTGCTCTTGTTAGCATGCTGGATGAAGCAGGGGGCTTGCATTTTATCAGTGTGTAGCTAATCCCACTCAACCACATTTTCAAAATAGAAAAAGGATATAAAAAACTCGGAGGAAATACACTGGGAATAATGATGCTTTGCTGTTTATAAATGTTGGACCCATTCTATGTAGGTGCCTCTATAGTGATGCCATCTGCAGCAAGATCCTTTGAGGTACAGCACTGCATTCATCTGGTGTACTTTGGAAAACAGATGAGAAACCAAAATATTTTAATGTATTCTCATTCTAGAAATTGTTTGGGAAATGCAGGACAGTGAAATTCAAAAGTGAAGTATTGGCTATTTAGAAATAATTTAGGTAACCACATCCATTGAGATGACTTAGCAACGCCTGAGGAGGTGAAAGAGACAACTTTAGAAGGTGGAAAACTGTCCCCATCCTTTTTTCAGTAAGGTGGCAGGCAGCAGGAGGTCCCATACACTTCTCAAGCATATCACTGGCATTTTGCAGAGAGCAGAGAATCAAAGGGAAATCAATTGGTAGCTACCTTATCCCTAATACGAATTTCATCTTACTGTGTGTAACTGATTTCAAGTAACATCTTAATCACCATTATGAGAACATACATTGCTGTATTTAACATTTTCTTTAGATGTAAATACTCTGAATTGTATTAAGCTGTCCTCGTGTCAGGTATTTCATAATTTGAAGTCCAGTGTATGTCGGATAACTAGGGTCCTTGAACTGCCAGTGCAGAGAGGCAGACACTAGACAAGAGCACTTCAGCTCACTCATGAATTTATACAGGATTCTCGTTTTATATCAGCCAGGGCAAGATTCATCTCCAGATTCAGAAACCAACATTTAAATATCTCTGTCTCCTCACTTTAGTTCAGTGTCTAAGCTCCCATATTAGTCACTGGAGTGCAGTGGTGGGATAGAGATGCTTATCCATAGACCCCTTCTGACATCTGGGATGCCCTTGAATGTCCAAGACACCAGCAGATCCTGCAGGGATATTTTAGGCTATCACACTGATGCAAGACTCATATTTCTAAGCAACTGAACTGTATCATTAGTGACAGTGCAGCTGCAAGACTCTAAAGGCTTGTGTGACAGTGCTGACTAGATCTCAGCTGACTGTGGTGGAAGCTCACATGGTGACACCTACGTAGACATCTGCATTTGGGTGTCTGAATCAGAACCTGGATCCTACTTGTAAATTTCTCTAATTTAAACCCAGGCCTTTAAAAATGGCATAACTATAATCAGTCACAAAAACCTTATGCCTGATGATAATTGACTTCATGGTAGCATTTTAGCACCTTTGTTTTTTGTTCTATGGAGCATCTGGTTGGCCTAAAGCTTCCTTTGGTGCAAGCCTCCTCTAATACCTGTATGATATCAGTCAGTCTGAGTGGCTGTCTCTGATACCCTATAGCATTTCAATAGGCACCAGGTGCTTACATTTATGCAAATCAACTGTAACAGAAACGTGCTTAGCTCAAAGTAGGTACGTGGATACGGATCTTCAACTGGAAAGGTATCTCTCTAACACCCCACTTTATACCTACCTATAGAAATTCTGGTAGACTCCATTCAAAGTCTTCCAGCTAATCTTTTATTAATTGGTTTTATGTGTGCCAAGGAGACAATTAAATCTGTCATGGCTAAGTTGACTGGACCTATTCACTATATTAAATTTATGCACAACCTTAAATAGTTTTTGTGCTGTTTTTCTCGCAGAGTTCCATAGTTAAGAAACTACTGGTTTAGAAGCAGAAGTCAAAGATCCAACCCAAATAATTAATATTTCTTTATATATCTAGTTCACTGGATTCATGTGTTCTCACCTCAAAACATGGTCATGGAACTGAATAAATCTTCTGCAGACATACTGTAATATTGAATGAAAAAGCTCTAGAGGTCATTGAGTAAATATGAAACTAAATTAATTTGGTTTAGTAATTCTAAGGTGCATCATATTATTTATTGTCCTTTAAACAATGCTCTTTTTGAAAAATCAGAACATTTTCTCTTTTATAAATATAAAATATAGCCATGCAAACCAAAAGATATATTAGTAGATTTCTAATTATGTAGTATGGTGGCGTGTTCTTATTACCTCTCTGTATTATGACACCTAACTTCACCAAAGTGTGCTTTGGTCCCTCAGTGCCTTAGGGTACAGGACATATATTCTACAATTTGCGTGATTCCACAACAGTGTATCAAAGTTCTGACAGTGCACTGAAAGTAATTAAAATGCATTTGAAAGGTCTGGCCCTGGGCATTAGCTCTTTTTATAACATGTATCTTGCTACAGAATGCAAAATCTCTTGTTTCCCAGACCACCCTATTGGAAGGGTAACAAGTAGAAGTGTTACTAAGTAACACCAAGTAATATTCTTAACTGGATTTTTGAGGTGCAGTAACTGATTTTTTTAAATAAATAACTGTATCTTTAACAAAATTAGTGTCTTGTATGATAAATATTCAATCATAATAATTCCTTAATCTATACTCCATACAAATATATTACCCTTCAGCTGAAATAGTACAGTCCATGAAATGTTAGAGCTATTTTTATATAGAAATATAAAATCAGTCTTATATTTGGCGTGGCTGATGAGGGACTTCATTTAATAAAGTATCCACAGTATTACAGACTTTGTAACTTTCTCACTGCTCTTCTGTAAGAACAGTAGACTTTGTTTCCAGCTCTAATTACCAGCTCTACTCCATTATCATTCCTCCTTGCACATCTGCCACTGAATTTATGGGCCATTGTTGTCTTTCTCCTCTCTCAGCATCCACTTTTTTTGTACACCCAAAAGAAACAATAGATATTGTATTACGGTTGTTTTTCCTGGAGAGAAACGTGCCTGCAAATGAGTCCATTGACTGCTTCACTTTCAGGCAAGTTATCTTAAAAAATTACGTGTGAGAACCAGTGTGTTCATTATGGCTGACCTGCTGGGATATCAGCAGTGTGGTGATGTAGAGTTTTTTGCTTATTTTAAGCTCCATATAAAGCTTGAAACATATTTTGTTTATATTATTGATAATAACCAGGATTCATCTGGCATCATTCCAAAGGAAGCACACTGACATAAGTTTATTTCATTCCTCAGAACATATGTTGTGGGTTTTTTTATACTCCTTCTTCAATACAATTTCAGCAGATCATTGCATCATGCATACAAAATTTGCCAGTCTGGAAAGATTATGATAAGAGAAAATTTCAAACGCCTTCTTATTCAATTACTGCTTATTGTTATTATATTCTGTTTGTCTACATGAAGCCTTGGTACCATAGTGAGAAAGAGAAGGCCACTTTACACACGCAAGTTATTTCCAAAATGCAGGAACATTTGAAAACAAATAAGAAGAGATTTACTACTGCATGAGTGGGGAGAGTTTTGTGTGTAAGATAATTTTGTTTGGGTATTAACCAGGCAAGTCCAGACCTCATGGGCTCATGCCTTAGAGAGCATATCAGTGACTGAGGCACCTGCCTCCTAGAAGCACTTATCTTGAAGGCATTGCATTTTCATCTCCCCCTTCGCAGCTCTGAAAATGAACCCCTCATTTCAGTGGGATCAGATGGTAATAAATTCACATAATTATATACTTGTTAAGGAGGTTAAGGTGATTTTGTTTGGGTAACATGACTATAATTTATTGTGTCTGTAAGGTTTGGGGTTAAACAATATTAATGGTTAGTTAATGGCCTAATGAGTCAGCTACAAGCCATTTAGGCATGCAATGAACCTTTCCTTTTCAATGACTCCTCTAATGAAAGATCTATATGAGCGCCTGTCTACTGTCACAATAGAGATAGCAGGCGAGTCACCTAATCGATTGTGATGGTAAATCAATTCATCTGTAACCCTGTTTTCATACAGTGAAAAAGATATGGAGGAAACATTTTACTGTTCCCTTATTTCCAGTTGAATATCTATAAATAAAAGAGACAGTTCCCTATTTGAAAATATTCCCTTTATTACTGTGAGTCAAAAGCAGGGAGAATCTGATTGATGTCCTATTTTATAGATGTGTCGGTTACTTTTGTCATTTTCAGGAGATTTAAAGTTCTTAGAAATTAAATATATGATGCTGAACATCAGAGAGGCTTGCTCTTCACTGTCATGTTTAAGGTTAAGGATTAAGATAAAGCTGATGTGTGCTCTACTTGTTCCTGCCTCTGAACAGCAACCAAAAATGAAGCAGGCTGATTCAGAAAGAAATCTGGAAGTGCCGTTTATAAGAAAAAGTCTTTGATGTTTCTTTTAAATAGAAACTATATTAAAGAATGTTTTAAGACAGCAGTCTATGATATTGATGTTGCTTTAATATCCTGATTTCACGCTGTCCTGTGGGTCTCATTATATATTTTTCCTTTTCTGTGGTGTCCTTAGAACAAACGGATTTTCTTTATCCTTATTATAATCACAAAATAAAACACCAACTATTGTGAAGGCCCTGTTACACCTATTTGTTGATTCTTTCTGACCACCTAATGGGATTTCATGCTTTTTATTAAACTAACTTCTTATTTTGTTGCCTCATTCTTTTCCTAACATGAGAAACCTCAGAAAAGAGCAGTTTTCAGAAATGTTGATCACCTTGCCTCTATAAACTTCAGAAAAATCAGAGGGTTTTAAGCCATCCAAGAAAGGGCATGAAACAGAAATATTCTTAAACAACAATTTTAAATTTGAGTCTATCATCTTCTAAGCAATATGGTTCCAATGGCTGACATGAAGTAATGTATTTCTACCAGTGCTGTATGCAACATAGCTTTATGGGAGTTGCTACCAGTCTTTTTGCTTCAGTTTCACAGTGTCTTAAACATTAAACAGTGACTATGAACCCATACTGAAAACAATCAATAAGGAAAGGAAATTCATATTCTCTTTCCTAGAAGACATATTCTCTTTCCTAAAAGCCTTGCTTTTTTAGGCAGCTGAAATTTGATGGGGAGACATTAGGTGCACCATGGATGGGCAAATGATAACGTGTTTGCTGAATATACAGAACAGAGGAAAATGGTGTGAGTTTGTAATCTGAGGCAATGTCTATACTATAGAAGGTGCATGCAATGGGCCAGCTGACACAGAGCTACCTTGGTATATACACATAAATGCTTTGGCTGTGTAAAACAGTGTGGTTTTGCTCAACTTGCCTGCTAGGAATTATATCTTGACTAATTGTCAAGATGGAAATTGTTTGGGTGAAAACGCTACTTAGCCCAGATGAAAGCTATTCTAGGACCACTCAAATGACTCAACAGTACACATGACCAACTTCCAGGCCAAGGAGTGCTCCTTGGCACTGTCTAATTCAACAGGGAAAGGCAGAGCCTGGATACCTAAAATCAGACACCAAATTGACACATATTTGTTTGCTCAAACATCACTTTTATAAATGCATTTAATAAGAAGAATTTCAGTTTTCAAAGGATCACTCATAATTCAAGACCAATTCTCCTTCCAGATGTTCACCAAAGAATGGTGAATGCATTCCCACATCCTCCATTTCACATGACTTGTTGATATTCAGCATTCCCCTGATGATGGTAGCAATGTATCATCACTTAAATG
>WAAB01020445.1:0-64818 GCA_013389865.1 Piaya cayana | reverse complement strand
CAAACACTAAACCATGTCCCTCAGGACCTCGTCTACTCGTGCCTTAAACACCTCCAGGGAAGGTGAATCAACCACCTCCCTGGGCAGCATATTCCAATGCCTAATGACCCTTTCCATAAAAAACTTCCTCCTAATCTCTAGCCTAAATCTCCCCTGGCGGAGCTTGAGGCCATTCCCCCTCATTCCCCGGCACTGATGTCAGACTGACAGGCCTGTAGTTCCCTGGATCCTCCCTGTGACCCTTCTTGTAGATGGGCACAACATCAGCCAGCCTTCAGTCCAGTGGAACTTCCCCAGACAGCTATGACTGCTGTGAGATGATAGAAAGGCATTTCACAAGCATATCCACCAGCTCACTCAATTCCCTTGGCTAGATGCCTTCCAGCCCCATAGAATTGCTTTACCCCTCTGATCACCATCTTGTTGTCCCTCAGCCTAGGAGGGGTGAGAAGACCAGTTGTCAGTGAAGGCTGAGGCAAAAATAGTTGTTAAGTACCTCAGCCTTCTCCTTGTCTGTTGATACAAGGTCACCATTTTCATCCTATAGTGGTGGTATGTGGTCTTTAACATTTCCTTTTCTGATTTACAGACTTGTAGAAGCCCTTCTTGTTAGTCTTCACTTCCCTTGCCAAGTCCTGCTCAAGCTGCACCTTGGCCTTCCTGGTCCCATCCCTTCACAACAGGGCAGCGTCCCTATACACTTCCCAGGTTACCTGTCCCTTCTTGCACCACCTGTGCAATTCCCCCTTGTCCTTCTCTTTGACCAGCAGGTCTCAACTCAATCACACTGGTCTCTTCCATTCCCTGCCTGATTTTCTACATCTGGGGACTGAGACCTCTTGTGATTTATGGAAAGCATCCTTAAATATTTTCCAGATCTGTTCTGCTCCCTCATCCCCAAGGAACATGTTCCAGGAGGTCCTACTGAATGAGTCCTTGAAGAGCTGCAATTCTGCTTTCCTGTTATTTAGGGTCCTGACTATACTCCTCACTTGCCCTATATCTCTCAGGACCTTGAACTCCACCAGTGCATGATACTCATTATCATTATTCTCTGCTAAAACTAAATGTATGTACCTTAATTTGCATATTAAAGTCAATGTCACAGTCAATCATCAGGTGTTTAATAAACTCATGATAGTTGACATCAATATTTTTCTGTCTCCTGACTGCTGTGTAACATAAATGATCATATAAACATCTCATTCACTCCTCATAGCGCATAGCATATTCTCTTCCTGCAGAGCAATTTAACTATATTTTAAGGAAGCACAGCCTGCCCCAAGAGATTGATTTCTAACAGAAGACAGAATGTCCATCTAAAAGCATCTATAGGAGTAGGTGGATGTCAGTCAAGCCATGATAAGAGTTCTGCCTGACTCCCACACAGTCCTGTGTCTTCTTTCCTTTTCAAGGTCAAAGACAGCTGTGTGCTGACTAATGCTCTCCCGTAGCTCAGTAATAAGTGGTCATTTCTGATTCTCCATAAAAATAATTTTTAATAAACAAGGTTTTCCCCTACCCCTTGGCTCTGAATATCATGATACATGTACAGAACACAGAAAGAATGCAACCAAGTCCAGAAACAGCTTTAAATTAACAGGTCTCGAAAAATCTTATGACAGTAGCACTCACTTCAGTATTGTGTCCCTTCATTAAAACTCCTCCTTTTGAAAATGCACTGTGATTTTGAAAGATCTATCTTTGATCCTATTTGTTAACATAATTTTCTATTTTTCTGTGGAAATTCATGTTTGACTTTTTTTATTTTTCATCATCAAATATCCTTCAGTTTATTAGTATGAACTTAAATACTTACATCAATATTCATTTATAAAATCATTCTAGAATCTTTTAGAATAACAATATTAATACTGAAAATCATGAAAGAGACATCAGCTTTGAACCTTTTTAGTGATTAGCCTTACGTAGCATCAGGTAAGGGGCATACAGCTTCAATCTCAGTCAGAGCATTGCCTACTTAAAAACCTTTTCAAGATCTGCACACATTTCCTGCTAAAGTGAATCGATTTTAAAATAGGATAGAAATGATAACCGCAGGTACTCATTAGCTGACACTGTCTGATTCATCTCTTTGCAACTGCAACATGCAGTGCCTATAATACATTTTCTAATAGACTAGTGCTTACTAAACAAGTACTTACTTCTCTCTCTGGCACTCAGTGTTCAAAAAAATTAACTCTCTATTTTGTGCTTTTGCTGTTTCAATCTCAGATGATGTCTTCCTTTCACTTTCTAGTTGATTAACAGACAAATTCCTGTGTAACACTGCACACATTCTATTCAATGCATTGTTGTCTGCTCTTTTGCTGATTCTCTGAGCTGGAAAACCTGATATTTTAAGCTGCCCTTATGACAAGACTGATGCACACACCTGTCCTGACTCCTTTCTGAACTCGTTAGTGTACTGTTAGAGGGCCAAATATAGAAGACGTCAACTCACCCTCTAAGAACGTGCATGCAATACTCCAAATGAAAAGACTTTTCACTCACAAAACTGGGTTGCGTGAGAACAAGTTCCACGTGCCAGGATGAGTTCTGTAGCTTGACTTGATCTCCCTGTAAATACTGCTCCCAGCAAACAAGTTTGCCTCCACTCATTTCTACTGTAGCACGATCTACTCCCCTTCTCTTGTCTGCCCATTACAAACAGAAAAGCAAAGAATAACTACTTTTTTAAAAAAGGAATATGCCACATAACAGAAAATTAATTATAAGATCCATTTCTTTTAATAAAATTACTCTCAAAAGCACTTACAACAATCACCCCATCTTATCTAGCACAGCCTGTTGTTAGTATTCATACTGTTACTGTTCTAATTTAAATAGTAAATTTTGTAAAACAGAACATTTTTCATTCTTATGTATATATGTGAATAAATATCACAGAGTTCTGCTGCACTGTGGGCGAGCATCTTCTTGGTTCCTACAAATCCATGAAGAGAGGGGTATAAAAGGCCAGTCTGTTATCATGCATCTCTGAATTCCATGTGAAATTCTTAGCTGTGGGGTTTTCCTGACCTAATACGAGCTCCTAAGTAAAACAAGAAACTTGGTCAATTACCACAATTCTGAGGAGAATACTCAATGCCATGTGATGACATATCACCATTTTCAGTGTTTCTTCATGTAATTAGATGATTTTGTGAGGTATCAGCCAAAGTGATGCTACCACAAGAACTGACAGAGTAAGCGTAAGTCCCTTCAGTCTCACAAAAACCAAACTGGTTTTCAGCATTTTCAAAATGTTGATAATCATAAAGCAATTATATTTACTTGATGTTTTCCTAAAAGTATGAACTAATTGAAAAAAAAACTCCACAATTAAAAATAACAAAAATCAAGCAGTAGAGAAACTGTTTTATCTCACATGCAGCATGGGTCTTAGGCTTATCAATGCGGGTTAACTTATTACTTTCACTGTAACTGAATTGACTATAGTGATGGGGATTTGGTGTAAGCAGGCTAGCTTGTAAGGCTTTAATCAAGCAGCGGCAGAGTCCTGCTTGGCTGCACAGTGGACACAGATATTCGAGATTCCAAAAGATACTTAAATCCCTGTTTCCCGAAACTGACTGGAATAATTGCCTCACACATCTCAAGAGGTCACAGTCCTATCTTCAAGTAGCAGGTTGTAGAGCTTGGCTGACCAAGCAGGCATGACACCATTCCTGCTAGACTCAACATTTTGATGGGTACCTGATTCTCCAAGCCCTTGGAAAGCAGGAAATACAGGGAAATAGCTTTCTACAACTTCTCCTTCAATTCAATTCTCCCTATGTGAAGATGCCAAGAATTTGCCTTGGATTGAAATATGTCAGTCTTCTTGAAATAGCATGGAAAGGGCTGTAGGTTTTCTTTTTTTCCTTTTTTTTTTTTTTTTTTTTTTTTTTTTTTTTTTTTTAGTGTTCTCATTTATTTCCAAGCTAAACAATCAATCAGTGCTTGAAACTGAAAATCCTTTTTCAGTCAGTTTTATTTTTTAATTCTTGTATGCCTTTAAAAAATGTGGTTAGTCTTTCTGGAGCAGTGATTTGCTTTTGAAAACTACCCTAAATCAAAAGAACCTATCCAGCCAGTCACTTCTCTGATATCGGCAAATTAACATCCCAGAACACATGAAAGAAGAAAACATGGTAAAGCAATACACTTTTCCTTCCGTTTCTGTGCTTGCTAAAGCTCTCAAAGTAAAACATCTATTAATCTTTTAAAAACATTGAATTTAATTACCCTGACTAATGTTAGCTTGTACCAAATGTTAGAGATATGTTTTCCTTCATACAGTACAGAATGTTCTTCTAATTTTAAGTTTATGTAACTAAACTCCAGTCCTTTGAGTAGTTTCCTAGCTAATTTCCACTGTCAATTGGCATGAAAGCGACTTCTCTGCAGTTATCTAGTCACCTAGTTTACTTTTTGTCACCCAGACAAGTGTGTGAAATGCAACATTTGATGTTTCTCATTTGAAGTCCAACACCAGTACAGAGTAACTTGTATCAGCTTTCACAAGATCATTACAGGTTTTACTAGAAACATCACAAAATATGTTCTTCCTCACTATCAATACTGGATCTGATTTCCCTTATATTGGCCGGGGAAGGGCTGAAGGATACAATACTTATATTCTGATAAGGCATTGAAGGGTTAAGCTGTAGACTACTTCAGCTTGCACACAGGGTAATGGGTTGTAGAAGGTGAAAACAGGTGATCGTTGATCCTGCATTGCCTCCATCAGGGCTCCAGAAAGCCAGATTGGTTGCTTCTTCTGCCACAAATAAATAGTGGGTGGCAACTACTCCTGAAGAGATGCTTTGTGCAAGGACATCATCATTCAGAAACAGTAGTCTCCTTCCTGACCCTTCCTACTCCTCTGTCAACAGTGGCAAAAGGAGTCTAGTCTCCCAGGGCTCTGCTGGGACCCTTCTATTCCCTAAATCCCCTGTTGCAAACCAGCGTGAATCTGGCTGGACTGCAAAGCAAAACCAACAGTTGTTTTCTGACAGAAGAAGTAGAACAAAATGTTTTCTACTATTCAATGTCTTGAGCAAAAGGAAAAATCATACATATTCATACATATACACATACACCTATTGTACTTTAGTATTATTTTTTCAAGGGGGTAAGAGGAAGAAAATTCGAAGCACATTCAAACCCAGCAGCTACAGAATACAGGAAAATAAAAATATAAAATGTAGATCTGTTTGCACAGCTAAGCAGAAATATGTGAATCATTGAGCTTTTTTGAAGTGGGGATACACGCAAAGTGGAAGGGATGAAGATTGTTTCTGCTTTGTATAATCTTGGTCCTATGGTACCAAGTCCTACAGGGATTTTGAGACTGTCCTGTGGAGGGCCAAAGTATTTCCTTCTAACTTAAAAGCCCTTTTAATCCAATGGTGAGACATGGATTTCAAAATGTTAATGAAGTCCCTGATTCATCAAAATTATCCTTGATCCAGTTTTATTTATGATTATTTAGTAATAACCATTGCAAAACAAAAAATAGGAATGAAGTCAAACATTGCTGTTACTCCATCTCCATACTAAGAAGTAATCATAACCACCCATTACAAAGATGATCTACATTGTCAAGAAAAGTCTGAAATTCTTTATTCACTCTCTCCTGGGCACTTACATGTTTTAGCTTTTTTCCAGCAATAAGTTTCCTTGCCCTCTCAGGGAAGCAATGTAATTTTATAGTATTTCTATCTTCCATTTTGTATTTGTTTCTTTTTAATGGACTCAATGGACCATTTTTAATTGCAGCTCAAACTTGCTGATTATGGCTCATACACACTCTGAGAATAACACTAAACTGTGGCTTGGCATTGGTGGATTCAGACGCACAAGCAGCTTGAAAAAAGTCACAGAGAAGGGAGATTACCTTTCTCAAAAATGCTATGGTAATCTGCCAAGAACTATTATAAGTACAAAAAACCTAACAGAAAATAAACGCAATTATGAATGGTAGAGAAGCTTAAGATTTGAACTTATTCCTGCAAAATGCATGACAACCACAAAGGGAGGGAGAAAAGCACTCATTAGTAGGAGAAGAAATCACTTAATGCATGAATGAAAAATCTTTGTCC
Organism: Piaya cayana; assembly: GCA_013389865.1. Lineage (NCBI taxonomy): Eukaryota > Metazoa > Chordata > Aves > Cuculiformes > Coccyzidae > Piaya > Piaya cayana. The sequence continues at coordinate 58,708 of WAAB01020445.1, read as the reverse complement.
AAGCAGCAATCAGTCACCACAACTACAAGCTGTTTCCAGAGGGATACAATAGAATCAGGTACTGGGAAAGATGCAGAGAAGAACAAAACCATTCAAGGCAGAAAGAGCAGCTGGACAAGAAAACAATGTACAAACCAGATGTCTTCAGCCTGGAAAATAAAAATCAAAGGAAGATGCAATGGAGGTCTACAAAATCATAATCTAAAAAGCAGGAGCATCAAATAAAATGTCCAGAGGATAGGTCCAAGACAAAGGAGGTCAATTTTGAATGACATGTAGTTCAACTTCAAAACTTACGGTGTGTGAGTATTGTGTACAGGAAAGTTTACCTGAATTCAAGAAAGTTTTAGACAAATTTTTCAATGGAAAACAATCCACAAAGGGTTACTAGTCATAAAAAGACACTCTAGCTCAAGAAGTGCCTAAGTCGTGGGTGTCTGGAAGATCAGCAGGCATACTGAGGGAAGTGTGCTTGCCTTTTGCTCTTTCTCTGCTTTCCGTTGGTCAGTGTTAAAGACAGATTACCTGCCTAGGTGCAACTCTCATCTGAATCAGTAAGCCTTTTCTTGTACTCAAATATCTTCATAAACTTAATGCTTCAAAAAACTAAATGCTTACCTTCCTGCCTGTTGTTCATACCTAAATACTCAGCTCATATTTTCTACAAGTTTTATCATTGTATACCTGTCAGAATATTAGATCAAAATGATTTTGACATTATATGGATAAAACAAATATTTAGTATTGTGTTTTACAAAGGGGAAGATCTGGTTGCACTATTCAATAGAGACATCATCTAGCTTTTAAAAATTTAAATCCACTAGTGGAACAAACAAGATCCTGAGAATTCTAAAAATACATCTGGCTTCTTTGGTGGATTAGCAACTGAAGGATTTTCACATGTTGAGGAGACAGATTTCAGAGATGCATTTATTGGCATGCAGGAAAAAGAGAAGATGATAAGCACCATCTATAGCTAGGAGAAGAGAGTCACAAACAAGAGTCCAAAATTCTACAGCAGTACCACAGCCATGGTAAGAATTTTGGAGGCCATAAGCACACTTGCATGTGCAGGCAGCCCACAACAACACAGCAAGACATTGCCTCCAAAAAGAGCCTTTCCATCCTTTGCAGAGTGAGTGAGGCCAGTCAGATACATGGCAATATCACAGATAAACACTGCACAACAGCAAACCAACTGCACATGCATAATTAATCAGTGTTTTTCCAATATTCAGGCTGCCTCAGCAGCTCGGCTTCCAAGTGCTGAAAGACCAAAGTTGAGCCTAGGTGAAAAATGTGATGTTCCATACACATCTGACACAAGAAAACAACATAAAATACCATACTGTGTAAGACATTTGACAATGTTTTCACTCACAGACACTGAGGGTCCTCTCAACCTGGAGGACTGAAGCCCCTGACTTGTGTACAGTATTGTATATTCACATCCACACACACATGAATACAATGTGCTATCAGTATAATGTCACACTCTTAGGTAACTGTGGACATACTTTTGGGTAACTGTGATGGAAAGTTTGCAGCCTGCACAGATAAATAATAAGGAAAATTATGTTGAAAAAATCTTTTGACACTGCACAAAGACCTGATAGGCCATGAAAGGCTGGTTCTCTTTTGAAAGTATTAGAGAAGGAGGAAAAAGGAAGAGAAAAATCTGAAATAACTAGAAGAGTCTGAAATAATGGGGCAGAATCAGAGAAAATCTGAACTCTATCATGTATAAAAGCTAGGATGAGTAATAACAACATAAATATGGAAAAATAAAATTAAAATTTGAAAGGAAAGTTGGTGTTAAGGATATGCAACAGAAAAGAATGAATATCCATCTTTCTTTCCTGACCCAAAAGAAAATCCAAAATTATTATACATGTACATTTTTAGCTTCTCACTGTTAAATCTTTACTTCTTTTCACATCTGCATAGAAATATAAATATATTTCAGCATAAAGTTCTGGTTTAAATGACCACACTAACTTGCTTCTCATTAATATTTTCCACTTTTCATACCGATCGGTTACAGGTAGCCTGTTACTAGCTACTTAGACGAAACGTAACATCTCGGTATTGCCAGGCACACACTTTGCTATAGGATAGTAATTGATTAGGCCTTAAAATGCACATTGGAAACTATCAGCCTCCAGTGTAAAAATGGACCAAGTTATCAACTTCAGAGATACGCCTTCATGTAAGCATTTTCACTTAGATAATTTTGCTAAGAGCCTTTTGCAAACTGCCTAAACCTTGGTGAAATTTTACTTCCCATTAGCACAAACTAGTCAAACACACACAAAAATGTGGTTGGAGATTTCCACACTCCTGTTTCTCAGGAAAGACAGTGGAGAGTGTCCAGAGGAGGGCCACAAAGTTGCTGAAAGCTTTAGAGGGGAAGTCATTTGAGAAGCAGCTAAGGATACGTGATCTGTTCACCCAGAAGAAGAGTCAACTAGGAGGAAACCTCATTGCATGTTACTGCTTCCTCACAAGGGAAGGAGCAAGAGCTGATGTCCTCTCTGGTGACCAATGATAGGACCTGAGGGAATGGCAGGAAGACATACCAGAGGAGGTTTAGGTTGGATATTAGGAAATGCTTCTTCACTCAGAGGATGGTGGAGCACTGGAACATGTTCCCAAGGGAAACAGTCATGGTGCCAAGCTTGACAATGTTCAAGAGGCATTTGGGCAGCACTCTCAGACAGGTGGTGTGAATGTTGAGTTTGTCCTATGCAGGGACAGGAGTTGGACTTGATGATCCTTCCAACTCAGGACATTCTATGATTCTATGATTATAACTTCCTGATGGTAGAAATTTGCTGTAAGAGGTCCCTTGGTCCCACCTCACAGCTAACCTAAGCCATTTTTAGGTTGCTGCCATACTGTGAGAACAGTGTCCCAGCAAAGCCTCAAAGCCCGTGTGAGCCTTGCATGAGCTTACTTGTGCCCTTTGTCATGCCTTACATGTTTCTGCCTCCATGGTCAAAGGGGCCAACAGACATGTGCACACACAGCCACATACACACAAGGTCAACTGTTATAAGAGCTGACAGTAACAAACATACAGCTTGCAGTAAATACATGAACAACATGCAGAGCAGACTTTTCAGATAGAGGCATCAGCTGAAGCTAACTTGCAATTGGTTTATTCAATGACTGAATTTACTAATTAAAAAACAAGCTTTATCTTGTGACAAGGGTAATCCCAGACACAATGAGCTAAAAATCCTTAAGGACAGCTTGTTGTTAACCAACCTACTTGACCTGTCTCACACTTTCTGTAAAAATTTCCTTTGCCCTCCAGTTTAGGCTTCAACCTATGGGCTTCATCCCAACAATGTGTTTCTTAGTTTTTAAACAAAACAATGAAAGCTGAAAGAAAAAGCCAAGAAGCTTTTAAAGAACTCAGAAACATTCAGTAGTGCTGTCTTCTATTCTTAAATTACCTACACTGAACAAAACTATGTCTTTTAAATTAGCACATGAATGAAAGAAGTGCTTCCACTTATAAAAATAAATAGCTATTGCAATAGTTTTGCAATGTGGAAAAATCAGATGCTTTTGGTTTCTAAAGAAATCAGCCTTTCTCTTCCTTGCTAGTCACAATCATCCCCTCAGTCAGTATAGGGCTGACTTACAGTAAGACATCACTCCAATTTATTAATGCAGTCTGTCAAGGTTTGAAGTGGGGTACACCGTTCCAAACAAATCCTTCCAGTATTCAGGTACAGACTGAAGTTGGTTATGGCATGACTCTGCTCCTTTTCTCATAGCAACATCCTGTTAGGTGTAAGCTGGCAGCAGGGACCTGCTCAGTTTGTATTGTATTGGGAAGGAAATTACTGATGGTCATGTGAAGTGGTCACATAGGTGCTTTCCATCATCAGACTGGCCATTGCAGAGAGAATATTAAGGAAACACAGGTGCCAGAGGATAACAGGGCTTTAAATTTCTGTAGGACATCGATATCTGGGCTAACAGTGACTCTGCCTTGCCTGGGTGCAATTTTACGAGATGGGCTCCTGCCCCCTTCTTTGTGAACATTATTTAGAGAGAATGATACAAAAGCTGCCATTGCCCACAGCTTCACCAGATAGCAGCTGGCCACATCCATCCTTTTCCTATCCACCCAGCTGTTGTCATTAATGCAGTTCAAATTATTGCTACCAGTTGCTATTTAAGCCTAAGTTCCAAGGGTGAAGTCTAAGGCAGGCAAGAATTAATGATCTCACAACCTGCCATAAGCAAATAAGAAGTCCCTGCACTAATTTTTCTACCTTGCAGGATCGAGGGGCGGGAGGGTAAGTTGTTTAACATACCAAAGGATCTATATTCCCATTTCTTCTGTAGGAAAGAATTTGACTAGCGTGCCATGGAATAGACAGGGAACTTGAGGTATGTCATGCAAATTTATGCAGAGCTGACTTAAAAGAATAGAAACAGAATTTCTATATATAAACGCATGTCAATTACACTGCATGATTCCATTTTTATTTCCTCTTCTCTGTCACTCATTTTCAGTTGCCTGGTTATCACTTCACACAACCACATATGGGGGACCTCACCTTCCATTTGCACAAACAGAAAAACAATAAATAGCTATTTTTAAGAATCTGTCAGCAACTTTTCATTCAAAAACTGTTCAGAGCATTCATCTGAGGTTGCTAGGTGACAAACTATGTAGTCACTTATCTCCTTATTAGCAAATGCAGAGAACTTTAAAAAAGTTAGAATAAAGGACATTTCTGATTTCAATACTGTCCACACAAAACATTTCAAGGCTGCAAGCACTCAAACTGTTAACTTGCTCATACTTCTGTGAAACTTTATCCTCATCAGCTGCAGGGAAATACAAGTGTCAATTAGACAGAAGCTCCATCATGCTTCTGAAAATGTTTTTTCATTATCTTGATTTGGAGTCTAAATATTTGGTTGTAAATGACACTGCTTAAATGAGAAGTGTCAGTTAATAACTTGCAGTTGCAAATGCCTTTTCTTTCTCTCTTTTTTCTTTTTTTTCTTTTCTTTTGGCAAATTCGTTGTTGTTGTCAACAACTTGATCAAAAAAACATGAACGAATGATCTGTGAAAATGGTAACCCGTAGGAACGCAGCACTGCTGTGTCATGGATCTATACCTAACGTAGTTAGATCACTACTAGGGAGACCCATCAAAACAGTGCATCAATATATCAGATCTTACTGGTCATTCAGCCACCTTTAATTTTGTGATGTGTCCTACTCATTTCGTGGCCTTGTAGTATCCACTCATTTTAATGTTTAATGTCCTAAAACATCTTCAAAGCTAGCAAACAACCATAGGTGTTCATGAGGGTTACTTTCAAGGCTGCAAGGTGCTGCTACAAAACCACAGATGATCTGCAGATGGCTCACTTAATAAGTAGAAAAGACAGGCAGGATAATGAGCAAAAGGTAATGGAACTGTTCAGCAGAACAGCCATCAGTCATTGTACCTAGCGCAGAGTGAAATCACAGAGTTAACTCCTCAGCACCAAGCCTGTCACCTGAGTTGCTTTCCTTTTTCACAGTGAAATGAGTACTGAGGTTTCATACAAGGTACGTTCCTGTATTACTGTACCTTCCTTTTCTTCTAGGCCTGTGTGATGCTACTCTTTACCGAAACACCAAAGAACACAATGTGCAGTACAATCGTACTGTTTGCAGACAAACTGGATACACTCACACCACAGATACTTGTTGCTGGAATAAAAAGGACTTGAAAAAGAGCAACTAATACTCCATCCAAGTCATTGCTTTCCATTTAAGGACCCTGTAATGCTCACACAAATTCAAGGACAGATTTGTATGTTCGTTTCCAGATGATCACAGCTCATATGTTGTGGGTGTACCAGTCAGAAAAGGAGAAAGAGAGAATAGCTGTTCTTTCTCTCTCTGGACTACAGGTAATGATTGCCCCTGCTGTTGGGGTAACTGACAACTTAAGGACTGTGAGAGGGAAAGGGCTGTTAACCTCTATTGCGTTTGCCCAGGAGGGCACTGCTGCATCAATACTAGGTTTTAATTAGGTGTGTGCTTCCATGCACCTCAGGGGTACATTTATAGATATTCTTTGAATGTGGGTTTTGGAAAGTGATTTATCAGAAACAACATAAAAATCAAAATCTAAACATTGGTCACCGTTTTCTCTCACCTCACCCTCTTCCTAAAAGTAGGATTTTTAAACCTTCTATATTGTTATTCTATGGATCATGCTTCCACTGCTTCCTCTCATTCAATGTAGTTTTACTTGAGATCTTATACAAGTTCTGATTTAATAAATATATTCATGAAAGAATTCTTCTTCCTCCTCTACATGCAGATTTCCATGATGGTACTCCTTCATTCCTCTGTTAAAGTCATGCCATTCAGAATTCCAAATATTTAACTGCTTGAATTGTCTAAAATTAAACTCTGTTAAGACAGGTTTGGTTTGGTTTGATTTTCAGAAACCTTCCAGATTCCATGTCTCCTAAGTGAATATTATTGGTGTCAGTGCATAGCCTGGCTGAATCAGAAAAGTCAGCACAGAAAACCAAGCAAGGTGTCAAAATGTTCATACTGAAAGGAGAATAGCAGCATCAACCATTGATTTTCATGTGTCACATCTTCCTGCTCACTGATATTCTGATTAAAGGCTTACAAGTATAAATCTGGAATTATTTCATTGACTCTGGTAGAATAACTTCACATTTACACAGGTGAAATTGAGACCTTGGTCCAATCTTCATTTTGTATAAAATAGCTCACTTCATAGCTTTCCTCACATGAAAGTAGAATTTATGCACACACAATTAAAAAAAAAAAAAAGCAGAACAGGAAGTAATACATACATTTAGGGGACTGAATTCACCTTTGTAAAGTTCTTTTTCATAGTATCAGGGATGAATTTGTCCCTTTTTGTTGGCTGCAGGAACTCATGGTGTTATTTTACATCCCTACATTTCTTTTTTTTGTTTTCGTTCATGCCAACAAGACCATGAGTAGGCGTCACATAAGATAAATCTCACTAATTTTAAAAAAGAAAAACTAGTGAACAGGAGGTGATAAATACTGTGCTGCCTACTCAGGTTCTGTCACATAAGATGTCACTTCTTCATTTTAATTATATTTTCTGCCAACTCACAAAAGCAAGCAATTTGTACTGCATGTGATCTTACCTTTTGCTATGGAATGTTTCTGCAGAGCCAACTGCAAAACGCATCTCATTGTTTCTGTCCCAGTTTTTTCCCTCCCATATTCACTTTTATGTTTGCTTCCTAATGTTCTATAGAAACTGGCTCTTCAGGAAATGTTAATACATCAATAACAGCTTGTTCATTGCAAAATGACTCAGAGTATTTGGACACGGAATTCATTTTTTCAAGCATTATTAAAACACAGAGGGAGCCTAAAAAGTCATCTGCATTTGTTAATTCACACTCACAGCTAGCTATTTTTCCTACAAAATTCTACTGGATTAAAAAATCAAAAGCTAAAAAACTCTGGGATCTAGAATGCACTAACAGCAAATCCTTGCCTGATTGCATGGCAGGCAAGAGTTCTTGTCATTCTAGAGGGTGAACTAAAATGATCTTCTAGCAACACCAGCTGTTTGATTGACTGCTAACACCGACAGGTGCTGTGAGAGGAAGGGCTACCACCAGCAGAACTGGGCTGATCAATGCATGTCACCAAAACAGTGTCATGTGCAGACAGACCACAGACGTAGCGCTAAAATCCCATATTTCACCAAAATAAAATTCACTTTGCAAACAGGAATGGGAGTTTTGTACAAAAAACTCTTGCTATAATAAATGAAACCAAAGCCCAAGGAGCACATACCAGAACTCAAGCATAACAACTACATCCTTCAAGAGTTTTTAACACAAGGTTCACACTGAATTCAGTGCTTCTGTGAGCGAAGGAGGTGCAACAGTGGCTTTGATCAATTTTATCTGAAGTAACACATCTCAAGAATTATTTTCAGTCACAGTATGAGAAGCAAACAAAGAAATTGTTTATTATTACCCTACTAAACTGGAATGAGGGAATGAATTGTAGGATGAAACCTACTCTAAACAAAGAGTATAAACAGAAAAAGCACAAGATTGGGTAACTTTACCGCACATATAAGGGGCAATCAAATAGTTGAATTATGCTGCAAACAACATCAGATCTGAGCTTGGGTAGTTCATGTAAATCAAAACAGTCAGATCACAGTCTGGATGCAAAATCACATTTCTGAAGTAATCAATGTTGTGATATTTGCACTACAACTGTCCAGTCAGAGAGGCAGTATTTATGATCATGTTCAACCTCGAACAAAAGAACATACTGCCTTTTCATTTGACCATTTATTTTTCATGAATCACAATATCCTTATTAACAAAAAAAAGAGATTGAATAAGAGACTGAGCATAAAATTTAATTACATCTCAAGTAAATATATAGATACCCTGATAGTTTATGCTTGACAAATGAAACAATGACCAACTAAATTATCTGTTCATCAGCAGCAGCCTTCTGCTCAAGGATAAGTTAAGTAAGTTCTCCACCACTTAAGTGCCTGGAGATCTTCCCTGTAGAAATGCTGCTCAATTCAAACTCGTATCTCTGCATAGGAGGGAAACTTAGGGTGTTCAAAGCCACAACTTGGCTTGTTTTCCTGAATCCATCTCTATTGCTGGATCCAGCAGAGTACTACTTGTATACCTGCTGAGACAAGTCTAATTTAGGAAAGAATAACTTCAGAACCTCAGCATTTGCTTTCTTGACACCTCAAGCCTCCTCCTGGGAAGGGAGCATTTACTTTACCTGACTATAAAGCCAGTCCTTTCCTCTTCCTTTTGAAAAAAAATCTATTTGAATGCCATTTACCTCACAGGAGCCTTTAAATAAAATTTGTTTATATTTAGAACAGGCATTCTTATTTCTTTGTCTACTGGTAATTTTCTGACAAGTTTTCTTTGATTGCATTGATAGAAACACAATATAATTCTAAAGAATGTCACAGATAAGCCTTTACCACAGCAGTCAACACACTCCAGTGAAACATTCTGAGTCTGTAAGATCCAATTTTTTTAAACAGAAATTATGTACAATGTTAAATACATGTCATAGCTATCTTATGTAAAGTATAAGTTGCAAAGTTAAAATATGAGGAACAATGGATTTACTGAAGTCCAACAAAATTTCTCTAGATTTTAGTGCCATAAAACAGGGCCCAATGTCGCAAAAAGACACTATCTGCAAAGGAGTCAAATACCTGCTCTTTTTGAAGATAATGAACACGGCATTTAACCTGTTTCTTGAAGCTGACTTCCCAGCAGTTCTGGAAGATCTAGTGAGGGAATAAATCAGATGACTGGGAAAGTTCATAGATATTTGGATATTTTGTTCATACCAGAACTTGGAGTCAATAAAGATGTAGTTGAGACTCATTCACATCTTTCAGCATTTTGCTGTTCTAACCCTTCTTTCTGTTCTCTTCATGTTTTGTCTATATAACATCAATATAAGCTATGAACTTGTAGTACATACCTGAAAGAGTTTTCCAAGACTTCTTGTGTTTCATTCTCCTTTTGTTTTATTAAACTGCTAATAAATTCTCATATTTGTAAGAGAAAATTTAAACAGATTAAAATTGACTACATGGAGTCAGATTCTCTTTAATGTAAATCAATACATACCCTGGCCCAACTGAAAACACCATTTCTAATAAAGATACTGATATAATTTTGTTAAAAAACAAATCATCATGAGTCCAAATTTATTCTATATCTTATTTAAAAGCAGGGTATAAAGGCAGAGCTGGCTTTGTGAAGTTAGCTAAATGTAAGGAAGAATGGGAAGCTTCCACTGAATCTTCCAATAACTGGAAGAAAGTCACTGAAGGTGGTCTAAGACCAATTTCCAGTCCATTTCAGGGAGATTTATGCCTAATTCTTCTTCCAATGATCCATCTAGCATATTTCAGCTCCTTTTCTGCCTTGCATTTCTAAAGGTTCTTAAGCAAGAAGATGTCTCGAAATCATATTTTCTTTTTTTTTTTTTAAATGACAGTTATCCTTTAAAAAGAAACATCTGTCAGTAGTTTTGCAGGGGAACTGGGACTTGGAGACCATGGCCCTATTCCTACTCTGTATGCTTTCTCACTGGATAACTTTATACAAGTCATAGCATGTCTCTTTTATCTCAGCTACTCCTTTTTGTCTTTCCATACTAAACTGTGCTGTCGTAGTGGCAAGGCCTGTGACATACAATCCATTTCTATGGTGCCTCACACAATGAGAACTTGATCACTGCTGGGGTCTATAGGTGTGGTAAATAAGGATGACTGTAGGAATAAAAGCTAAGTATAGGTATGAGGCAGAATATGGGGAGAAATTAGAGTAGGGGCTTCCACCTCCCTTCCTCCCTCCATCTTCTCTTCCCTTCCCCCTCCTTCTTGCCACGGGCTGAGTACAAGTCCTCCAACAAAAAGGAGTGCATCAAGGGCACATCAGCATGAGTGTGTGTGGGATGAGGCAACTGGGAACAGGCACAGCCAGCTCCTGCTATTGGCAATGCCTCATCAAGGACAAGAGTCTAATTATTTTCTAAGACAGATTGCAGCTGCTGCTCTGACATCTCAGCCTATAGATGACCTGTGTTCACCACTGTAATATCATTATAATACTAAAACACACCTCTGCACCTAAAGCTACCCTCCTCCTCCCTGCTTCTGAGGCAAACCTCTCCCATGGCCACACTTGCTGGGCTTGTGCAGTTAAGTTTTGGCACATAAAGTGAGAATTCTTTCTCTACCAATCAGCAATTACTATAGTGACCACATTCACTCAAGCTTCTCCACCTCTAGGTGTAAGCATCATATAAATAGCGTAAACAAAGGAAAAGTTTTAGCAGGTGGGAACATGTGAAGAAAAGAAAAAGTCACTGAAACTCTAGGCATCAGCTGACCAGCTGAACCCCATCTCCCCTCATCCTAGGGACATCATCAGGGCAAGAGAGTGGAGGGGAAAATGTGATCAAAACTTTTGGGATCAGCCAACAGGCTGGATCCTATCCCCCTTCCACCCTCCTCTCCTGGGATTCCATTGGGGTAAGCACTTGGCATTATCCATGCTAAATATATAACCTCAAGCTAATTAATATCAAGCTAATTATTAGTATCTCTCTGTATTCTAACCCTGTCTACATGTTAACTTGACTTATATCTGATTGTTATTGCTACACGTTTATATCATTGCTCATTGCATGCTTGTAGTGTTGGGGTGCCAGGTCATAAATAGGGTTATTCAATGTATTTTTGCAAACAGAACCTTCTCCACAGCTATTAACAAACCTTATTAAGTGATGAACTGTTAGTTTTAATAAAATCGACTTGTTTGTACAAGTCTCTGAAGTGTCTCATAACAGTTTACTAAGAGAGTTTTAAAGGGGGTTCTAATGGCACAGAGCAAGCTGGGTTTTTTTACTATTATTATTATTATTATTTACCCTTTCATCATTGTTCTCATTAATTATTGCATATGTAACAAACTGGATGATTATTAATCACCTTTGTATAATTGCTACATTACTTATTGTGTATCTAGCAAGCTAGATAATATTATATTATTAATTATCTTTGCATCATTGCTACCTTAATTATTCATACAGGCTGAGCATTTTACCCTTGCAATACTGTCAGTTTGAAGGACTCTGGCTAGCAGGCTGGGTCAGATTTGTTCATATATATATAGATATATATATATATTCACTCTTGTGATACTGTTAGCAGCAGGGTTAAACAGATTGATAAGCTCTCCTTGAAATCTCTCAGATATATATTTCCAAATTTACCACTCATAACATTAATCACGTTCTCTCTCTCAACATGTGACAATAGACCCAGGGTAGCAACACAAATAACAAAAGAGACCTTGAGTATGGGGGAGGAGCAGCAAAGCAGATGCTCCTAAGTTCTTGGTTATCTTATTAAGGTTTCCCACTAGAAACATAATAGAAACAGAAAAGCGTCAAAGTGTCTTTATCTCAACTCCAAACTGCACTTTCTAAGTACATGTGCCTGCCAGTTGTACTAAGAAATTTCTGGCTGCATCTGCAATGAGTTCACAGGGAAAGAAAAGAAGAGCAAGCTCTGGATTTGCATGAAAGAATCAGGTTCCTCCAGATCACCATTCTACTTATGCCAAGGACACAAGGAGGGATATCTGCAAAAGAGCTCTTAGAGATGGAACTTCTTAGTTGATGAGGGAAATGTTGTGGATGTTGTCTACACACTTTAGTAAAGCCTTTGACATCATTTTCCATAGAATAAACTGGCTATTCGTGGTCTGGAGGGGTATTGTGTTTGCTGGATAAAAGACTGGCTGAATGGCTGAGCCCAGAGCGTTGTGGTGAGTGGAATTAAATCCAGTTGGCAGATGGTCATAAGCAATGTTCCTCAGGTCTCAGCGTTAAGGCCAGTTCCTTTTAATATCTTTATCAGTGGTCTGGATGAGGGGATTGAGTGTACCCTCAGTAAGTCTGAAGATTATGCCAAGTTGAGTGGAAGTGTTGATCTGCTTGAAGGTAAGAAAGCTCAGCAGAAGAATCTGGACAGGCTGAATAGATAGGCTGAAGCCAATTATACGAGATCCAACAAGGCCAACTGTTGTGTCCTGCAACTGAGTCACAATAACCCCATGCAACAGTACATGCTTTGGGAAGTGTGACTGGAAAGCTGCCTGGTGGTAAAGGACCTGGGGGTGCTGGTCAACAACCAGTTGAACATGAGCCAGCAGTGTGCTCAGGTGGACAAGAAGGCCAACAGCATCCTGTCTTGTATTAGAAATAGTGTGGCCAGAAGATCCAGGAAAGTGAACCTGTCCCTGTACTCAGCACTGGTGAGGTCACACTCCAAATACTGTGTCAGTTTTGGGGCTCTCATCACAAGAAAGGCATTGAGCACTGGAGTGTATTCGAAGAAAGGTAACAAAGATGAAGGATATGGAGCACAAGTCTTAGGAGGAGCGTCTGGGGGAACTGGGGATGTTTAGTCTACAGAAATGGAGGATTTGGGGAGACCTTATCATTCTCCACAGCTACCTGAAAGGAGGTTGCAGTGAAGTACATACTGGTCTCTTCTCCCAAGTAACAAGCAATAGGACAAGAGGAAATGGGTTCAAGTTGCACCGAAGGATCTTTAGAATGGATATTAGGAAAAATTCCTTCACCAAAAGGGTTGTCAGGCATTGAAACGTGCTTCTTAGGGAAGTGGTGTAGTCACCATCTATGGAGGTATTTAAAAGACGTGTACATGTGGTTCTTTGGTAGCCTAGTATTTAACTTCTCAGTGTTAAGTTAGGGGATGGACTTAATGATCTTAGAGGTCTTTTCCACCCAAAACAATCCTACAATTCTGTAATATTTCACTCCACTTCCAAAAGTCACCTGCCAATGTCAATGCAAGCTGGAACCAAGGTACTGGCAGATCTTAGTGGGGCCTCATGCGTAAGACTTCACTTTTCCAAGCAATCTCAGAAAGAGGAAGATGTACAAAAGTACACATGCAACAAGTTGGTAGTAAGGCAAAAGGAACCATAGACCCATACTGATATTACCAATAGGAGTGAGGAAGAAACTTCCCATGACTAATGCTTTTCTAATAAATTTTAGCTAATACTATAGTATATCACCCAAAACATTACAAGACACAGCAGGTCTCTTAGCATGCATTTTGTCGTGTTTATGGAACAATGTCTCTGGTAACTTTGCTTCTAGCTCCCAGAACATCAGAAATAATGTGAAGACTTTGCCTTCTAACTTGTATTTAAAATATTGTACAAATTCACCAGAATCTGTTCAGCTTTCATGGATAAAAAAGTCAGTTTCAGCTGCAGCGACATGACTGAGCTGACAAGTAGAGCCCATGGCTATAATACTACCAATAGCTTGCATCTTTATATGACTTGAATTGTCTTTTGGCAGACTTAGTTAATTTATACACTAGATGTCAAATACCTGAAGTAAGTGACCCTTCTATTGCAATTATTTTGTTCCAGCATGTTAGGAAAATAAAACCCTACAACTTTAGGAGTTGTGCAATAAAACGTATTTGGAAATAATAATTTCCCTTGTCACTGTTTCTATTATTAGAAATGCTTAAAGTCCCATATGTTTTTTTTCTGCTAGCGATTCACCTCAGCTATTTCCAAGTGCTATGAAGTATTAGGAGGGAAGTAACAATACCCCAACACAGACACGTGCTAGAAAAAATGTTAATCAGCTTTTCTGACGTGATCACAAGACTCACGTGCAGAAATGTACATGTGCTTCAGCACAAAACTATCACAATTTTGCACCCACAAGTATTTTAGCTTCATGAAACACAGGAGGCTTGCTTTTATAATTATAGACTCACATGTCCTAATTTGAATGTATTTTCCACCAAAACCAGCTCTACTTATTTATAATTTGACTGCATAAACCACAATAACAGTTCTCTGAGCTAAAAGTAAAAGTACTTCTCAGAAATCCACAGCTGTTTTTCAGAATTTCCTGCATTATACACTGATATTTTACATAAAGTAATTGCTAAAAAGCATAGAACAATGCATCAGTGTTTCACCAGAACTATAAATAGATGAATGTTTGCTTAAGCTACTCATACTACATCTTTCCTCGCTGAAAGAAGTATTTAAACCAAAGAAAATATAAACATCTTTGCCTAGAGATAAAGCTTCTAATTTTATTTGCCACATATAAGGAAAAGCAGCTCAGCAACCTTGATAGTAACTGAATGCAAGGTCTTGCTTGTGAAGTAGAGAGCACAGGCAACTTTCTTTCACACCTTTAGTTAATTGCAGTGTATTTAAAACATTTTTAAAATACTTCCATATGTGTAACTCTTGGTAAATATATTTTTATTGAGAGGTCTCCCTTAAATTACAAAGTAACAGCAATTTGTTTTCATTTAATTGACAGCAAGATCTCAGTGGCTTTAAATACACAATGGAAGATCTCCAGGAATAAGACCTTTGAAAATAAGCTTCAGCAATCTGGAAGGAAAAAGCAGTATCTGCCAGTATACAAGCCTATAGTGTTCCAATCACATGCAGTTCTTTCTTACCATTCAGCTAGAATTAGTACTCCAAACAAGGGATATACAGTCCATCTGTGGCAAATAAAAACCTCCCAGAGACCTGGCATTTCTTTTTCTCCCCGAGGCAGAAGGGAAAAGACTCTTCTGCCTGCATTGAACTTTGTATGCAAGCCCACATGGGTACTGCTAGTTGTATTTCCTCAGAGGAAGAAGACAAGGGGGTTAGAAGACCCTGAGGACATGCACCTTATTTCTTTCCCAGCCGTATTTCTTTGTGTTTGTGTGTGTGTGTGTGTGTGTATAATGTATGTTCTCTCCAATTTAATAATCTATCTCTACCTCTATAGATGGATCCTAAATTAGTGAAGCTAAACTTGAGAGCTCCTTTTGTAGAAAAAAAAATATATGCTTCTTTGATGGAGCAGATAATTCTAATGGTTTTCCAGATGGAAGAATGGACTTTACCGAGCACCAAAGAAGAGAGCACCCACCTCTTCCCTCTCTGCTTAGATAAAATGCACACCCATTATCACAAGGAAGGGGAGAGAGCAAAAAGGCCTCTGTTCCTCCTTGGAGGTGGTTCTGCCTGTTTCTTGACCTAAGAGACCTTCCCTCTCTAAAGGCTTGGAGATATTTCCTGGCCACACTCACTGCATCTTGAGGCAGACCCACCAAAAACATCAGCTTCTCCTTTTCTGACATAACCCTTTGGCCCAGGTTTCCCTGCCAAGGAGAAACAAGAACCCAGCTCACCTGGTGAGGTTGCTGATCTGGACAGCAGAAGCCCCAGCACTGCACACTTCACACTAGCACAGACCCCTATCAACACAGTACTGCCTGCTGTTTCCCTCTGCGCTGGGGTGTGTTTTCCTTTCCTTCTGCACTTCAAAATAATTTGGTTTTAACATCTGTTCTACGCTGACCAGTTTTAAGATCTATGTTGGCTAGTGAATCATGACAGGATATGCTGCAAACCAGTTAGAACTGGATTGATTCACAGGGACTAGTTACAAGGAGTGAAAACTACAGTCTTACATGCAACAGGTAAAGGCAAAAGAATTATAACCTAAAAAACAGGTATTGGAGGAAACCTGACAGAGAACTGAGATATCCATAGGTAACAATCACAGTTAGGATAATCTAATTTTGTATTTTTGATGGTTTAAATAAATTTGGGAATTCCTTGCTGAAATCAGAAGAAACTAATTAAAATGTAATGGAAGCAATGACAGGAATTAATATATTGGAGGCTCTCAATTGGAAATGCAGTCTTTGAGTACATCATCTAAAATATCTCTCATGAATTTGAGTAACTCTGCACAAACAACTAAAACTCAACACCTAAGTTAGTCACCAAACCACAGCTTTTCAGCAGCCAGGAAAAGGCTTCTCTAAATCAGTGTTTTGTGTACATTTCAATGATAGTTAGACACCCACAGGCCTGTATGTGTGCAGGGGGGAGATGACAGCTTTAAAGGTAACATCAAATCACCAGTATTGCAAATCTTCATAAACCTGTAGTTCTTAAACTGTAGTTCTGCCACAATCGTACCAGGTGGAATAGGACTAATCCATTCTCTGACTGAAGAATCCTAGGGATCCTGCAGGTAACAAAACAAAGACATGCCACCAGGCATGCAGAGGCAGAGGTGAAGGTGGACGTGAGAACTGTTCATCCATTAGGGGCACTGTGGTATGTAATAAATTCAGCTGATTCAGAGACATTCACCCAGGCAGACCCAAAACCATTCTGTTCCTTTGACACTGGCAAGAGAGGTGGCCCCATTCACTTCTAGGATATGTTTTTTCTATTGATGTTTGATGTTAAAGTGGCAGTGACTTGACTTCAGTCATGTACAACACTCTTAATATGATTCATTCCTGAAATATTAGGAGTAGCAGGAGGGGTTAGAAAGCAGAGACACCACAGGGATGCAGCTGAGCACACAGACATGAAGCTTTAAAAAAATTTAGGAAAAATACCCATTTTATCTTCCTAGAACATATTACACTGACACACAACCATTGCTTTAAACTCCTTCTGTCTCTGCTTACTCTCACACGCCACTAGTGCTGCTACCCAATACCTCACATTTGAAATAAACTCTGGTAGTTTTCCACTTCAAGAAAGAAGTGAAGAAGGAAGATTCCATTTGTATACCATGTTATTATAGAAACAAAGTTTCCACACAGTACCCCTTCCACTCTCCAGATATAACTGCTGTTTCAAACAACAGAACAAAAATAACAAAAATCCTCTAAGTTTAATGACTGACGGTCACCTCATTATCATGTGTGTTGCTTTTATGATTTCCATCATACTATGAGAAAAAAAGCACTAAGCACTGGAGCTGTAAAATATCTCTAAGCTGTTTCTGTACTAGTACCAAAAGGTTTGCTATTGATCCAGTTTTGTATTTGATTGCTAATTTACAGGCTGGTTTAATAGAAACATCTGAATGTAACACACAGTGGTGACAGGATCTTGTTTGTCCATGACAGCTTGCACTGCTGCAGTCGTGAGTGGTGAACTGTGGTGTTATTTATGTTCTCTTAAGTGGCAATTAGTCTGCCTAGAAATATGGAACATGCACACTAGCGTGTTAACAATCCTTTTTCTCAGAGAAGTGATAAAAGCAAACTACAAGCTAATGAGGATGCTGTACTAAAACATGTGATGGCCAGATCTAGGAAACTGTTTAGTAAGTTCAAATGCCAGCAAGGAAAGGTAAGAGACAGTAAAAAAGTAAGATGGGCAAATGAGTTGTATCACTTGGACAGTAACAATGGGAGAACAGGGGATGTAGGACTATGAACTGTGCTTCAGCACCAATATCAAGGAAACAGTGTACAGGGTCACAGGAAACAAAAATGAGGAGATGAAACTGAGGATGACAGAAGCAGCACAGCATGGGACATCATATAATTGCAAGATCTTCTGGGCAAACTCCCATCCTCCTTTGAAGAAAAGGCGTTTTTTTCCTGCTGCCACATATTTGGAACTTATATACTGTATAACAGCGATTTTGTTATGGTGGCCAATTAAATGTATCTAATTGCACCTCACCCACTCCCTTTCTCTGCTGATGTAGGATGAATGTATCAGGTATAGACAAAATGGCTGTCTCCAAAAACGGACTCACTGAGGAAGCTCTTCACCAGAAATCATTTGTTACTGCAATGCTACACAGCACTGATTCAAATCCTCCTTATCCATTATCACTAGTGGCAGAGTGAGTAAGGAGGAAGAGCAAGTAAGGCAGAAGTTCTNGTATCTCAGTTGTTATCCTTAATTTGTTTGGGTTATAAACAGATGTCTGCTATCCTGCATCTGTCTACACACCTAGGACCTGATTCTCCTCATAGGGCTGCCTCCTTCTCTTTCCACAGGAATTACAGAGGGACGCTGAGGCATCTCAGCTGTGCCTGTGACAAGTTTCATGGTTTACAAGGTGTGAACTGCATATTCTTTGGGCTATAAATTTACACACACATATGTACACCCCTCACACAAGCAAGGGTTGAACCCTTTTAGGTTCTACCACAGTATGAACAAAAGATGATATTTCTAGTCAGTTCTCAGTTAGCTGGGACATAATTGACAAAGTAAATTACATTATATCCGGAGAGAGATTGTGGAGATTGGTACTATTCTTACACTCTTTCTGGCCTCAAGCCAACCTTAAATAAATCAAGCCATGCCCATAAACAAGAAATCTTAAGCCTAGTCATCATTCTCTGCATGAACTTAACTTAATTCACTACAAAATGATAATACAGCCTCCAGTAACACCCATTTAGAAACAAATTTCATTTCAAGGTTTTAGGCAAAACACAGCTCTTTCTTGACAATTCTAAATGTAAAATCTTTTTATTATTTCTTTCAAAATTCAGTCTTAGCAATGGATCTTTACATTTTTTGAGGTTCCAGTGTTTTATCAACAGGTCATATCAGGCAAGTAAACTTTTCCCTGGGAATATTGCTTCCAGTTCTCTGAGTTGTTGCATTTTTGCTTATGCACTGCAGAGGTACGTAACCATTTCCAGTCAGCACTATTTTTCTGAACTGACATTTTATTCTGAAGAATATATTCTTGCCATCATCTATGCAAGTGCTCATTAGTCTGGGAATAATAATGCAGATACGGAAGCAGTTGTACATGCATTTCCACTAATCCATGACTTAACTTTACAGTACTAATTCTGCTTTTAATAAAGGGGAAATTCCTTGAATCTCAGGAGAGGAAAATATAGTCATTTACCTTAAACTCCTGTTTACTTACCAATAACAAATACATGTGCTTTCTTGTACTACCCAACATTGTTCTTTCCCTAAAATCAAGAATACACACATGTAGAATATCCACTATATTCAAGGCATTAGTCAGTTGGTATCTCCATCCAAGCTTAAAAGAAAAAAAAAATTGTTTGATAGCATCTGGGGAAAAAAATAAAATGCTTCTAAAAATACATGATCCGCTGCTGTTCTACTACTGAATGTATTAATGCACCTTAAAATAGATATGACACTCAGTTTTGGCTGATGTCCATACTTTCCAGTCATTAAATAATGCTGTAACAAGTCTGCATCATTTGTAAATATAGGGAGAGTTTTAAATGCCTGTCCTAATAGATCTATAATTTTGCTGTATGGATACAGAACATGCAAATATATGATCAGGAGCAACAAGAGATTTCACAAAGTCTCCTCATGTCCCTTTTTGACCAGGCATTTAGCACACAATGGTAAGATGCGGATATAAGATTCCACTGTGGTATATATGCTGGGACAAGCAGCTGATGCCTTGGCATACCCGCAATATTAGCAGCAAGCACAGAGCAAACGACTGGTATTCTCATGCTTGCTAGCTTATTGAGACCTTGGAAACTTTACCAAGAACCGTAAGTTAATAAGAAAAGAATGCATTACATGGAAAACATGAAGATAAGGGGCACATCTGTGGTAAATAGACGGTTGCACTCTATCACTATAACTGTGGGATTCCTACACGTGGAAATTCACTTGGGTAGCTGATGACTGGGTGCAAGAACACCATGTAACANCGTCCTGTCCCCTGTCACCTGGGAGAAGAGGCCAGCTCCCTCCTCTCCACAACCTCCTTTCAGGTAGTTATAGAGAGCAATGAGGTCTCCTCTCAGCCTCCTCTTCTCTAGGCTAAACAACCCCAGCTCTCTCAGCTGTTCCTCATAAGACTTGTTCTCCAGCCCCCTTCACCATCTTCATCGCTCTTCTCTGGACTCATGCTAGAGCCTCAACATCCTTCTTGTGGTGAGGGGCCCAGGAGAGATCATTAGAGTGAGTTTGTCCTGTTGAAGTATCCTGTAGTGAGCTGAGACAACCACTAACCTCATTTACATGGCATGTAAATCCCTCACTGGACATTGATTTTCCCCTATTCTGGTTGTCTCACATTGCATATGAAAGATACCTTAGGCAGAAAGATTTAATCTAGATCTCAAGATTACTAGGATCCAGGCATGCTCAAGGTCAATTTAACAGAGTAGCTTGAAAATAATTGTCAAATCCTGGTGGTTTTAATAAGTGAGCAATTGTATGTTTTAAGAAAAAGTGAGAATATTTGTAAGAATAATTGTATATCAAAAGAAAGGAAGAATCAAAATAGAGAATGTAAGTCTTACTGATTTCAATAAACTTTATTGCAAGTTTTGATATCCAATTTCAGTGGTCATCTTTCATACATTGAAGCCTACCTTACTCTACCAATAGTTTTACTGGATCTTGTGGCATTAGCACAGAAGAATGTTTTTCTCTGGATAAGTTCTGAAAATTGACAGCTATTTAAGGTCTTCCACAAAACCTGATCTTCCCTCCATCTTACTAGCTTTCTTCCCAATTTTGAAGCTGAATTCAGAAAGACTACTTCAGCTTCCCATAGGAGTAAAAGAAGGGACTGCATGATATACCATAATCCAAGTTGTACTAGTTTAGAAATATAGACCTTTCATGATTGCGAATCTTATCAGGGACAGCCTAGTAATCAAGTGCCTTTGCTTATTTACATTTTAGCTGTCTTTCCTTATTGCCAATGTATCATTTAAGATGGTCCTAAAGAGAGGTGCCTTTGAAATGCAAATGAAATATTTACTCTGCCTTAGGTTCTGGAGGTTATCATATATGCAAATTACTGTACTGATTGGAGTTTAAATTTTGTAGTGATTCAGAAACAATAGACTCAAAGTTCATTGGATAAATGCAGCTTATCACTGATCAAACAAATAAAGAATTAATTTCTAATATTTTACACACAGAAAAATGTGAGAGAGTGCAAGAGAAACAGACAGTTCAGCTGTGTGGTAGGTATAACATACTGAAGCTTTGTTAAGGCGTGCTAGCACAAAACTTTTGGCATAGCCAAAAAAAATTAATGCAGAGATCCTAGAAAATTAAAAATATGATTTCATTTTTTTATTAAGGGAGGTCTTACTAAATGAATTAAAAAAACAGCTTGTGAAGGTAGACTAGAACATTATAGTCACAGCTCATAGAATGTCCTCTTTACTGATAAACACCTGCAACATCAGAATTACCTTGAGCTATGCAGCAGAGCCACAGTGCATTTGTCTGGTCTTCTAACACATGTGTGGGCTGATTAATCTCACCAGATAAGAAAAGGTTGTTATGCTGCATCTATATTGTTCAAATTCCTCTAGGTGCTGACAAGGGCCTTCATCACAGCAGTTTCCCATGGCCAAATCATGTTTCCCCAGCTGATCAAACTAGAGGAGCAGACACAGTACTTCTGGGTTTTGATATTAATATAAAACGTCAGTAACACTCGATTATACACAGATGGGTTGTAGACCCTGAACCTGTTCCTTTGAATTCCATAGTAATTTTACTATCATCTTGAGAAGAAACAAGTACAGAATAAAGAAGACATGAAGATATATGGTCATTTGCTGATCTCTTTGTGGGCCGGGTAGTGTTAAAAAAATGCAAGATGATCTGCTCATAGACACTGCATTATGTCTTTAGAGTTAGCTACCACGGCTAGGTGACTCCATTATTACTAACAATTAGGTTTTTAGAACTTAGCAAAAACCTAAGAAATAAGCAATAGAGAATCAGACATCATGCTTTGCCTAGTGATAAGAAGCCAGATGGAAAAGAGCTATGATAGCAAGCCTCTTACAATTTCATTACAAAGAATGAATCCTCTATTGAATGTTTGTGCTCCTTTGTCAAACACACTCATATGAGTCAAACAATCTGAGAAACAGCAACTGAGTGTCATTGACTATTTAATTTCTGATTCTCATAGACAGTCAGATCATTTTTCAAAGTCTCTTAAAACAAAGCTTTTAGTTCTCAGGAAAGTTCTTGACAGTAATTCATTGATGATAAATAAGCTTCTACTAACTACATTTAAAGATAGAAGAAAAGTCTTCATATCCTGAATTAGATATGCTTAAATGGGATGAAGGCATATAGCAATAAAACCACAACCATAACATTATTTCATGCAAATGGATTCCCAACATTTTTCTTTGTATGCGAAACTTGTTGACCATCTAATTAGAAACTAGTAGATGAGTCAGTTTTTAATTATTTATGAAGATCTCACCAACATTTTTGTTTCATTGCAGAAGAAGTAATGCTTGAACTGAATACACGCAGCTTGAGAAGAACCACAAACGTAATTTTTCCTTGACACTTCATTGCACTCAAATCCAGAATGGCAATAATCAGCAGTCTGACTTCTCATTCTACCCGGAAATAATTAATTTACCTGCTGCTCTGTGGAGTTATTACTGGGAAAAGAAACATCAATGACATATCAGTCATTAAGAGACTTTAAATACACAAAAGCCTCCTGTAGTAAAAGCGGAAAAGTAATGGACCACATGAAGAAACTCCATTTACCTATAGACTTGTTTGAAATCTCGCCAATGTGAAGTATTCATAGTCATAAAACTAGATTTTACTGAGATGTTTGACTATAATCTTGCTGAGTATCTAAAAAGAATGGATGCTGACACAACGTATGGCAAATGGAACTGTTAAATTGTTATAGACTTGTTTTCATAGCTAAAGAAAAACAAAAACGATGCAGAAACTAACAAAGTTTAGTCAACTTTATCCTCTAGGCTTTAAAGTCTACCTCAAATATAGTATAGCTTGCAGTCCAGTTGCAAAACTTCATTCCACAAGGCAACACGTTACCTGGCCCCCAGAGACAAAGCCTTGATGACTATATACTGACAGAACTGATCAGTCTTAGACTTACATATGACAAAATTCAGTATTATTCTAGGGACCGTGATAATACAGCTTAGTTTACATCCACAGCCATGGCCAAACTTTTAGTGAAAAATTAAATATTAACTGGCGCTATCTTCCACCTCAGCCATACAAAGTCCATATGTATCTTGTAACATGACTGCTTAAAACACTGTAGGAATCTTAATTAACCTAGGAAAGCCAAGCAAGGCCTTTTTTTTTCAGCAAATGCCCAAGTTAAGAGGAAAATACATAACTAGAAATAAGAAACATTTTCTGCACCATCCAGAGAATGATATTCAGATGATAAATAGGTAAGGACATCTTCTATTTATCACCACAGCTGTCAGTTTTAACACAGACAAAACACAAAAAATGGCCAAGAGCATCAGAGAAGCCACAGCGGGTAAAAGAAGTCATGCTCATCTCTTTGTCAGTATACCTCTTTTTCACCTATACTGTTAACTTGTTCTGCAGCAACTACCTTGCACTTGTACCAGTGCTCTGGCATCTGAGTTGATACAAAAAAAAAGAAAGTCACAGATTTCTGACACTTTTTTTCTACCTGCTCTTTGAGTACAGCTGCTGAAATACTGTATACCTGAAGCCAGAATTCAGATGGATTGTGTGATTTATAGGTATGCAAAATCCAAGTCACAATCCAGCCCTCAAATAGTATTAAGTAGTCTCTGTGTGGAGCTCCTTTATATAAGACATTTAAAATTGAACGAGATGTGTCACTGGGGAGCATACTGTAGAACAAACCTGTGTCCTGACTGGGCTGGGGAGGAAGGAAGAAAAATGAATGATTCAGTTTACAAGAATGCACAATGTTTTGCCTTTACAAATAAATTTGGCATTTCATGAACAAAAATAAGAAATGCCTGGGGGAATGGAAGGGAGGCACAGATTCAAACAGTGCCCCAGTAGAGAGAAGGCAGTGGCTGTCACGCAACTTGTATGAAGGGCACACAATACTCCAGTGAATTACAGCATAATGTGTTTTGTTTCTGCTCAGCACATTTCACATGCCCTTCAAGAAAACAAACAAACAAAAAAAAGTCCAGTTCACCACTGGAAGCCAATGAAAACAGGCAAAAGTTGAATCCTGTCATCCGTGTGGAGATGCATTACAACATGACAAGCATCCACAAGCAATAAATCTGTAATGCAAAAAAGGAATCATAATTCAAGGCCTGCCCCAGAATATTACAGGTTAGAGCTTGAAACTGTCAGAAAGCCAATGGTTCAAAATTTTTCAACACAGAAAAAAATTATTTTGAAATGGAGTCATAGGCACAGACAGGACTGGGATGATGTGCTGCTCAGATGAAAGCAGCACCTTTCACCTTAGTTTCAGAGATTTAATGGGCATGGAAGATGAAGAGTAAGTGCAAGAAGAGGCATCTACAAATTAAAATAGAAAGAATGAATAAAACTTAGTTGTGACATTCTTCTCAGGTTAAGGACTTATTCAGAGACAAAGTAATGTAGTGTTGAACACCATATTCTGGGCTGAAAGACGGGCAATATACTGTCTGTGGTTTGCTGTGCAAGTGTCATGTGCAAACCTCCAGCCTCGTTTGATCAACAAAGAGCTCATCTCAAGTGAAATGACTTATAAAAGAAAATCACAAAGCATACAGAATAGTTCCATAATTACTGTCCTAAAGCAGATGAAAACACTAACTATCAACACGAAGGACACAAAGTGCAATGGTTTTGCAAAGCCATCAAAATTTCTCTTGATCAGAAATCAGTACATGAAAAACTCAAAAGTGTAATGGCAACTTTTATAAAAAGAAGCATCTCCAATATCCAGTTAAACACTGCCCTAAAAGCAAGGTCACTGAGGCATCTCCAGTTGAATTGAGATTGGAGACTCACAAAAACTGTCTTCCCTGGAGTGATTACTACTTTTAGAAAGTTCCATTTTTAGTTCAGGTAATATTTCTTAATATTGATTATATATAATTATAGATGTTATTATATATATTATTATGTATATTCATTATATAATGATTGTACAAAAAGTTCTTGAAGTCAGGTCAATGATCTGATGACTTTTACTCTGCATGACTAGAAAATGTCCATTGCTAACAGCTCTTTCAAGCAACAGAAAAACAAGATAAACACAGTACTACAGTGAGCCGTGATCCCTAAAGTCCAGTATCTCTGAAGAGATTTGAAGAATATTTATGCAGGTTTCCGTTGAAAATCCTGATTCAGGATCCTACCAACTACACCAATTTGCCACAAATGAGCAATTTAGACCACTTAAAGAACCACTGTCAAAGGTATCAGCAACAGTGGTTTTATTGAAATGCAATGTTATAAAAATGCAACTTAACATTCATTGGCAAGGTTCACTCCATTATGGTAGCGCACAAAGAATATAGCAATGACTGAAATTACCAAGACAAAATCTCGGTGTAATATAATACCAGTTATGTGCAATACCAGTCATTTAGCAAAGATCTGCAGCTGATGAAAGGTTTCTCTACCCTGAGAGGCATCCCAGCTCAAGGGGAGATCACAGCCATGCAGCCAGCTGCTTAGAAGGGAGAGTTCAAAGAAGGCTCACTTAGGCTGTCATATTTATGGAACAAAGTGTTTGGCTTCTAGTCAAATTACGTGCAATGGAAAAGGTATGCATAAGACTCCTTGTATCCACAACTTATGTAGTTCCTTGACAAATGAGTCTTGGAAAAGGCACCCGCTATTCGTGTATTAATCACATGATCAGTGTTCCAAGTTCATATGCATTGATGCTCCCTGTTCCTTTGTGGAATTTCAGAGAACAGATTGGAACTAGAGAAATTTTTGGCCTCATTACAGCTTAGGTCTTTATCTCCTTTGGAGCCTGTACCCGATGCCACTAGTTTGGTTAAGGAGTTGAGTGCAACCATGTCAGTTTCTAGACTTGTTCTTCCAATACATTCATGACTAGTTACAAACCTCTCCCTACTAAGTCATTAGAGGTTTAATAATTAAGTTCAGTCATACAAGACTTCTAATGAAATTATATAGGAAGTAACATTTCCTAGTTTTTGTACTTGTTTTCTTGATTATTCAACCTGCCATATGACATAAGTTATTCCTAATATTTAATAAAATGAAGGCTCTGTAAGATATATTTCATCACCATTCTGTTGACAATGAAATAATCAAAATGAGCCCAGTTAACTCTCCCAGAGACTGAAGTGGTACAGAGTGTAAAGTAGTAAAAACCTGGGATAGTGTGTGGATAGGCAAAAGTAGGTTATGCTAAGGAGATTCAGTTTTGAATGCCCATAAAAGTAATCTGTTGGGTTAAAAAAGCAGAATTCATGTAAAGTGTAGCTGTATTTTGAGCATGTGTGAATGTACTACATCTGTTAAAAACAATTTTCATACCTACATTCAGAAAGAATAATGCTCCTGTCCACTCCTATAAGATGATCCCTGGTACTAGCTCCAGAACTATTGGTGAATGTGTAGTTATTGAAGCAGTGTAAGTTTTAATACATATACTAATATACTAACAACTCCCTATTGCGAACCTCTTTACCTACAGCTAGCAAAGTGTTTTGTCCATACAAGGTAAGACCACCTTACCTTCCCTTTGCCTCATCCCACTGTTTCCTTTTCTGTAGAGAGCAGTGACAGGGTTAGATCTGCTCTACTGGCACAAGAATGTTCTCTTTCCTTTGATTTTCCTTTCAGCATCCTCCTTTCTCCCCATTATGTTATGTTTTTGTTATGTTTTCTAAGGGTTCATAGGTTTTAATGAAGATTCAGGAGTGCAATTGGTGATATACAGATGTGAAACATCTGTCCTCTTCCCTAATCCCTCTGCTTTCTTCCCTGATCCCAGAGAGCTCACAATACAGCAGAGCTATGAAGGACTCAATTCAAGAGGGCCAGCTGTCACAAAGGAGTGAGTCTGCTGCCTCCTGCCTGGAGGGAAAGATTGAGGGTGAGAAGGAAATGACTTGTCAAAACCATAAACCTATAGGGGGATAAGGAACCATGAAGGAGATTCTACATATGTGCCTGGCCAAGGGTGCTCCAGCCTTCTTAATGGCCTTGGTAAAACTGTACCCACAGGGTGATGGTGACAGGAATAGCAACATGTAGGATTGTTCAGCAAATGGCACTGAGAAACCAAAATAGCAACACAAGACAGCTGGGAAGGTTGTCTCCTTCAAAAAATTATTCCTTTTGAAGGATATTCTTGGGTGGTGAAGAATGTTTTCCCCAACAGATTTCTGGCAGCCTTCAAAGCAAGACTATGTAAGTAGGGCATGGGCTGAAACATTCCTGCGTCCCAGTAACTCTCAGCTGCTAGAAGAGGCGTCTGGGAAATGGGAAGCTGGATCTGGTTTACAACAGACTGAGCCTTCACTTTTCCCCTATACTCAGAAGAACCTGACTAAACCACCATTATCTTTTCATTCACTAATCTATCTATTATTGTCCCCATGAAGACATATGCCCTTTTTCCTTTTAAATTATTCCTGCTTATACCACCGTTTGCCCATGATTTTTTTTTTGCCAATTTTCTGCAACTATAAGCCAGAGGAGAAAGCATTCTTAGATCAGTGCTATCTCAGAAAAAAATATTGACAAAACTTTCCTGGAAAAAGCCCATTTATGCAATAATAACACTATGAAAGTACATGTATTCTAAGCTATTAATGCACACTATGAATGGACTGAAGCCTCCAAGCTAAATTATGAATGTGCTTATCTGCTAGAGGTAGGCATCAATTGAATTATAAAACATGTCAAACAATCTCACATAACTTTTATTATCTTGTTTTAAACTTGAATTTATTTTAGCCTTTTGGAAAACATAATTTCTACATCACTGAATCTTTCTATTTCTTTAACTTGTTGTAGGGGGAAGATAGCAGGAAAAACTGTCTTGTTTAACTCAACATGGACAAGCTCCTCTTCAAGGTGGGAATTACCCAACTCACAAATCTTTACAATCCATGAGGTTCCCTTTCCAATTCATCACAGAAGGTAAGTTTGCTGCCTTTCTTTTCTCCTGAGCTAGGTATCATACCAAATAACTGAGGTTTCTAAGGCCAGGTCACACAGAGGGGACAGCAGACTTCCTGGTGTGTCCTGGCTTCACTGAATCTCTGAAACTGCCTTGGAGTGTCCTATGAAGAAAATGCATTGTCATTGTTATTGCCTTGAATCTTTCCCACTGTGAGAATACTTTATTCTTACAAAACATTCCTTGGAGAAGTGGAGACAATTTACAATTAAACAGATCCTACAGCCATCTAGACAGGGGGCTGCTGGAGTAAAAAAATGGCTTATAAACAATAAGCTCTAGGACTTTTACTATGTCAGTGAAGGATGCCAGTCAAAAAGGGTAAAAGTAGATTGTAGAGAGAGTTCTACAATCTGCCATCATCCATTCCTTCTCCAGAGACTTTCCCCCACAAGAATGGGAAACTGAACAAGTTGGCATTGCAGGCCTTCATGAAGTACCTCAGGTCAGCCAGCTGAATGAAATCAGTTTTATCTCTACTCTTGAAGACAACTTATGCAATGCCTATGCAATGGAATACTGTGCAAGGGCACTAAAAGACAATGAGGTCACTGTTAAATTTACACCAATAAATTTAAATTTTGGAGTTTCATAGACTGGATCACAAGCCCCGAGTCAAGGTTTCAAAGGTTAAAGTACAAGAATAGGAATGGAAAACATTGAAATTTCTCAGCTTTGATGTAAACATAGTAACATAGCTTTAGGTGGAGAATAGACTCTCCATGTTTCTACTTTCCACCCCTATGAAAAAGTGATAACGTAATTCCTCTCCCTTCAAAGTTATATGCACATAAAGCTTTATTCACCTGGAGGTTCCATCTGGTCTGTAATGTGCTACCATTCACATCAAAGTTGCTCAGACATGCATGGTGCCTTGTAAATAAATGAACATTATGTATGAGAGGTTGATTTTTGTAAACAGTTTATTTTTTTTCTGAGATGCAATTCCTTCCCATTGACATATTCTTGGCTGAATGGATAGAGTTTGATCTCACAGAGCAAGGGTATTATGGAACCTATCTCTGATACACTGAATGTTTACACACATATTTCACACAAAATGCAATAAAGTAAACTCCAGGGAGTGAGGGGAGTCCATGTCAATATATCTTATGTCATGATGATTATGGAGAGGAAAAGCACACTGCTTTCTTTTTTTTGACGAAAACAGCACTTTAACACTAGATTTAAGAGACTGGGAAGGGAAGAGATGAGAAAAAAAGGGAAATACAAAATACAGCATAGGAGGGTTACATGAGAAGTTTAATTCTGGAGGCAGGAGAAGAAATAAAACAAAGAATTCAACACAATATGAATTTGCTGCTATGATACTGCAATTGAATCCTGGAACACTGAAAAGTCAATCCACTGAACCACTATTAAAAAAAAAAACCTGTCTGGGTTTCTGGAAGTGCTTAGTCCCAAGTGGTTTTTCCATACAAATTTTTCCTCTACTTCAGTTATCAACTGTGAAGTTACACTGTAAAGGAAACAAAGCTTCTGTATACTCTTGTTCAAACCAGTTTTTTTAAAGAATAATAATAACACAGCTACCTAAAGGAACTCAGAGACATTGTAATGATCCTAAGCTGGAACTCCTTCACCCTTCCACAGACAGTCTTGTACTTGGCTAATAAAAAGGAAGAGGAGAAATAAATAATTTCAAAAGCACACCTTTATTTTTAGCATGTATTTTTGCTACCTGTTTGCAATAGTCACTTCTTGTCTCCATCTTGTACTTTGTAAGTTCTCCATGTCAGGAACCACTTTCATTCNTGGCTTTCTCCTGAGCTGCTAGCAACTGCTAGCT
The DNA here is from genome assembly GCA_013389865.1 of Piaya cayana. Taxonomy (NCBI): domain Eukaryota; kingdom Metazoa; phylum Chordata; class Aves; order Cuculiformes; family Coccyzidae; genus Piaya; species Piaya cayana. The sequence continues at coordinate 28,483 of WAAB01020445.1, read as the reverse complement.
GCTGCCCATGACAGCAGTCAAGAGCTTCAGTGTATGTGAATAGCAAACAGGTATTAAGGATTGGTCATTTTAATCACATTCTCAGAACTGTCATTATATCTTTGTAGATACTACTTCCTCCGTGCTTCTTAGTGTTAAAGTCTTCACTGTGGGCCGACATGCAAGCCCTGGCACTGCATAGCAACTCACTACTTCTGAGAGAGACATATGAGGAAGACAAAGGCACAAAGAGGTGATTGACTTTCTTGCAGGTAGACATTAATCCACAGAGAACAAACTCACACTAGCACAACTGCACATGGCAGCCTGAAAGCACTTCAAGCATCAGCCTAGTCTTAGGCTGAAACTTGGCAGCTCCAGAGGGAAATCAAGACATGTCCAGATGGGAAGAGAGGTGAGACAGAGCCAAGAGTTCGGAGAGAGGGGAGCTGGTAGCCTAGAAACAAAACCTTAGTTTAACTGTATAAAAAAGCATTCTGCAATGTTTCCATCTGTCTTCCTTACTATTTTGTAATTTTTCCACATTAATCATTCCACCCAGAACAGAGCAACACTACCTCAAAGCTGAAGTCTGGTGTTAGACACTCCTGTGGATAACTAAAAGAAAAGAGTCAGGATGTTGGTGAGTTGAACATGGCTCAGTAAGAGTAGAAAGAGCACAGTTTAATTCAGTTGTTGCTTCCCTGAAGAAAGAAAAGAAATAAACCACAAAAAAAATCACTTCAGATGTTTACCTCTGCAGCCCAGTGTTCTGTTCTTTCTTATTTCATATATTTCAGTTTGTTCCCAGGCTTGTTCTGCATTAAGCTAACTAGCCCTCTTCAATTTGCTGTCCAGTGTTGGTTCACTCTAGCTCTATGGGCCACTCTGCCTGGACAATATGCATAACATCTTGTAACACTTTAGTTCACCACCACGCATCGAATGCTACATGCCCATGAAAGCACCAGTATGGGAGTCAGTCACAGTCAACCAGAGAGAATTTTAACTGAGGGAAAACATGTCTTAAGACCATCTAGTCCTTGTATGCTGGTCAGAAGACAATCCAGCCATGGCCAATGCTATGAGGAGGGGCCTAGTTAGTAGGAGAAAAAAATCGCACATCACCAGAAAGATGGGTGCAATCTATTCTACTTTCCTGGTTTTGTCAGTGCAGATATAGCTATGGACACATTAGTTAAGATCCTGCTATCAGCTGTCACCTGGAGGAGCCTCCCTCTCCACTGATTGTTGAAGGAGACCAGTGTCCTAACTTAATCATCTGAATTCATTGCCTGAAGAACAACACTGTAAGTACGTCATTTGTGTGGTTAAAATCATGGCATTTATCCCAGGCGAAACGAACACAAGAAATCCAGAGAGAATTCTGCACTGGGATGCAACCAGAACATTACCTGCAAGAGCAGCTGAGAAAAAAAACCTAAAACAACCAACCGTAATGTAGAAATAGTGTCTTTTCATCGTGTTAGATATCATTAACCATAAGCTTTATGCAGGAATTTCCACTGCAGAATCTACAAGGGTTTAGGAAACAAACCATTGAACATTGGGTGGCTGGAGACAGCATTATTGTTGTACCTAACACTTGACAAGCAAAATGAGCAAAACCATTGTGAAGTGTAAAACTGCTAATATATGCTCTTCTCTCTATTTAAAGATTCATGGGTAAATGAGAAGCCTTTAACACATAGCTTTGAGCAGGAAACACAAATGTTCTGGTAAATTACAAATTTTTAAATGTCATATCTTGGCTTAATCAAGGCTATATTAGGAGAACATGTCTAGCAAATTCCAACAGTCACTTAGGGAGTTCTGCAAATATTTCTGAAGAACAGATTTTTTTTTTTCCAAAAAGTCTCTGCAGCCTGTGGCATGGCACTAATCCTTTTGGTAATGATTAGACAAAGATTTATTCAGTTAAAGACAGGAGAGCTGGAAAAAGTAACAAATCAACATTGTAGTTCACTGAACATAACAGTATATATAGCTTATGCTTCACTCTGAGCATCACCCTCAGCACATAGGCTTTGCAAGTGTCCCTGTTAGACTTAAACATAATGATCAGTTGTCCAAGAACAATGTTGAAGAGCATTTCTGAGAGCAGAGTAAGAAAGGTTAAGTAGAGGCAAGGCACTGAAAGACAATTAAGGCACAACAGAATCATGAGAATGTGACATTTTTGGAAAGACCAAAATCTGCTAGATAGTCATCAGAACCATATTACCATATTGAGTTGGATGGAAAGACAGGAATAAAGCTCTGAAACAAAAACTAAAAGGAAAAGGGACATTTCAGAAGAGTGCAAGTATTTTGAAACATATGGTCCTTGGAAAGACAGACAAGACTAGGGAAAAAGGATGAGCAGATGTTATCAATGCTTCATCTGACTGATTGGTAGTACTAAATTCTACATCAAAACTGGGATTGATGGAAAAATTGCATCATCCCCAAGGAAAGCTATGCGTCATTACCAGAGCACACTCACATGTCTAGACATGTGCTTAGATATCCAGAGCCAAAGACAAATTTGGAAGTCAGATGGAATGCAGAGGAGTCAAAATAAATGAAGCAGAACCAGCCTCATGAAAGCAGATGGTTCAAGATGCTGCTGGACAGACCTGACTCCTGCCTCAATGTCATTGCAAGAGTAGTGCCGTGGGGATGCAGAATGGGACTAATTAGAATACTTCTCTGAAAGCAGAAGGTTTTTCACTTTCACTGATGTTTTATTTGCAGTGAGAGCAGTAAGCACATGGTTGAGAGTCACTGTAAGGGGTTTTCAAGAAAAGGAGTCAGTTGAGTCCACTTTGCAAACAGCCACACGCAGAGTGCAATCTTAATTTTGTCAAGGACTAGACACTAATAATCCCCTCCTACTTCATGTCTCAGAGTCCTTCGCTACTCAGCTTCCTCCTTTCCAATGGATCAACTGCTCTGAAACAATAGTGACTGATTCAGGACTGAATTAGCTACCATCGAAAGTTCAACTGCAAACACATCCAGCGTTCTTCAAGTGACAAACACAAGTGGGACAGTCAGAAAATGTCATGCCTGGAATTCTCCTACTTTTCTTAAGCTTAATGAGCTACACTATCCCAAAGGAATTACAGACTGAACTAGCTGATCTCAATGCGTTATCCTCCTTCTGGCCATGAATAACAGCAAGTGAAGAACACATGAACTTTCAGTCCAATAAGATTCCATAAGAAGAAAAGCCATATTAGCAGAATCAGCCCCCTTTGTCTAGTTTGAGTTCAGGTCACAACACTGATAAGCATGGCAACATGTGTGCTCTATAATTCCAGTTCTTCTCTGTTATCTCTGCACCAAGGTTTCAATTCATTAAGCACAAAGCATCTTTTCTTGAATTACTTAGTCCCTGAAATCATCACACTTCTCATAATAATCTTTTATTAATTAAGGAACAAATCAATATGACTCAAAAAAGTAAAGAACAATAGTTTTCACCTAGAATAGAATTTTTTTCACAACCTGAGTTCATTCTTGTTTAATTTGAATCCTGTTTACAGAAGGCTAGAATTGCTAACGCCCTTGGGAAATAACAGATACAGGCACTGGCTGGGGTTTTCAGGCTATAACAATATTCACAGCAAGAGAGAGAGCAGCAAAACACTATTTTAAAGATAATTTCCACCAATCACTTCTTTTTTCTCAGAGCCTGATCTCAAGGATCTGTCACCCCCAGCAGTTATCTTTACTTGTCAAGAATGTTTGCTGCAGGAACAAGACATGGACCAGATATCACCTGTACTTGGCACTGGTGAGGCTGCACCTCCAATACTGTGTACAGTTTTGGGTCCCTCATAACAAGAAGGACATTGAACTGCTGGAGTGTGTCTAGAGAAGAGCAACAAAGCTAGCAAAGTATCTGGAGCACACGTCTTATGAGGAACAGCTGAGGGAACTGGGGTTGTTCAGTCTAGAGAAAAAGATGCTGAGGGGAGATCTTATTGCCCTCCACAACTACTCAAAAGGACTTTGCAGTGAGCTGGGTGTCAGTTTATTCTTCAAGTAATGAAACATAGGACGACAGTAAGTTGTACTGGGCAGGTTTAGTCTAGATATTGGGAAATATTGCTTCACTGAAAATGTTGTTGAGCACTGGAATTGGCTGCCCAAGGAAATGGTTGATTCACCATCCCTGGAGGTATTTAAGAGATGCATAGATGTTGTACTTAGGGACTTGGTTTAGCGGTACACTTGGCAGTGTTAGGTTTATCCTTGGACTCAATGATCTTAAAGGTCTTTTCCAACCTAAACAATTCTGTGACATCACTTTGCGACTATGAAACTATTCAGACCTTCTCTCCAAGTTCCAACCACTCTTTAGCAAATGATCTGCAAAAAAACCAAGGCAGTAGCCCTGTTACAAAAATCCCACTATAACAAACCTTATGTCCCGTCACATGACTGGTCCTAATGTCATCATCTTGCTAAAGAGGAAAGTAGATATAAATTAATGCTGATCTAAGAAGGTAAGTACAGCAGATGACCGCATACACCTCTGTGCATGTCATTAGTAGTCACACCACTGTTTCAATTGAACTAACATTTTTTAAAAGACAAATTACTATTTGACTAGCTGTTGCAACAGGCTGAAAGGTAGACCGGTACACAACACTCACTGTGTATACATGTGGGTTAAAAAGCCCTCTGAATCTGCTTGTAGTAAGCTGGAACATCAACACTTGCCTCTCTGGGATCAAACTGTTCCCAGATCATTTCCTATTCTCGCGGATACTGTAATGTTCTCCTGCTTGAAAAAAAACATCAGAAGGAAGAATAAATGATTAAAAATGCTTAAAAGAGATACCAGCCTAGCTAAAGACAATGAGAGCTTCACATTGGCCTTCAAGTAAGTGTGGGGTTTCACCTTGAAAATCTTTTATTTCTTTATTTTATTTGGGGGGGAGAGGAAAATAACAGGCAGTCAGCTAAGAAAACTGAATTATCCAAATGCACTAATTTGACTGTCTCTGCCATAGGGAATCTTGGTTTTTGTAATCTACTTACAGGGAGAAAGCCAGGGAACATTAAAAAACACACAAACAAACAAATAAAACCAAACAAAAAAGCAGACTCTCAATCAAATATGGAGGCTTCCACAGTTTGTTTCTGCTGGTGTGACATTTAAGCTGCAAGGAAGTAGAAATAACACTGAAAATTTCTGCACATTTCTTCAAGACCTTTACTTCTAGACAAAAATGATTGGTGTGAAATAAATTTTGGATGATAAACTCACACTAAGAAAGAGTAGCCCAGGCAAACAGTTTTAAGAAAGACAAATGCAGCAACTGTGACAAAACAAGTAATGTATCCTCACTGATGATCACCCTTCCTTCCCACACACCCACAGAGAGAGAACCTAACTCATAAAAATGTGACACTGCCATGACAGTACAAATCACAGCCTCTTCTAGAAATTAGGAGGTGGTACGAGGAGGAAAAGAATAATTATTTGGACCATGAGCTGGTGATGTGTGCTCGCAGCCCAAAAGATCAACCATATCTGGGCTACATCAAAAGAAGCGTGGTCAGCAGGGCAAGGGAGGTGATTCTGCCACTCTATTCCTCTCTTGTGAGAACTCACCTGCAGTACTGTGTCCAGTTCTGGAATCCCCCAACTGAAGAAGGATATGGAACTGTTGGAACAGGTCCAGAGGAGGGCTACAAAGATAATCAGAGGGCTGGAGCACCTTCCATATGAAGACAGGCTGAGAGAGTTAGGGTTGTTCAGCCTAGAGAAGAGAATGTTATGAGGAGATCATATAGCGACCTTCCAGTACCTGAAGGGGGGCTACAGGAAAGCTGGGAAGGGGTTGTTTACAAAGGCTTGTAGACATAGGATGAGGTGGAATGGGTATAAACTGGAGAGGGGCAGATTTAGACTAGACATAAGGAGGAATTTCTTCACCATGAGAGCAGTAGGCACTGGCACAGGTTGCCCAGGGAAGCTGTGGCTGCCCCATCCCTGGAGATGTTCAAGGCCAGGCTGGATGGACCTTGAGCAGCCTGATCTACTGGGACACATCCCTACCCATGGCAGGGGGGTTAGAACTAGGTGATTGTTAAGGTCCCTTCCAATCAAAACTCTTCTATAATTCTGTGAAGGGAAGAGTAAAACTTAAAGCTGGGCTTTGCAGAAGAGGTTAAAAAAACAGTGTTGCCTGTCCACAATGAAATTCAGGGAGAGATGGGTCCCTAACTCTCTTACACTGCTGCAAGTGCAATCTGAAGAAACTCCCAAACACCTAATGGTTTCTATTTTTATCTAACTCTAAGAAGGAGTCTAAATTTTACTAGCGTATGGACAGGAGTCTTTCCTCCTCCTCATTTCTCCCCAGCTCTATCACTCTGAGAATGTTCATATTAATATTTATGAGACAGTTTCACTCACAGTTCAAAAAGGCAGCACAAAAAAAATAGCAGTATGGTTATTTTTAAACATTTACTTAATTTTGAAACATTAAGATTTTGAAAATTTTTTGTGTTTGGGAAGAGGGAAGACCTTTATCTCTTACATCAGATTGAGACAGCCTTCCTCCCCTGTAGACTAGTAGCATTATCTGAGAGCAAACTAAACAGATCTCCTCAAAACAAATCAGTTTTAATTCTTTTCATGTGACTGTAAATTAAAATTTCAAATATGCCTAAGCTTCTCTGAATTCAGAGCCACAATAAAGGTTTGTAGTCCTGATAGCAGAATAGTCAGCTACGAGGGTCTTTGAAAACAAATGGGCATGCTAGACAACAAATGAAATGGGATTTTGCTCTGATGTGTAAAACTCTCCCACCTCTGTTCTTATATGAGAAGCATTAAGGTTGCCTTGGTTTGAGGCATCAGACCTAAAGAGCTAACATAACTATAGCTCTGGAAACTCCCCCTTGAAAGTCACAAAAAGGATGAAAGAGGAAACCTAGTTTTAAACTCGATGAGAAAACCAAAAGGGCAGAAATTTAGAGATCTTTAAAAAAAAAAGAGTATATGGCACACTGCCTGAACCACAAACATATTTACCATAACACTGCCAGAAATACAGGTTTTAAAGCAGTTGGACTTCATAAAGTAACTAGTATTAAGGTGACCTGACCTATACTATGGAGTGGCATAAATCCAAAAGAAGAGATTTAACCTTTCAGCATCGATCACTTATACATCGTGTGTGAAAGAAGCTGGGGAGAGAGACAAATCTAACTGATAAATTATCAGTTGAAAAGCCTGATGACTCATTAACTATCTAGACCTTCATCAGGAAAGAGGAACAAATTTCATTGGGGTTTTTTTGTTTGGCATTTTTTAAATGAGAGAAGAAAGTCATGCAAGGACAGGACTTTGGTTATGAGTTTCAGCTTGCTTAATATGTACTGGGAAAGCTTTCAAGGATGAAGCAGAAATAATCCCAAGTGTCAGGATACTGAGTAGGAGGCAAGTGGCAATTTGGAGCTAAAATAACACAATTTTTAGACACAGTAGGCATATCTCATTGTTGTTCAAAAAAAGAACTGTTGTTGAATACTGCCTTTTTAATGAGTTCACAGGAGTCTTGCTCATAAGTATAGCATAGGACTGCCATTCTGGAGGCCACTGAATCTACCTAGCATAAGAAAAATTGATTTTAAATGGGTGGAACTAGTAATTTTCTGAGAAGACACAAAGAATATAGACATATGTTTTCTTTACAATTGGAAAATAAATATTTCAGAATTACAAGACCATATGAAAACATGATAAAACCTGAATTGATTTTCCACCTGAACTTTTACAGAAACTCTTAATATCCCATAGGTATAGGCATATTTATTTGTACTTTGAGACTCCAGAGTGGCTAGACCTGGATCACTTTGCATTTCTACAAGATCTGAGAGGCAGATTTCAGAATGTCACCTTTTATCACAATATATGTCAGACATAAACCATTAGACCTGTCCTCCCTGCCTGTTAGGAAAGCTCGTTAAGCATATAGAAAGGAAATGGTGTTTTTCAACATTTATTAAACAACATAATTGACCATCTTGATGCAAGGTCAGACAGTAAACAGGGGCTAATTAAGGTGTCAGCATCATTGGATGTCTAAGCCTAAGATATAGAGGCTAATTCACAATTCAGGTATCTTTCCCTATTAAAGTTTAGAAAAGGTTGATCATCATTGTCATCCTGACTGGGAAAGGGTCAGAACCAGAAAAACAGACGGGAACACAGGAGACAGGTTGGGAGTCCAGCCCCAGACTCAGTGCTCTGCCCCTTGTAAGCCCAGTTGTTCACACCCTACATTATCCATCAAATAGCAGCAACACCCCCATCAGAACCACTGACATCCTCTTTCCTCCTCCTTAAGGCCTCACCTTGAGAGTTGTTCCAGAAGCTGACACCATTAATTGAATGTTTTTCCATCTCAATTTATTCAGGGCAACTTTTGCACCTATCTGTCATTTTGCCAAGCCATCCTCTAGGTTAAATCTTTTCTTATCTTTCGCACTATGAAATTGCCAGCTGCAGCCATAAGTAGAACCCTCTTACAGAAAATCTCATCTGCCAACCTCTAACTCACCCAACATGACAAGAAAGCAGTGGATGCAACTCCAGCATCTGCTATGGACTTGCTGTTTCCTACAACTTTTGATGCTGCCTGTCCTGAGCATCACTAGACCATCCTTTCAAGCTGTGCAACTACTTGCATTATTTTCAAACACTAAGGACTTTTGGGCTAGCTTGCTTAGTTTCTTTTTCAGTAAGTACAGAAACAGAAGTCTGTAATGCCCTCCTCTTCTTTCCATAAATTTTGTCCTTTTTTTTTTTACTCCATACTGACATTCTGCCCTGGTCATCACATGACATAGGAACTCAGGGCAAAGTAGGGTAAGAGGAAGTTTTGGGTCAAGGCACAGAATGTTTTGGGATTCATTAGGCTGAAATTATACGGTGTGGTCTCCTCAGTTAAAGGCAGGAAAGTTCACAATAATAACTGATTATGAAATAATTTAATAGTTTTGGGCAGTACACTAAAATTTTACATACAAACTAAAAAAGTGATGCAAACAGCAATAAATGATATTCATTTTGCAATAAAAACACAGTACTTTCCTAGGGTTAGGAGCCCACTAGGGAGTTCATGGGGGTAGGGCAGTTGTCTTCAAGCATGTAGTAGCAGCAAAGAGCTTGAAAGGTGGAAAGTGAAGCTTGTATGAAGAGTTCGTGGCTCAGCTGAAGTCCTGTGCCCTGCAGAACCTCTTCCTGTCACGCATCCTTCCCATCGTTCATCCAGAGTCATGTCTACCTGTCCAGCTAAGACCGTGAACAGATTGCTGCTGACCACCCATGACTTTGCCATTGTGAGGATCTTGAATAAAGGCTTTCTCATGCCAATCTAGACTTTTAAACCTAACAAGAGAGGGTGGAGGAATCCCACTTGAGGAATATGCAGAAAAAAGAAGACAGAAGAAAAGGGAAAACCTCATATCCATGGATTTACACAGCTCAATGGCACCTGTGCCAAACTTAATGCAATCATGCTGTGCAGAACATTTCTGTTCCTTCCTTCTGCTGGCACACTAAGGAGAGAACTGAAAACCTGAACACAGCAAGGGCAGATGCCTTTCACAAGAACTATAAAATATGAGCTGTACTAACCCCATTTTAACATCATAATGGACACAGGCTGGTTATTAGGTGCCATGCACAACCTCAAATACCCTGATTTGGACTAAGTTTTTCTGTTAGCTATGGTATGTGTATTAGTAGTGGCTTAGTTGTGCACTAAATGTAGGAGTCGTCAAGCCTAGCACCATTTCTGTGCATTCACTTTCTTATAGCCTCTTTGTAAACACACAGACAATAACATTAAACCAGTAAGTCCAGACTGAAAGTAAGATTATTGGCATGGATGTGGATGAAGTGGGAAGTTTTTATGCATTTCGATTTTGCCAAAAAAAATGAAAATCATATTGTCTTTAAAAGGTGTAATTATTGTAATGTCTAGAAGCTTCAGGCATGAACCAAGATTGCTTTATGCAGGTCACCATGAAATTACCTCTTAAAGTTACTATACACCAGGTTTTCCCTTTTTTTCTGCTTTATCTTTCTACCTCTAGTCACTGACTATGGTAGGATATTACAGACAATGGCAAAAATAGTATGATCCACTATGGAAAATTTTATGTTTCATGTCTCCCAGAGTTCACTACTTAGGGTTTATATTCAGAGTCATAGCTCTCTGTCTTTAAAATTTGACAACAGATAAATAATAAATTGAAATGCTATTTACTGTATCAAAATTAAACACTGAGCTGCTTAAATCTCTGATGTTTTTGCAGGTTCTGCATGAGTGTGCATGAGTGTGTCACCGTGTTCTGGATTTAATGAGCAACATATTCTGCAATGGGCTGCACTAACCCACATGATACAGCACTAGAAGACACGTCCAGGTTAAAGCTAAGAGAAAAGGTGCAAAGGTACAACAAAAAGCCTTCCAAGTAACTTCCTCAACAGACCAATTTCCACAATGCTGTCAATGAATTGGGACACTGGATCTTTCTTTTTTACATGAGAAACCTTCGTGCTAGCTCTGCTGTAAACCTGCCACAGTTTTCTCTTGACACAGATGACTAATCACAGGGAAAAATCTAAAATCAAAAAGACCTGAGGGAGGTAATTAATGTTAGTTTAGGTTACTAGATGAGCAAAGGGAAACAGACAAGCAGAAAAAGCTAAAGGAGAAATGCAAGCTATTCAGAAAAGACTGCTGTTTCACTGAGAGCAGTGCCAGAGCCTTGGGGATTCCTGGTATTCAGCAGTGATGATGCAATCCATAAATGAAAATCAACTTTGATTCTCCACTAATTAATAAGTAAAAAAAATAAACACATCCCATTAAAAAATAGTTAGGGGGATAAAAAACTGGCAGCAAATTAGATTGAGTTAGGAAGCTATCTTCTGTGGTCCTTTCTTAATTATTAGTATAAATCCTACTCTCCTTCAAAGGAACGGCTACTCTTCCACCAAATCAGAGGGTTTGGAAGTTTTAGTTCAATGCCACAGGAGATGACAGCTCAGTGGAAAAAGATTAGAGGACTAAGGACACTGAAAAATGATTCACAAAGTGTCAATGTTCCTCCTCCAACCTGCCACTGTGTATTTAGATTTGCATAGTCCTTAATAGAAAACCAAAAATTGTAGAGTTTTTCAAATAGTATTCTTCCTTGTTATAAACTGTACAAAATGGTTTTCCCACTCTCCAGTTACTCCTCCTCTCTCACAGTCAGGCTTAAAAATACATTTTCCTTCTATATGATACAAGCCATTTGCAACAGGATATAGTTGAACAGTATTTCTCAGCCTTCTTTAATCTGAGTAATCAGTGCCCATCTTGTGCCACAGTAACTTTTGTCCTTGAATCATAGAATCACAGAATCATAGAATCATAGAAAGGTTGGGGTTGGAAGAGACCTTAAAGATCATCCAGTTCCAATCTGCCATGGGCATGGCCACCTCCCACCAGACCAGGCTGCCCAAGGCCCCATCCAACCTGTCCTTGAACACTTCCAGGGAGGAGGAACCCGCAACTTCCTTGGGCAACCTGTGCCAGTGGTTCGCCACCCTCAACAGCAGTATCACAACTGTTCCTTTATAATCAAGTAAAAATTAGAGCAGACTATGAGCATTCATTCATTCCTTCTATTTTCTCCCAGCTTTATAGATAAACGCACACATAAGTTAAGAAAGCAATTCCAGTCATTTCATGGACCACAGTTTATGTCTCAAGGAGCATCACTGAATCACCTGTTGAGAAGCACCAGTGGAACAAAGCATAAGCTATTTCTAAACCAGCAGAACAGCCTGAGGGAAGCACTATTCCCACAAAAGCACAGAGTTCTTTTATGACCACAGCTACTCTATCTTAATTAGAGCTTGCCTGTCTGTCTCTCCAGTGCAAACACACAGAGACCATTAGCAATGCTTCTTCCCACTGACACCAGTGGGAGATGTACAGCCACAAAGTCACATAAGGTAAAGGTCAGAGCGCAGAAACCACTAGCATGCTAGCTGAAAGGAAAATGTTAGGCTTGAGCTGGAACTGCTGCCTATTAAAATGAACCATCTATTAGTTTAGAGACTATCTCTCCCCATCTTCTTCAACTATACACACACAGAAACGCACACATTTACGTATTTATTGAGAGGAAACTTTCCTCCTCAATACCCTTGCTCAGCCTGGCTCCAGTGTCTCTGACTGAAGCCATAAGCAAAAGTTTGTCATCTCTGCCCCCACACATGCTTGGTTTAGATTAAATACCCTCTTTAACCAAGTCCTAAACACAGCTCCATTCCATCAGTTTATTTGAAAACTAAGCGTATTTGACACTGCCTTTACTCATTTCTGCCTGAAATAAAGATAAGGAGTGAAAGCCCATTGTAAGGAAGGATACAGCAACCTTTGCTAAAGTTTGCCCTGCAGTGCTTAATACACAAAACATCTTTCCCCTGAGGAGTTTTCTAGCATACAAAAGCAATACGAGAAGTTAGTTTAATATTTCCAAGCATAATCACAGATTGATGCAGAAAAATTACTTGGCTCAAAATCTGACCAGAACTTGGTCAGGTTTGGCTTAACTTGAAAGAAAATACTTGATAGATCCTCTCCAAAATACTAGAAAGAAAAGTTGGATCCTTCTCTAGCTAATTTTTCAGTTTAAAAAATCTGCACTAACTATATGCACACTAATCTGAGTTCAAAACTTTGCATTTATTTGGGAATTACGTAAAAGTACTAGACAAGGCTTTACCTAAGGCAATCAATACTGAGGCTGGTGTACCATGTAAAACAGGGAAGCAGTACTCTCAAGGCATCCATTTGGGATGTGGTTTAGAGTTTGATAGGAATAGTTGGACTCGGTGATCCGGTGGGTCTCTTCTAACCTGGTGATTCTATGATTCCATGATTCTATGATTTCAGTCATCAGCTCATTCCCATAGAAGGTACTTAATCATATCTATTCTTCCAAGCTAGAAATAAGTGTGAAAACACTTCAAGACATTTCATGTGTGAAACCAAGTTGTAGTTTGCCTTGCTAACATTGTTCTTCATACACCGTTCTGTGGAAATTCCTACTTATGGGCATGGCAAGACACAGAGCACCATTTTGTGTGAACACTTGCTTTCCAGACATTACATTTTGTGCAGAGATGTATTGCTTCTCTCATGTGGGAACAGAGTCCTTTCATATATCAGGCAAAATTGTGTGGAATACAGTATTTCTTTCTTCTCAGTGTATCACATAATGAATGATGAACATTTGAATCTGACTGACCCTGGGCATGTCTTCTCAAACACTTGGATTTAATCTCTCACTTGAAATGCACTGTCGTTAATGACTAAAAGATTCTTCAAATAGAGCTCCAGTAGCTCCAATTGTTTTTTTCTTCAACTTCTTAGATAAATTAGAAGGAAAGTGAATGTGACTAATGTTGAGCATTCTACATAGAGAGATGGCAGACAAAACCAAATTCACTTTGCCCACAGACCATGTGGTCCACAGGCCAGTAAACATTTACTTGAGCACATTCACATAAAACTATGTAGGACCTGGATCACAGTTCTAAGAAAAAGGTTAAGCCTGTTTCCATATGCCCATGCAGATGTCTTTGGTGATGAAAAGGGGTCAGGATGAGGCTTATTCCCAGTGCTCTGAATTCATCTGTAAAATTTCCTTCTGCAAGATGGCTTACAATGACAGACTAGTAAAACTGTGCATGCAAATGGCCTTGTAGCCTGCATTTATTTATTGACAAAAGGACGCAGCTGTAGCCATGGCAAGAGGTCACTACACCACATTGGAGAGTCACTGCAAAGCAACTGCTGCGGCTGTCACTGCCACAGTTATCTGCCTTCTCCCCACTCCACAGCTCTTGCAGCTTTCTACAGGCACTTACAAGCCCTGTGACCAACACCCAATAATCAGAGGAGTCTCCAAAAAAGGGGAAAGGGAGGTCATGACTCTAAGAAGTTGAAAGATAGGGGGAAGTGGAGAAAAGACAGACACTAACTTCAGCAAGTCATAAAGACTGTAGAAAGGCAGGGGAAAAGAATAGTGGGGCAAAACACACCCAGTGATTGGGATATAACCTCATTACCCAAGTCTGTCATTGCTGTTCTGGAAGCAAATGGTTAAAGTCTGTTAAAACCAGCAATATGAAACAGCACACATAACATTTTGCAGACAATTTAATCACCACCTGCAAAAGCTAAGAACATGACAAGAAACAGAGTAAATGAACAGTTCCTACACACATATAGGAACTTCAGACCCTGCATTCCCCTGTCACACGAACCACTCCCAGAGCCACAGGGCTGGGAAACTCCAGTTCTCCAAGATCCAGACAGATCCACCAAGAACATTAGAGCTGTCCAGCATTCCCATCTAAATTCAGCAGGTGTTATTCTGAATGAAACACATTCTTCTTTTCAAAGAAAGAATTTTTATTCTTGACACAACTTCTCCATCTTTAGTCATTTTCCTACAGGGTACTGTCTGTTCTCAAATAGCGGGAGTAGTGAGGCATAGTCTTTGAGAAACACATGTTGTATTTCTTGCTCATTTCTATTCTTTTCTATATCCTCATTGAGGTTTTCTCTCAAGAATTGCTTTAAAACTGTTAACACAGGTGACAAGTCCTGAAGTCAGCTGAGTGACCTTTTCCATTGTGTTAGCTCAAATAAACTAGGGCAAATTAGCAGAAAATCTGTGCACTTTTTACTCCCCTAAGTGTGGATCAGCTGGAGATAAGTCTTTCTGTATTGCAACTTATTAAAGACTGTTTCACTATATGAGAAGTACTCTTTGTTGTTGATATTTTTCCTGACAATTTATATTTTAAAGAATATCAAAGCTTAAGGCAATGCAATTACTATTTGATAATTATGGTTAGTACTAACAGCACATCCATCTGGTTGGCTCTGCTTACGAAATGCGAGAGAAACATCTATTTTATAAACGTCTTTGACACCACACAAAACATCAAATGACTAAAAAAGAAATCATAAAGTTGTATGACCACAATTTAGAAGTTTCACAGCTCAATCTTCTTGGCTACCAGGAAGAATGTATGAAACGTTAACCAAGCATGCAGGGTGTAAAACACTTCAACAAAATAAGAAAACTAGACAATATTTCTCATTTACAATTAGTTTGATTTTCCAGTTCATCAGACAGATTAACAAAAGGGAAGTTTCCCAGTTTAATGATTTTCCTCCTGTGAATGCAAAAAGGACTTTCCATCTTTAAGACATCAGCATAGCAGTTTAGGAATCTCTGGGGTTTTTATGCCAAATCCCCCCATGACATAAAGAGGAACTAATGGCTGCAGTCACCTTGCCTGCAGCAGAATCAATGTTGTTTTTTTTAAATACAAACCTCTGGATTATTTAAGGATCAACAAGAAGTTATTTGCAAGGAAGCAACTTATTAATAAGGATGGGAGCCTCGGGAGTGGATTGATCTTTCCCATAACTGATATATTCTTTGTAGTATATTTCATTTCAAATTCATATTAGTAAGAACAATTACCGACACTCACATGCTAGAATTGATTAATATCCTGTCCCCTCTGGCTAAAACCTTATATCACAAAAAATTGGATAGCAGCACAATACCAGAAAGCCATAAGAGCATTTATTTATTTAGTTGCTGGAAAATACAATTTATAAACAATTTCAGTGAGGACTGCATCTGTTTCCCTTTTTCCCTTCTGTTAGAAAACTGAGTGAGCCATTCGTCCTAACTCTCATGTTGGGAAATGATGGGATCTTTCCTAGGAGCTGTGTTTTCTGCATTAAGACTTCAGGCTCCTGAAACTGCCAAAGGACACAGCACTTCTTCAGACTCTCTGGCCTCAGATCATCCCACTTAACTTTGGTATCTATGATGAGAGTTGAGTCACCCAAGCTTCCTCTATATTCACTGAAAGAGACAGGCACCTCCAAAAAAAGCAGTTCAGATGAGCTTATCAAACCTGCCTATTTCTTATCGTTAATTATAAAGAAAACCAAAGGAGTCTATGGTTATGTTCTTATCTTCAACCTAGTGTATATTACTAGCCTAAGGTCTGCTTCCCAGCTTCCCAGTTTCCAGAGCTACTTAAATGACTTGGTTTTCTCATAGTGGGTCATGGGCTGACCACACATTGACCCAATCCTACTCTTCATCTCATACTTAGTTTTTCATGCAAAGGACACCCAAGCAAAAGGTGGAAAGGACTTGGGCATCATGCTACATTCCAAGAGGTTGCCAGCACAGTCCTTAGGGAGTACTTGCCTTGTTAAAAGAAAAAATATGTAATAGACTCACTTTCACCCAGCTCTTTTCTTTCTTTTAATTTTCTTTCTGTCATGGCATGATATATTCCTGGAACCAAAGGTTTGTTCCTGCACTGGTAAAGAGAGACTGGACTGGCTATATTCACCTGCTTGAAGAGGGCAGGTTTCAGCTAGGGTAGAAGACAGCTTTGGACTTACATCCTGAACTTTCATTTAAGCACACAACACAAAGCACAAACAGCATCTCATTTGGTCATAGCCAAATAGCTCCTGGAGACAATATTGAGTTCTACCCTAGAGAGTTCACTGAGGTGTGGTCACCATACCATGGTGGTCAACATAATATTAACTCATAGCCTTCCGCTTATGGGAATTTGCAGCCAACACTTAACAGTATTAGATTAATATTAGCTCAGGTATGTCTTCAAAAACTGTGTACACTGTGAAGACTACAATGTACACAGTTCCTAAACAGAACAATCTTTATTCTCTCTTTGTCTAAAGAGGAAGCAAAACCAGCTAGGTTCTTGAAGTAGTCTATGCTTTAAATAGGTTACAGTTTGAAGGAAACAAACCAGGATATTATTCAGCTTGGTCATTATGAGTGCCAAGATATTTTTAACAAAAGAAGCTCCCTAAAACTTTATAAAAAGTAAAGGAAAAAAATGCCACAGAAATGGTTGAAAATCATGTTAACTTCCCACAGGCAGAGCTTTAGGAACACTGAATTGATTCTTTTAAAGCATGGAATCCTTTCGGAGATACTCTGGGGACAGATCTGGAAAACAATTTTCAAGACAGTATATTTAAGTTTATATGGAGCTCAATTAAACTAAATGGACTTATATAGATAATGATACACACTATTCCAGAGGCTCCAAAGCTAATTTCTAGATTGTTCCCATCAGGAAAAAGAAGAATGTATACTCACAGTTATTGAGAAGCACGCTTGCAAATAACACAGAGACGGGGGGGAAACCGGCACACAGTAGAATTTTTTTATCGAAAATTCAAAAATGTTTGTCAATTAACAGGATTGGGCCAGGAGGAGAAGGAAAGGGTATAAAGACCATAGAGTTACAGTCAGGGGCAGAGTTATGCAATGATCCTTCTACCCTATCTGGCCTTTTCAGCAAACACCAGGTTTTTGGGGTCTTAGCATCTTTTTATCCTTCGTCTCAGTTCTTGCAGTACTGGATTTTTAATGGGTTTGGAAAGCTGTATAATATAGATTCTATAGTGGGCAAAAGCAAAAATATAAATACTTGTTTTTAAATACAGCCACATAAAACACTTCTCAAAGGATAAAGCCCAAGGATTGTGTCAAGTCAGTCACTCAATATTCTGCAGCAGAACCTGCATAATTAGGGGATTTGTGCTGTAATAGGACCACATTGTGCTTTATGACCATCATTAATTATTAAAATAGTTTTCTGCAGTAGCATGCATCCATACATAGCATCTGCTATCAGTCTTGTCAGGTCAGAGACTTCACCTCTGTCTCATGGCTATCCATCTAGGCCCTCCAGCGTTACCCTGGGACTGCACTTAAATGCTATGCAATATTTCCCTTGCTCACTGTTCAACCTGTCCCCAAAGTCCTCGAGTCTTTTGCAATCAAATACAACCTGTTCTACACTTTATTATAAAGAAATACCAGGGAGTTTCATCCATGTTTATGAATGGTCTTGCTTTCCTTTAGTTATACAAGGATAGCTGCTGACACTGAAGTTTTAGTACAACAAAACTACAAGATACACACAACTTGAGGGACCCTTTACAAATCAGTCTGTAGCAGTCTTTTCAGCTGCAGCCTGTTCTCCTCTTACCTACAAGGAGAAGAACAGCCTCCATTTTTAACATCAGGATTTTTCTCATATCTAGCTGATTGCTTCCTATTCATATTAACTTGGTCACACTCTTCATAGCAGTAAATGCAAGAGGTGGTCTACCACATTTTCTGTAAGGTCAATAAACAGCATCTAGATACAAACTTCTACACAGAATACAAGTATTTCATTTTAAGTACTTCAATTTCTGCCCATGATTTTCTGAGTGTTCAATGCTATGTATTTTAAGTGTCAAACTTAAGAAAGAGAGAATTTCTAAAGATTTTGCAATAATTTTTAAAAATGCACTTTTAGCAGGTATTATTTCCATTATTTCACATGATGACTGCCAGGGGCATCTGCCTATATTAGGTCCTAACTCTCCTCTTCTGCACCTGTACAGCTAATGAAGAAAGGCAGGCAGGATGTCCTGGTAAACTGTGGATCAGGGAAGGAATGACTTCTTTGGTAGTTGATACCCCTTGAACATACACATTTAGTATCAAAACCTGCATCACTTGTCACTGTCCCCTTCTGATTCAACAGTTTTTTATCCCAAAGGAAGAATTTCTGAAAAAGTAATAAGCTAGCAAAAGCAGGGCTCATTTTATAATTACAGTTTTATTAGCCGCCACCACTTTTTGAAAGTTTTCATTTTCACAATTCCCCACTGGGGTGAAATGTAACAAGTCCTAAAGAGCACCTAGCAACAGTACACAGCAGGTTAGGACAGAGTGAAGAACAACAAATGCAAGAGGAATTTAAAAAGGCTCTAAATAATTATCTCAGTGATATTTAGTTGTGTTACAGTGTTTAACACTTCTACTACACAAAGCTGCACAAAGTCTTTCAGCATCCTTATAAACCTGCCATTTGATTTTACTCCATCTCATCTCTGACTGCCAGATTGCACAGAATAAAGCCACTAATCTATTCATGGTGTCCAGGTTTACTTGAAGTCTCCTGTCATGAAGAAGTTAGGCATGAATCTGTTTCACAAAATCTTGGTTAGTTCTCACTGCGAAGAACAAGAAGGAGACTAATTCCTTCACTAGTCCCATCTAAAAAGAAAAATCACAGCTCCTTTTTCAGCTTAAAGGCCACATGAGTTTAAAGTCCAGTTATGCTGTGACACTGCAGGGGACAGACTGACCCTTTGCTGAATCACCATAATGGACATGCTGAAATTTGTGAGAGCTAAAACCACTGCAAATGCAGAGCAAGATGATATATCAACATATTCTATGATTCTTTCTCTTTTTTTTTTTGTCACTGTTAGTTTTAATTTAATTAGACTTCATGATTGTTAACTTTTCACTCAGGTTACAACAGCTTCAGCAATTCTAAACACCCCAAAGCCACAGTAAATGGGCTGGCTGCCTGAAACACTTAGACCTCCTAAATATTACCTCTTTCCTCTGAGTATGGTAAAGGCTTGGAGATATCTGCATGGAGGGAATTCCTATATATAGCCAGGTAAATTAAAGAGAGAATATTGAAAAATATATAACACTCATTAAATAAGAATGTAGTATGACCCGCAGCCTGGGCTGAAGCATAGTGTACCAACTGCTTTCTTGTGCTGCTTTGTAAGACAACTTACCTTTACTTTCTTAAAGCTGAATGGGAATTAGGAAAAAAAAAAATTTACCGTAAGTGTCAGAGAATTTTTTTAACCTACTTATTATTTTAATTATCCTGTTGATATTAATCTGTTGAGGCTTTCCAACAATATTATCAAGCTTCTAATAAAATTAAATAAAAATACATTAAGAACTCTGGGGGATATATTTTAAAAATAATTTCTAGTTCCTGTTCAGGAAAAGTCATCACTTGAAAATTCAGTCTAGGTCTGAGATTTTCAGTGCTCAGGAGTGTACGTGTTTCAAAAACTCAAAGGAGTCAGTGTCTAAAATTTTAAGGGCTTTTAAATAAAAGCAATCAACTGGAATCCCAGAACACTGCAATCAAAGATGGGAAATATTCATAGGGTCAAATCTCTATAAAAGTTGTAAAATAGCCTTGAGGTTACCATCCCTAAACTATAGCGACGAATCTCAACTAAATGAGTTCAGGATACGGCAAAGATACAGAATGGTGGCATTAGCTTATTTCAAATGCCATTTTCTTTGAATAATAAACTCAACACGTGAGTTTGTAGTGACAGGTATTGCTATTTTCTACCGAGGTTTGTACTAGGAAAGTTTCTTCCATTCTACAAGATGCTACATTTTGTAGTATATTCCAAATACTGAAAACAGGGAATACAAACTTCTTGAATACAGCCACTTATTTTTGTAAATGAGCACATTGCAACACTTGTTTCTGTTTCCAACCAGCAGCTGCTACTGTCTCATCATGTGAAAAGATAAGACAACAACTGTTTTCTTATCTGTAAATTTTATGGTTATATTATCAGAGAGTAATACAGGTGTTTCTCTGGGTCTCAAGCTCTGATTCCTTGCTAGGTGCCACAGTCTCTCTGTGCAGAGCAATACAACAGCATGTACAAAACCAAAGGACACCAGTGCTGAACTTTTCAGACTGAAATACTGGCCACAATTCAGAAGTTAAAATGACATTCTGGGAAATATTCCCATTTGTGCTCTGTCATTACAGACTGAGCAGGGTAGTAATGGCCAAAAGTTAGAGCCTTTGAATTCTCTGCCTAGAGGAACTCTACAGTACTGGATGTGCTCAAAGATCTATGCACAGACTGTGCGTTTTTGTGAATACCGTGCACTGGGAAATGTTACACTACATCATTAGCATCAGCATCATTATTATTACTTCTTTTGCAAGAGGAAGGTTTCTGGGAAAACCTGTAAACTTCACAATCATTCCCAGAGAATTAGAGGGTACGACACTGGTACAGAGCGATCACAAAGCACAAAGCATTGACTTCAGTTGTATTAATCATGCTTAATAGGCCACACTCCCATATTGCAGCCCTGTCTCACAATCGTAAAAAGGTTATCAGTTTTGAATTCCTTGAGTTTCTTTGTTTACCCACTTGAGAGATCCAAAAATACTCCACTTTTGAGGGAGTGGTAAACATCACCCTCTTGAAAGCCAGTATAGCCTAAATCAGCTTATGGCTTTAGAATAAATCTAGTGTAAGTGGAATTGTCCAAAACAACAAAAGTCTGTGGGAAAGCAAGTGCCTTATAGCTCAGGTGAGACATCTAATTACCAGATTCTCATAACCTTCCACCTTGCCACAAGATTTCCTTGAACAGGCTATGCTGTTTAGAACTGAAGAATATACCTCCATTTATAGGTAAGTGAAAGCATGGACTCTGGAGATTTTTACAGTGTATGTAGCAGTAAATCATATTTGGACATAGTTTGATAGTTTTCCTTCTCTCTCTTCCTGTCAATCATTTTTACTATCATTTTACTAGCAGAAGTTAAGGTCACACTGAAATTACAGCCAGTTGCCTAATATTTTCTCTGTAAATAATTCTTATAAATTCCAAATATGCAAACACAGACTAGCATGACAGGAATGTATTAATAAATAAAATTAGACAGAGAAAGGGCATAACCTGTTTTTTCACTATAAAATGCCATCAGCTGTACGTGCCAAGTCCTCTGCATAAGATAATTTCTTCAGATATTTAAAGGCTATATATTAATTCTTTTACACAGTTACTACACTGCCCCCAAACATTTGGATTTTTTTTAGTAAGCAGTTATGGAAAGCAATAATCTCTCTTCTGTTGGCATCATTCTTATTTTTAAGATGCTGAAGTTAGCTATGTTATCAAATGAATAGTTATGAGCTACACAAGAGGTGACAAAAGACAGGTGGCTTATGCAAAGTATGTCTCTCTGGAGGTGAACTGTTACCTAGACTGTGACTCAAGGAACTTGAAACTTCTAGAAGATATTTAGAAGTTGTTCAGTATTACCTCCTGATCACTGTGTTGCCTATGAAATCACTTGAATGTCATCGCCAGAGCCTGACAATGTTAAACATCATTCTGACCTAAAAGCAGTACCTCATAACTACAGGGAAATGGGAATTTGTCATAATTCAAGTTAAAGTGGAAAAAATGACAAGTAAAATTTGCCTGACTTCTAATGCCACTGATGAATGCTGATGCTTTGAGTGAAGTCAATAATTTTCATAATGTTTTTCACATCATCTCTGGGGAGAAAAACTACAATAACAGTACTCTGTGAAGCTCTAATCATTACCATCTAAACTTTGCTTGCTTGGTTCTGGGTATGTTTTGAAAGTGTTTGGCAAAAAACTACAGTAATTTTATAAATAAAGATATTTTGCTTTGGCTTAAGTAACAAAACCTTCACTATATATTTCCTTTTATGGGTGTTACTAGGGCAGCTACACAGCAATCTGTGCTAACTATCTCCTCTCTCTGAAACCAACTTCAAAACAAGTGTAGCCAGAAGGTCAAGGGAGGTGATTCTGCCCCTCTATTCCACTCTTGTGAGACCTCACCTGGAGTACTCCAACAAGAGTACTCTGTCTAGTTCTGGGGCTCCCAACATAAGAAAGATCTGTTGGAGTAGGTCCAGAGGAGGGCCACAAAGATGATGAGAGGAATAGAGCATCTCTGCTATCAACAGACTGACACAGTTGGCGTTGTTGAGCCTGGAGAAGAAAAGGTTATGGGAGATTTTATAGCAGCCTTCCAGTACCTAAGGGGGTCCTACAAGAAAGCTATGCAGGGACTTTCACAAGGGTATGTAGTGATGAGACAAGAGGTAATGATTTTAAATTGAAAAAAAGGGTAGATTTAGATTAGCAATAAGGAAGAAATTCTACACTATGAGTGTGGTGAGACAGTAGAACAGGTTGGGAAGTTGCAGATGCCTGGAGGTGCTGGATGGGGCTTTGAGCAAACTCGTCTACTGGAAGCTGCCCTTGCCCATGGTAGGGGAATTGGAACTAGATGATCTTCAAAGGTCCCTTCCTTTTATGATTTTATGATTCTGCAATTCTATGTTTCAGACAGATTTCTTGAAGGTCAGAGATTACTAGTGTGAAATTCTCATCACTCTTCTAGATGGCTGCCACAAAAAAAGGCTGCCATATGATCTCAGTTGTAAACAAATCAAGTTCCATCTTAAGGCAGGGCAAGTCACTGCTACTCAGCATTACTGGCAGCTGTTCCTCTGCTCTTTAAAAGGACCTTGCAAAGTACAGAAGGATTCATATGTCTGCAGCTGTATAGTCCACTATACTGCACAATGATTCCTGTTGCATTACTTGTGGAGATGCCATCTGGGTTGTGAAGGATGTAGATTAAAGGATATAGAGCTGCTTTGGAAGAAAACATTCAAAAACGTCCAGTTTCCTATTGAGGTTTTTCTCCTTTTTTTTCATACCATAGTAAAAGGAATACACTTACTTCTCTTTGTTCTGCACCGCTCTGAACATTAGGTAGTATCCAAAGTTAGCAGGAGGACTCCAAGGCAGGGGACTATTCACATCAGCCCTGCTTCTTGAAGAGTGCATCTTGAAAGAAAGATTATTGAGCAAGCATTTGCTGTGTCAGCTATGGGAGGTAGGGGCTTAAATCTGGAGAGAAAGTCTAACATTCTTCCTTCTTCCCCTGCAATTTTCCCCATCTCCAGCTAGACAACTGCACTGCCATTAACAATTTAATTGAGTCAATACAGTTCACCCTCTGTGAGAGAGGAGATCAATATGCTGATTGAAAAAAAAGGCATTTGAAGAGATGATGATCCTTTAGAGAAGAATTGAATCACTTACTAAGACATAGTAGGAAGTTTCTGAAAAAAAAATAAAAACAAAGAAAACCACACAGCTTGTAAGATAAATTCTTCTGGTTGCCTGTAAAAGGAACCTTTGCAGCTCACAAAGGCCAGCTCTTCTGCATGTGGATTGTGGTGGCTGATGCCCATTAGGGAAAAAAATACTTATTTTTAACACAAAAGACCTCATCACAGACAAAATAAACACTTAAAATTGGACAAAGCACAAAGTTTTCACAATATCAGAGTGGAGCACATAGCACCCATAATTCTCCTTCTTACTTCAAAATCAGGACTATGTAAGGCTACAAACTGATTAGGTAAGGAGTCTATGTAGTCCTCTCATTTTTGTAACACAAATAACTCACTTCCCTGTCCAGTATTGTTAAAATGAAATACGCCATTGACTAAGTCATTTAAGAGGTCATAGGAAGGTGAAACTGACTACGTTAAAGTGCTTCCACAAAAGGCAGACCATTTTTGTTGAAACATATCTCCACTTCTATCAAAATAAAACTGTGCTGATCTAAATCATGGCATTTAAACCAACATCAAAAACTAATTGGAGAAAGCATCTGCTTCTCAAAGATGGACTTTGAGGCTGAAATATTCTTTGAAACTCATCATATTCAAGTGTTAAACAATAATACAGAGTTATACCACTTACATTTTGGTTGAAGGGGTGGGAGGTCTGACAAGTATAAAAGCTAAAATTTAATACTAGAATTGAAGACAAGTATGGTTGAAAAGGAACATCAAATTAATAAATTTTGATCATAGTTTCAGTCTGTAACATGGAGAACACAGCTGATCCTGCATTAATAAATACAGAAAGTTGTAACAATATTAACTCTTGCCATTAGACTCTACCACTTCACCAGTTCCACTGCAAGTCAACTGTCATCATGGTATCTAACACAACACTTCCTGCATTTCTTAGTTCAGAAAAGAAAAACAGCTTCAGCTTCACTTTTGAAACTTTATTTAAAATCTATAGACTATTGGGACACCAGTGGAGGGCAATTCAGGATATTAAATAAACTGTCATGATGAAACAAAATTTTAGTAACTGAAGTTATTACAGGACTGCTAGAACCTGAGAATATGAATATGTCTCAGGGCTTCAGTTAGATGAGAGAATTATGAAACCAAGGGTCACTATTAACCAAGACCCCCAGTGACCTATATTGCTACTAAGCACCACTGTTAGATCAGTAATACATAAAACACCAAGTGTCACAAATAGACTAATACAGGACAGTCCAGGTAAACCATGATTCTTTACATTTTATAGATGAAAAATATGGAGCAAATCAGTCCTATGGTTATAGCACCATACAGCCTCTGTCCCATGACCTAGGACAGGCTTACAGTCTTTCTACAATACTTCTACAAGTTTAGCCATGTACTTTCAAAAATATTAAATGTGAGGTTCTTATCTAATCATACAAATCTGAGAGGTAAGAAACCATAGAAAATAAATGAAAATATTCACAACAAGAGCTGACAACACCAGACAGGCCCTATTATAAAAGGCAACACTGGCCCAAGACAGGTGATGTGGATAAGTCTTACTTGAAATGCATTGCCTTTCCTAGCTGGAAACTCCTCATCCAGTGAACTTTTCCAGGGAAACTTCACCTGCATATACAAAATGAACAGATGAAACTATGAAGTTTAGTGTCCTAAGCTTTTAACCTTGGATAATGTTCTCAGAACAGCCAAGTACCACTTGCAGTCCACCCAAAAGAAGCTGCTGCCTGTTAACTTCAGATAAGTCATAAGTGGCATCAGGTGACAACTTACCCTTTCTGAAGAACTTAAGAGAAACAAAGACTCAGCTTCCCCCCAATTTTAGTAGGATCAGTGCACATTCCACAAGTGCATACGGCCTTTCTCTAGAACCCCACTGTAGAAATTATCTCTTTAATACAAGTGCAGAATAGTTTGAGTCCATTTCTAAAAATACGATATGCTGGAAGAGATCTGTAAATAGAAGTTGGACTTGATGATCCGGTGGGTCTCTTCCAACCTGGTTATTCTATAATTCTATGATTCTATGAAAATCCACTTAGCTTTATGCATCTTCGCCAAAGTAATATTTTTTTCTCTTCCAGCCTGACACCTAGAAAATTCCATGTTGCATCTAACATAGTTGTTAAAGCTATATTTGAATTGGTCACTGAGAAATGAGACCTTCTCCAGGCAACTTCAACATACTACCTGAGTCTATTATATAATTGCATGAAAGTGATGTAAGAATCACCATATCAACCACCAGGACAGCTGAGCAGCTTTAGAAAGTGATTGGATTGGCTGTAGGTAACAGAGAATAAGGCAAAGAATAAGGCCTGAGTCATCAAGACTCAGGTTTCTGAGTCAGGAGCCAAGGTATGCACTCTTCCACCTTGCAATTTTATGAATAACCATAAAACATCCTTCTAAATTGGGACTTCAGCACTCCAGAGCTTGGTTGTAAATTAGATAATTATTTTGTTTCCAAGATTTAAAGCTTTTCTTTCCACGAGCTGTTAGCATTTTGTGCTAAACAAATGAAAAGAAAATATACTCTGAACAGTATCTTAAGCAACTGTTGACTCATTGCAAAGAAAACCCTATTCCTCTTCAAGATAGAGCTTCCAAAAAATTAAGACTCCTATACATTCCATGCAAATGATTTTCAAAGACAAGGCAAAAAATTATGACCTACACTAATTTAAAGGATCGTATGGAATGTTTCCATATTAATATGAAGGGATTTGATCAGGCTTAGAAATATACAAAATCTATAGCAATGGTTACTATAAGATGAGTAGATTTGAGCTATGCCTAAATAAATCTAGGAAATTCATAGAATAGTTTGGGTTAGAGACATCAAGTTCCAATCCCCCCACCATCAAGTTCCAATCCCCCTGCCATGTCTAGGGACATCCCACTAGATCAGGAATAATCCTATTCTGATAGGATTGACTAATACCATTGTTTTTGTTCAAGTTACAGCACATAGAAAAGTTCAGATTTTATGCAAAATTAGGTTTCTTAGTAATAGAAGATGTAAGTTAAAAGCAGCCTATGTGATAAGAATTAGTGACAGTCACTATGCAGCCAGTAGCTACTACTTTTAAGCTCTCTGGTGGGAATTTCTTATGAATATGCCAGACTTTAAACAATTCCTTACACATTCAAAGCCTCATTTTAAGCTTCATTCCTTATTAAAAGCCAGATGGTACACAATCTTAATGCATATCTACAGATAGGAGCAAAAACCTTGGTGCAAATCTGAGAAAAGAAACCTGTTTTGTAATACATGAAGCAGTGGGAAGACTCAGTACTGAGTTGAATTGCTCTGATAACCTCAAAGCTTTCTGTACCTGCAACACCAAGCCAAATACTTCAGATCATACCTCTCTCAGTCTCTGTCAACTCATTCTCCTCCACAAACATCATTCTCAGATGGTGTTAATATCAAGAAACACGAGTAGACACTCCAGTCTACCATTGGAGGTTCCGTGGCATCTCCTGCATCTTTCTCTCCATTGAAGAATATAAAACAGAGTGAGTCCTGAGAATGCGCCGTGGCTTTGCTTGCCTATTACTGCAGACAAAATAGAGTCTGTCCCCTCTGTGTAAAGCAGCTCCTCTTCTTTTTTAGTGCTCCTATTACACACTATAGTTCTGACTGCTCATAGGAAATCACCTCTTTAGGCCCTCAAGCGTTCAACAGCATCTTTTCCTAACATAGAAAATTGTCTTTTGATCATCACTAAGGTTGACTGTCTATGAAGGTGCTGTCAATGAATTCTTGCTGATAACTGACATCTAGAAGTTATTACTAAAACTGATGTGGACTCCAGATCAGTAACTGACCTAAGAGTTAGTTTGTATTCATCTCTGTTTCCTGGGAATACAAAAGAAAATTCCTTTTGCTCTTTCTCTTATCTGCTTTTGGTTTGTAGTAGGCAATTTTTTTTTCCATTTGTTTGCTTGTGGTTTTGGCTGGTTTTATTGTGTTCTTAATTTTAAAACTGTTACTTGTTTCATTACAGCATGAAGACTAATAGATTCAGTTTTGCAGTACATTGCTTTTTGCATGCAAACTAAGCAAGCCAGTCATGTAGTGGCATGTTACACATACACAACAGTTAAATTATCTTCCTTTTGTTATAGCTTTCTATCTGATGGGAATTCCAACTGGTATTTTACTATAGGCTGTGGATAATATCCATATGGATGAGATAAGAGCTAAGGTATATTGGATTTATGTGGCAAGGGAGTCTGAAGGGGTGGCTTCTGTGAGAAGACAGCAGAAGCTGACCTAATTTTGAACAGAGACAGCTTCCATTGGATTCAAGACAGGCCTGCTACTAGCCAAAGCTGAGCCCACCAGTGATGTTGGTGGTGCCTCTGTGATAACATATCTAAGAAAGGGAAAAAAGCTGTGGAACAGCAGCTGGGAGAGAGAAGTGAGAATATGTGAGAAAAATAGCCCTGCAGACACCAAAGTCAGCGAAGAAGGAGGGAGACAAAGTGCTCCAGATGCCAGAGCAGATGTTTCCCTGCAGCCTGTGGTGAAGA
>WAAB01020443.1:21722-36857 GCA_013389865.1 Piaya cayana | reverse complement strand
GAAAGTCAGGAGATTTTAATATCCTGTGTAAGGCTTGGCCATGCCAGCTGGCTTCACGACTGCCTTGGTTTTGCTGCTACGGATGTGGTCACTGCAATCACAGATGATGCTCAGCCACAAACATCCTTTACCTTGTGTTTGCTGATCTTTCACTCCTCTCCCTAGGAAAACATCAGAGGGAAAAGCAGCTGAGTGTTTGGATAATATATATTTCAGGAATCAAATCAAGCAGATAGAGATTCCTAAAAAAACAACTAGAACTCATCCAAGAGGCAAATGGTCATGGATTGCAGCATATGGAGGGTGATTCTCTGCTGTTCTGCAGCCAATTACTTCTTGGATTTCACAGGCAAAACCCTGCTGGTGCAAGCACATGCAGTGGAGGAGAACTCACTTGCTGGAAAGCCTAAAATCCTTGTAATTGCCTCTGATATGGGAGATGTGGTCTTGCTGGTAAATCCAGATCAACTATGTGCAACTAGGGAAAGGAATCTGCACTCCCTGGGGTCTGCCCTAAGCCTTGGAGTCCTTCAAGGAGATGCAGGAAGAGCGGCCAGAGACCCAGGTGGTTCCTGATCCTGCTCTCCAAGGAGGACACGGAAAGAGTCCCTTCTCCTGCCAAGGCCAGACAAACCTCTTGGCAAACCTCTTCAAGACATGTTATGAGGCAGAGGGAAGCAGACGACCGGGCATTTAGAGGTCTGGCAGGAGGGATCTCCAGGCATTTGGCAGAGTCTTGATTCAGCTGCATTTCCTTCTGCTTGGACACTTGCTGGATGGGCATGTTACTCCCACTGGATGGGGATGCTGTTTCTTAGGAGACTTGATCAGAACAAGTAAGAACTCATGGTGCACAGCAGTTGGTGATCCCTGACTAACCCATTTTCTGTTACTATGAAGAAATGCATCCTCGTATATACCTGTAAAACTTCTCTCTCTTGTGCAGGGAAGCCTCTCCCCACTTGCCATGAGGTTACACTATAAATGTTAGTGTGCATAGCCCAGGCTGTGGGTTGAGTGATTTCTCCTTCCATGGGGAGCAGCATTTGTGGATTTGGGGATGCAGGACAGGCTAATTTGTGCAGGAACAATAGAAAAGGTTGTCAAGCTGGTGGGGTTTTACTGCACAAGAGACGTATTGTACTCTTCATGATGCCCATACATCTTCCATTCTCCAGCAGACCGGAATAATGTTTACTGACTGATATCAGGGCTGTGTTGTGCCAGGCAGTGTTGAAATACAAGACGGGAAGGAGTCTGCTATGACTGTTACTGATCCTTATTTTATAGGAGGAAAAAATGAGTCCAAAAGAGCAGGATGACTCTTGCTGCAATATTCAGAGGTTCGCCTGGAAGGGCTGAGATTTGAGCCAGATTTTTTAGAGTACAAGTCTATCAGTTTTGCCACATAGCAGCTCATTTTCCTTAAAACACATGGAAAAACGGGAAAAGTCAGACAGCGAAACCCACCTGTGTGCCAGTCACTCCTCTTCTTAGGTGCATTTCTAAAGCACCTCTTGCTCCTTTTTGTCAGGGTAATATCTGATATGCCCTCAATTTGGGAGCTGTATCTAAAGCTTCTTTTTCCCTCTGTGCTGGGAGAGAGACAATCCACTTCCACACATCACTTGAGGTTTGCAGAGTCATCAGGACTAACATGGGGGAAGCACAGGGTTTAGAATTAATTAGTCCTGGGGTCTGCAGCCACTGCCTAGATTTTCCTTTTCCCTCCTTCACTGTGCCGTTTCCCTGCTGCCCAGGGAACTAAAGTCTTTGCTTTCCTTTGTGACCAGCCTTCAGCTGAGTATGTCCGGTCACTGGAAACATTCAAGGCCAAGTTGGAAGGGGCTCTGAGCAACCTGATCTGGTTGAAGTTGTCCCTTCCCATTGCAGGGGGTTTGAGCCGTATGGCCATTAAATGTCCCTTCCCACCCAAGCCATCCTATGGTTCTAGGATTCTACTGAGGATGCTCTTAATGAAAGGCCCATTCAAAGAGATGAAGGCCACTCCACTGAGAAATCAGTTGTCCCTTGGTCTATGGGGTCCCATGTGCTTCATGATGATGGGAGCTGTAGGGGACAGAGGGACAGAAGGGATTAACATGTGAAAGCGCAGGCAGTGTCTCCAAGGAGGTCCATGATGGTTAAATACCCATAAGTTGATCGCAACAGAGCTGTATGGAGACCCTGGCTCTTCTCCTGAATCTGAGGTTATTCCCAAAGCACCAGCTCTCCCTACGCAACCACAAAGGGATGTGCAGTCCCACTATGCATTGTGAGGGACAGTGAAGCAGCTTTTGATTTTCAGCCAGGATAAATTGCATAGATGAGCAGTACTTTAACAGCACTGCTTATGTAGAAGCTCACATCCCATTGGGAAGAGCTCTTTATCAGGGATTGCAGGGACAGGGTGAGGGGTAATGTTTTTAAGCTGAAAGAGGGGAGATTTAGATCAGATATTAGGAAGAAAATGTTTCTTGTGTGGGTGGTGACACACCAGCACAGGCTGCCCAGAAAAGTTGTGGCTGCCTCATCCCTGGAGGTGTTCAAGGACAGGTTGGATGGGGCTTGGAGTAATCTGATCCTATAGAAGGTGTCCCTGGCCATAGCAGAGGGGGTGGAACTGGTTGGGCTTTAAGGTTCCTTACAACCCAAACCATTCTACCATTCTATGATTCTATGCCCCAGAGGTGGGAGTTTGTGCTTAGCCCTGGATTCACACCAAAGGCTTCCCACTGCCCAGTAAAATGAAGAGAATTGGTCCTGTGTGGCCTCCAGGTCATCTCAGTGCTAGACTGAATGCAGCAGTGTAGACGTGTTTAAGTTACACATTTGAATCCCCTACCCTGGTAGCTCCAGACACAGGAGAGACCCATCTTCTCTTTCAGAGGGGTTGATAAAGTGGATCAATGTGAACCACTGTAAGGTGAGAATTAATTTTCCTTAATAGCTTTGCATACATTTATGACAAGAAAATGTCATTAATTAGTGTTTCAAAACATTCTTATATATTGAAATCACCTATTAATCCCAGTATTAATAGGATATGTGACAGCCTGGACAAACTCAGAATGAACTCACCACCAGAAGTGAGTATAAAAATTCAGGTCACTGTATCTAAACATCTATGGAATTCTTCTCATGTGCAATTGCCTAGAACAGGCTGTCATCAAAGCTGCCTGTTTGCATCTGCACAGATAGTTCCAGGCTGTCTGCATGGTGCAGGGACTGAACAACCTTGAACTTGCACCACCAAAGTAATCATGTCCAGGATGGTGGCAAACAGCTATTTATCTCCTCCAAAGAGCACCCTAGGAATGTCTGATGACCTGATTTTCATGCTTGGTTCTTTTTCAGAGATAGAACAGATGGAAACTAAAGAATCTGAATTTCTCCAGGTGACCGAGACCTGTGGTTCTGCATCACAGCCCACATCCACCTGCCCTCCTGGAAAGCTGCCGTGGCCAACACAGCTAGCAGAGATCCTCATTGGGGATGTCTGTCAGTGTGAAGAGTCCTTAATAATCTTATACCTGCTAGAAGCTTGGTTTTGCTCGGAAGCACAGGGTCTGTAGTCAGCCCTTCTCAGTCTCACAAATACTCCTAGGGTAAATGCTGAATTTCAGCATT
The DNA here is from genome assembly GCA_013389865.1 of Piaya cayana. Classification (NCBI taxonomy): domain Eukaryota; kingdom Metazoa; phylum Chordata; class Aves; order Cuculiformes; family Coccyzidae; genus Piaya; species Piaya cayana. The sequence goes on along the minus strand of WAAB01020443.1, from coordinate 33,227 downwards.
GTGCACCTCTAATTTGGGTTTGAATCTCGCTAACTTACCGGTTTTGGTGAAATCCAACTGCTGTCCCCTTTAACCAGAAAAAAAAGTTTGGGGATGATGCACAGGATGGTGCACCTGTAGGGTTCTGCACTGTCCAAAGAGTGTAAGCATAAGGACATGAGCTGGCAACGTGCACTCACAGCCCAGAATGCAAACTGTATCCTGGGTTGAATCAAAAGCAGTGTGGCCAACAGGTCAAGAGAGGGGATTCTGCCCTTGTGCTCTGCTCTTGCGAGACCCTTTCTGGTGTCCTGCATCCAGCTCCAGGGACCACAACATAAGAACATAAACCTGTTGGAGCGAGTCCAGAGAATGGCCACAAAAATGATCAGAGAACTGGAACGCCTCTGCTTTGAGGACAGGCTGGAACACTTGGGGTTGTTCAGGCTGGAGAAGGTTCCGTGAAGACCATATTGTGACCTTTCAGTACTTAAAGAGGGATGATGAGAAAGATCTGGACAGATTTTTTAGTAGGACTTGTTGCAATAGGACATGGGGGAATGTTTTTAAACTAAATGAGGGGAAATTCAGACTAGGTATCAGGCAGAAGTTGTTTACACTGAGGGTGTTGAGACAGTGGCATAGGTTGTCCAGGAGGTCGATGCCCCATCCCTGGAAACATTCAAGGTCAGGTTGGACGAGGATCTAAGCAACCTGATCTAGTTGAAGATGTCCCTGCTTATTGCAGGGGGGTTGGACTAGATGGACTTTAAAAGATCCCTTCCCACCCAAATCATTCTATGATTCTAAGGAAAGCTGAGGTTGCAGCACAGGCTGTGACTCACATATGAAAGAAAAAGTGGATGCAGAACAAAACAGGGGTTTGCATTGACACATTTATTTCTGCTGTGTGCTCTGAGCAGGCAACAGAGCCTGGAACTCAGGAGCCCTGATAATCACAGAGTAGTAGCCAAAGCACTGTGGAACCTGAGAGGGGAAATAATAAAGCAGAAGAAAGGCGACAACTCAGCTGTGCTGGAGCTGATGAAGGGAGCTGGAAAAGCTCCTTCCAGGGCTTGGTAACAGGGATGTGCTTGATTGGAAACATCCAAAACTGACACATAATGCTGTGTAATGTAACTGAGCTGTGGTGCTGGTAGAGACACATTCTGAGCATGTGGGAAGAAGGGGTTGAGGTGTTTGGAAGAGGAGTGTGGGGAAGATGCTGACCACAGGACTCCACCCTGAATGGAAAGGGAGCTGCTCCAGTGGAAAGGGCAGTCGTGATTTGGATCCTTGGTGTGGCGCGGAGCCTCCCTGGGAGTAGGGATGCTCCTTCACCCTGCTCTCCCCAAACCCAAGGAAACGGGGTGAATGCACAGTGCATAGGGGGATCTCTAGGGGTGGGGTGCTGACCGGAGGGGCTGCGCTTTGGGGTGCAGCAGGGGCACAGTAGGACATAACTCTTGTGGGCTGCAGCCTCTAGTGTTGTCCTTTTCCTGGATAACTGAACTCCCTGGCCAAAGAGGGGACCCCACGGGCTCCAAACTAGGGCTTCACTCCCTGCCCAGGTGGGGAACCCGCTGGCTCCAAATTGGTGCGCCTCTCCCTGCCCAAAGCGGGGATCCCCCTGCTCCAGACTAGGATCCCCCCACTCCAAACTGGGACCCTCTCTCTGCTCAAAGTGGAGATCCCCGTGCTCCAAACTGGGATCCTCTCCCTGCCCAAAGTGGGGCTCCCACTTGCTCCAAACTGGGACACTATCCCTGCCCAAAGCGGGGAATCTGGCTCCAAATTGGTGCGCCTCTCCCTGCCCAAAGCGGGGATCCCCCTGCTCCAGACTAGGATCCCCCCACTCCAAACTGGGACCCTCTCCCTGCTCAAAGTGGAGATCCCCGTGCTCCAAACTGGGATCCCCGTGCTCCAAACTGGGACCCTCTCCCTGCCCAGAGAAGGAATGCCCCTCCNAGGGTAAATGCTGAATTTCAGCATTGTGCACCTCTAATTTGGGTTTGAATCTCGCTAACTTACCGGTTTTGGTGAAATCCAACTGCTGTCCCCTTTAACCAGAAAAAAAAGTTTGGGGATGATGCACAGGATGGTGCACCTGTAGGGTTCTGCACTGTCCAAAGAGTGTAAACATAAGGACATGAGCTGGCAACGTGCACTCATAGCCCAGAATGCAAACTGTATCCTGGGTTGAATCAAAAGCAGTGTGGCCAACAGGTCAAGAGAGGGGATTCTGCCCTTGTGCTCTGCTCTTGCGAGACCCTTTCTGGTGTCCTGCATCCAGCTCCAGGGACCACAACATAAGAACATAGACCTGTTGGAGCGAGTCCAGAGAATGGCCACAAAAATGATCAGAGAACTGGAACGCCTCTGCTTTGAGGACAGGCTGGAACACTTGGGGTTGTTCAGGCTGGAGAAGGTTCCGTGAAGACCATATTGTGACCTTTCAGTACTTAAAGAGGGATGATGAGAAAGATCTGGACAGATTTTTTAGTAGGACTTGTTGCAATAGGACATGTGGGAATGTTTTTAAACTAAATGAGGGGAAATTCAGATTAGGTATAAGGCAGAAGTTGTTTACACTGAGGGTGTTGAGACAGTGGCATAGGTTGTCCAGGTGGTCGATGCCCCATCCCTGGAAACATTCAAGGTCAGGTTGGACAAGGATCTAAGCAATCTGATCTAGTTGAAGATGTCCCTGCTTTTTGCAGGGGGGTTGGACTAGATGGACTTTAAAAGATCCCTTCCCACCCAAATCATTCTATGATTCTAAGGAAAGCTGAGGTTGCAGCACAGGCTGTGACTCACATATGAAAGAAAAAGTGGATGCAGAACAAAACAGGGGTTTGCATTGACATATTTATTTCTGCTGTGTGCTCTGAGCAGGCAACAGAGCCTGGAACTCAGGAGCCCTGATAATCACAGAGTAGTAGCCAAAGCACTGTGGAACCTGAGAGGGGAAATAATAAAGCAGAAGAAAGGCGACAACTCAGCTGTGCTGGAGCTGATGAAGGGAGCTGGAAAAGCTCCTTCCAGGGCTTGGTAACAGGGATGTGCTTGATTGGAAACATCCAAAACTGACACATAATGCTGTGTAATGTAACTGAGCTGTGGTGCTGGTAGAGACACATTCTGAGCATGTGGGAAGAAGGGGTTGAGGTGTTTGGAAGAGGAGTGTGGGGAAGATGCTGACCACAGGACTCCACCCTGAATGGAAAGGGAGCTGCTCCAGTGGAAAGGGCAGTCGTGATTTGGATCCTTGGTGTGGCGCGGAGCCTCCCTGGGAGTAGGGATGCTCCTTCACCCTGCTCTCCCCAAACCCAAGGAAACGGGGTGAATGCACAGTGCATAGGGGGATCTCTAGGGGTGGGGTGCTGACCGGAGGGGCTGCGCTTTGGGGTGCAGCAGGGGCACAGTAGGACATAACTCTTGTGGGCTGCAGCCTCTAGTGTTGTCCTTTTCGTGGATAACTGAACTCCCTGGCCAAAGAGGGGACCCCACGGGCTCCAAACTAGGGCTTCGCTCCCTGCCCAAGTCGGGAACCTGCTGGCTCCAAATTCGTGTGCCTCTCCCTGCCCAAAGTGGGGATCCCCCTGCTCCAGACTAGGATCCCCCCACTCCAAACTGGGACCCTCTCTCTGCTCAAAGTGGAGATCCCCGTGCTCCAAACTGGGATCCCCTCCTCCAAACTGGGACCCTCTCCCTGCCCAGAGAAGGAATGCCCCTCCTCCAAACTGGAATCCGCTCCCTGCCCAAGGCGGGGATCTCCCACTCCAAACTGGGATCCCCCTGCTCCAAACTGGGATCCTCTCCCTGCCCAAAGTGGGGCTCCCACTTGCTCCAAACTGGGACACTATCCCTGCCCAAAGCGGGGAATCCCCTGCTCCAAACTGGGATCCTCTCCCTGCCCGAAGCGGGGATCCCCCTGCTCGAAATTAGCACCCCCTCCCAGTCCAAAGAGAGGATGCCCTCTCTCCAAACTGGGATCCCCAGCCTGCCCAGTCGCAGCCCGGAGCTCCACGCGCCCCGCCCCTAAGCCCCCTCAAGCCCCGCCCCTTATCTTTTTTTCCCTCATTGGCTCATTTTCCATCAGGCCACGCCCCCTCTGTTCCTGCCCGCCCCTCTCAGCCCCCCGCTCTGAGCAAACCGCTTGTTGAGGTCTCGTCGTTTCCGGTTAGAGGGGAGGTGCGGGGAGCGCGGATTGGCTCTGATGGATCACGTGAGCGTCCGACATCCGGGGCAGGGCCGAGAAACTTCCGGTCGGTACCGCTGCGCCGGGACCTTCCCGGGAGCGGCGGGACCAGGGCTGGGGGGGCGGCTCGCTGAGGCCTTGCTGGGGATCCCCGCCTGCTCTGACGGGCCCTCGCTGCCCTGCGGCCCACCCTGCGCCTCAACCGGCCGCTGACCCCCCTGCGAGGGCTTCAGCCTTACCTGAGCGGGGCTGCAGCGTCCCCCAGCTCTCCGTTCCCTCATCCTTCTCCCGCCCTGCCCCGGGACCGAGCTGGTTTTCTCTGTCGCGTCGGGAAACGGGATTATCCCTCGGGTTATGCCCCTGCCAGCCCTCTGTAGCACCGGGCAGGGCTGCCCGCGGGTTGCAGGCCATCCTGAGCTCCTCCACGCTTCATCCCGTCCCTGTTGCTGTCAGTGAGGTTTTACCACTGTAACGGTTGGTGGAGGCAGAAACCCTCCCGAGCCCCAGCGAGGATGGAGTTTGCAGAGCTGATCAAAACCCCTCGCGCGGACAACGTTGTCCTGCACCGCCCGTTCTACCTGGCCGTGGAGGGGACGCTTTGCTTGACAGGCCATCACCTCATTTTTTCTTCACGGCGTCAAGACAATGCTGAGGAGCTATGGCTGCTGCATTCCAACATCGATTCCATTGAGAAAAGGTATGCTTCCCAATTTACCTGCCTACCTGTTCCTGGTTATTTGTGCCCCGTTATGGGTTGGAAAGCGGTTCTCGAGGCTGGCTCATGCCTGGGCCTCTTCAAATCCAGGTGTGGAGCAGAGAAAGGGCAGTTAGCTGGAGCACAGGGCAGAGTATTGGCACAGACAGGTTGTTTCTTACTTTTTTTGGACACTGATATTGGACTGTTGCACCTTAAGATTTTTTTTTTTTTGTCATAGATAGTTTGAATTTTTCTGTTTAAGCACCTTTGTCAGCACCGTTCTGTGCTAATTGTTCAATAGATTTCATCAATAGCTCCTCAAACACTTTATGAAAGCTGCATCTCTACCACCATTCAATAGAGAGGGAAGCTGAGACACTGATGAAGTGATTGGTTTTGGGTCGCTCAACACAACTGATGGCAGAAGTGAAATCCAAACTCCCTCAGTCTCATCCAGTCTTCTACTGCTTGGCAGCATCATTCCCTGCCTTCCCAAGCTCCTGATGGAAATCAGAAATGCCCCAACAGAATATTGGTTGTGGGAATGATGTGCTGAGGCTGAATTGTGGCTGTAGTGGTCCGGTTTATTCTTGCGCACCCCTTTTTGTTGTAGGGAGTTTGGAGATGAATCTTTGCACCATCACTTCTGTCTGCTTTATGTATAATTATTACCAATCATGCTTCCCTTGCTGAGTAGCAGTCCTGTCTCACCTGGGCATTGTCTTCTGCTTCTTCACCTTGGTCCTTTTCCACTTTGCTTGTAGTACTTTAAATTTTTGTTAATTACAAAGTCAGCTCTATTTTTTTCCTTGCTTTTTAAAGCAACAAGGAAGAATACATTTCCTTTCAGCCAACAAGACTAAAAAAATCAACCAGCAGCAGTTAAAAAATTAGGTTGTCTTAGAATCTGGGAAGAGATGTAGTACTGGATGCTGATTTTTGTTCCTGCGTTCCTGATTTCTCTGAGCATTTCGGAAATGCTGCATCCTAGCCTCAGGGTGGAGAGGAATTGTGCAATGGATACCTCAGGAAATCTGCTCCGGTCTTGCGCTGCTCAGTCATCACGGCAGTTTGGCATCGTTCACCTTACTGCTTGCACTATACCAGCCATAGCTCTGTTCTGAAAATTAGTATCTACAAGCTCTTCTTTCTTTATGAGCTTAGTTTTAATCACAATGTAAATTAAAACGAAACGAACAGGGGACGTTATGGTGAGCGAGTGATGTGTTGCTAGTTTAGTGCATGATTTATAGTGGAGATGGCCACGTCTGCAGATGCTCTCAGCCTGTATTGTCAACCCTGGCTTCTAGAAGGTCTCTAGAGCAGACATTTCCCTCCCTGAGAGCAGCTTTCTGTGAATGTAACAGCAATGAAACTTTGCTGTAGAAAAGGATAAGAATGTATTCTTCTCAGTGCTGGAGAGAGTGGAATAACAAGGCTCCTAAACCACTAAAGGCTGTAGAACAGTCCAGTTTCACACTGCTTTGAGTTATTAGTGGACAACAACTGTGACGTTGTGCCAGATTCATAAATTCACCCACGATATAAGTGTCCTTTTTTACAAAGCAGTGTTTTCCCTAATTAGCAGGTGGTCATCAAACTGCTGCTTAATTTCTTGTAGGTATTGAAGCAACTTTGACCTGTAGGGTTTGAGAAGTGGGTCACTTTCTAGTGATGTCTTGTGGTGTTTTTGCTTAAAGAAATGTGGAGAGGAAGCGTAGCTCTAGTGAGGCACTGTGTTACTACACTGTGATCTGTGAGATGACTCTGCAACAAGGGCACATGAGGCACAGACTGTCTGCTGGAGCTGCAGAACTCTCTTGTCACAGTGCTTATAGTTCTTCCTCCAGTGCTACAGAAATTGGAATTGATTGGAATTGTAGAATGGTTTGTGTTGGAAAGGACCTTAAAGAACATCCAGTTGCAACCCCTTCTTCTGTAGGCAGGTTCACCTCCCACTAGATCAGGTTGTTCAAATTCAACCTGGCCTTGGACACTTCAAGTGATGGGGAATCCATAGCTTCTGTGGGTGAACTGAGCCAGGGCCTCACTAATCTTATGACAAAGAATTTCTTCCTAATATCTAACCTAAATTTCCCTTTTTCCGATTTAAACCCAGTACCCCTTGTCCTATCACTACATGCCCTTGTAAAAAGCACCTCCTCAGCTTTCCTGTAGGCCCCCTTGTGGTACTCGAAGGTAACTATAAGATCTCCCTGAAGCCTTCTCTTCTGCAGGTTGAAAAACCCCAACTCTTGCAGCCTGTCCTCATTGCAGGGGCCCTCCTCTGGACCTGTTCCAACAGTTCCTTCTCCTCCTTCTGTTGGGGATTCCATAACTAAATACAGTACTCCAAGTGGGGTCTCATGAAAGCATGGTAGAGGGAGGGAATCGCCTCCCTTGGTGGGCTGACTCTGCTTCTTTTGATGCAACCCAGGATGTGATTGGCCCTTTAGGTTTCAAGTGCACATTACTGGCTCACAGTTCTGCATGTTAACCTGTTCCTGCACTGGAGGAATGGAAGCTGTAATAATAATTCTAAAAGGAATTAGCACAGGTGAAGCAAATCAGGTAGTGACAGGTCTCCTGGAGCAGGTGCAGCTCCAGTCTAACTGCAAATTCAACTGCGATGGGCTGAAGCTTGGTTCTCAGGCCTTGTCTGCTTCTGTGTCTTGCATCCCCCTTTGTTGCTGCAAGTGCTGCCATAGTGTGTGTGGGGACTCAGTGGCTTTTCCTTAGTTCGCTGCTTTATGAATTAAAATCTGCAGCATTTCTGTGAATGCTGGCGGCGAGTTAACACAATGGAAACGTTCAGCTTCTGTTTGGGCATCTTCCATCTTTCAGATACGTAAGGAAGACTGGAGAGGGCGTCTGTGTGCTGTGTTTGTGATGGTAGAAAGTGTTTCTGAGTTGACTTGTGCTCTAGGAGCAGTGATAAGACCTTAAGTTCTCTGAGATCTGTGGAGCAAATGTCTCTGTGGGGGTGAAGGTATTGGAAAGCAATAAAATCAAAGGAGTGTAATGTAGCCAGACTGAAATGTTGTTATAAACATATTGCCCTAATGAAACTGGAAACTTGCAGCTGAAGCTTCCAGTACTGTCAGAATATACCTGAGAGAATACCTTGTCGTTCATGTTTTAAAGCAAAGTTGTGAGGAAAACTCTGTCTTTTCTATCTTGCAATACTTCCACTCACTGCCATATCACAAGGATAGAATTAAAGAAGTGGAGCACAACTTAAAAATATGAAATAGAGGGGAACTTTGGTATTTTGAAAGATATTGCAGACAAGTCACTACTAAAGGAATTTTGTCTTGTAGGCATATGTTGTGGGAAGAGCTGCAGTATGTCATTGTGCCTTAGCAGATCCTATTCATAAGAGACTCTTTCTCCCATGTCTTGCTGTAGGTTTGTGGGCTCGTTGGGTACCATCATTATAAAATGCAAAGATCTGCGAATTATCCAGCTGGACATACCTGGGATGGAGGAGTGTTTGAACATTGCTAGCTCTATTGAGGTAAGAATTCATAAAGATAAGTAACACTTAAGTGCTCATGTGTTGATCAGACCTCAACCTTCACAATTTTTTTCTAGTTACGTTTATGAAGGTTTTTGTTGTTTTTCAGGAAGGCAAATGAGGATTGACATATTTCCTTGCAATTGTTAAGATATTGATTGTAGATGTCTATAAAATAAAAAAGGCCAATCGCATCATTTCTTGATCCAATATCTTGTAATACAGCATTTCATAAAAAGAAGCTCAGCTTCTTTATGCTGGAGCATGAGGAGGAAAAACTGAATCAGATTGTGTTTCCTGTGTATCACCCAACATTAAGTGACTGAGTTTAAGCTTTGTTGTTAGTAATTGAGTAAATGCTATGTGGGATGTGTCCCATTAATTAGAACTGTTTGCTGTGTGCCTTTCTCACCCCTAATGTGCTATTACATGGTGTAGCCTGCAGAAACGGTGCCGCGTGCATGAGCTAGATGCTGTTATCTGTTTGTGTTTGTGCTACTGTATTTTATGTATGTTACCTTACCCCACAGCTAACTCAGTATTTCTAGCTTTATAGCTGTATATTTTTGGGTGCCTTAAGTTGGCATCACCAATATAACAGCAAAACACTTCTTGCTCTCTGTGAGGGATGGGCCTGTATGAACCTCGTGAAGTTCAACAAGGCCAAGCACAAGATTGTGCACTCGGCTCGGGGCAATCCCTAGCACAAATACAGGCTGGGCGGAGGATAGATCGAGAGCAGCCCTAGGAGAGAAGGACTTAGAGTAGTAGTGGAGGAGGAGCTTGACAGGAGCCAGAAGTGTGCACTTGCAGCCCAGCCAGCCATATACTGGACTGCATCAACAGAAGTATGAGCAGCAGGGTAAGCAAGGAGATTCTGCCCTTCTACTCTTCTCTTGTAAGACCCCACATGGAGTCCTACATTCAGTTCTGGAGTCCTCAGCACAGGAAAGACATGAAGCTGTTAGAGCAGTTCTGNGAAGTTGTTGATGCCCCATCCCTGCAGGTTTTCAAGGCCAAGTTCAGTGGGGCTTTGAACAACCTGATTCAGTGGAAGATGTCCCTGCTCATGTCAGGGGTTTTGGAAGTGGATGATCTTCAGCGTCCCTTCCACCCCAAACCTTTTTATGTTTCTGTGATTGGGTTGTTTTTTTTAATAAAACAACAGTTTGAATTAAGTAACTGTTTATTTCTTTCATCTGCACAGGCACTTTCCACCTTGGATTCTGTTACTCTCATGTATCCCTTCTTCTACCGGCCAATGTTTGAAATCGTTGAAGATGGCTGGCGCTCTTTTCTGCCTGATCAAGAATTTGAGCTCCTTAGTTCTGTGGTAAGTTGCGTCTTTAGGATTTGCTGACACTAGGATGTACTTGTGTGATTATAATAGTTTGAAATACTTAATCCAGTAGCTTCTGGACTGGAAATCCTGGATGGTAGTAATAGTTGGGTGGAGAGTGCATGGTGTTCAAATATTCACTCTAAATATCAGACATTACTGTTTATTTGCTGAAATGTTTCCTGTGCAGCACTTGTGTTTTACCTTCTACAAATGGGGTTGTGAGGCCTGTTTAAAGGTTTCCTGGAAGTATGGGAATTTAGGAAATGTTTTTGTCCTTTGGATGGGCCTCTTTATTGTAAGAATGGATTTTAAATTGCTAACGGTTTCTTAGCTCTCTAGGATGGTGGCAGTAGATAAAGATGCCTGACTTAAAACCCTCTTCACCCTAGTCCTTGCTGGGGAGATATTGGGAGTGTTCAGACACCATGGAATTTCTAGTCATGTTCTTCGAAGTGCAGTTAGCACACGATGATATTTTGGTACCTGTAGGGTAGGAATTGTTCTTGTGGCATTGTTGTATCTGTTATCCAAACGTCGTTTTAGGATGTTGAATGTGATACAGTGGTAAGTGGCTTTGTTGCAGGAGCCTACCTAGCGCCTTGGGTTAGCGTCTCTGCATTCCATGTCTTTGTTTACAGTGTATATGTGCACTTGCTGCATCATCTTGGGTTTTTGAGACTACATCCATTAGTACAGAGCCAAGGAATATTGATTTATTTCTTTGATCTGCAGCCCAGCTTGTTTGCAGCATCTATTGCTTCCTCTTTATGACTAATAACTGAATGATATGATTGTCTTGACCAGATTAACATGATGAAATCACTAGGAGATTACAGGAGCTCAGGGATCTTCCTATTTTTGTCTCTTAATTGGAGGACTCATACATGTCCAATCTTCATCTGCTGTCAAAAGACATACAAACTCACCTCTTACAATAACTAGCACCACAGTTTTGGTTTTAATTACAGCTGGAGAAGGCAAATGTGATCAAAGTGCAAGCACTGTTTGGAGGCAAAGCAGCAGATGCTTTCCCAGCTCAGCAGAGGAAACTTGCAGGCATTTCAATGAGAGTCAGAAGGGAAGAAGCTGAAGTGCTATCTGGTAAGACGGGAGGAGTGTGGGAGCAGGATTGCAGGCAGCAGAAGGAAATTCCTCAGAGCTCAGGGAAAAATTGCAGGAGAGGGTTGTGCTTCAGTTCGTGTTTTGCTTTCTGTGTGTAGCTGAAATTCTTTGTAGATGAAAGGAGTTGAATCGTGGTGGCTGTACTATTTGCCACCACGCAGATGCAGGTGCTCACAGAAATCCATTGATATGCTGCTTTTTTCTCTTTCAGAGGTTTAAAATTGCACTGATAACCATATTTGGGGATCTCTTGGCTTTCTGAACATCTGCTCCTTGGAAGGTTTACATTTAAAAACCTTACCTTGTTATAGTGCTACGTTTCAAGGGCAATAATTAATCACTTTACAATAAGCTTCCTTAGCAGCGGTCAATTTAATTGTTAGTTTTTAAACCAAAACTTCAGGTGTCACTCCTTTTTAATGAAATGATAGCAAAAGCCACTTTCAAATGATTTGCGTTTCCCAAACAACAGATAAGTATATCATTGACCAAATATTTCCTGTTCTGTAATTAACCTTCTTGTCTGAAGGCTGACTTGTATATTTTTTTTTTTTCCCAAAAAGTCTAATGAGTGGAATTCAGAAGGTTACCTCCCTTTCCATGAAATGATCCATCTAGATCTGCTATGACTCGATGTTGAGGCTCTG
>WAAB01020443.1:0-21690 GCA_013389865.1 Piaya cayana | reverse complement strand
GAGTAGACGAGGTCCTGAGGGACATGGTTTAGTGTTTGATAGGAATGGTTGGACTTGATGATCCGATGGGTCTCTTCCAACCCGATGATTCTGTGATTCTGTGATTCTTTGACTTCCCCTCCCCAGTATGAGGCCCAAAACCACACACAGTACTTACGTAAGAGTTAACGCTGTGCTGTGTAATAAGAAAATACTTCTGACTAGTTTCTTTTTTCTTCAGAGTCCTCTCCTCCTTGTTCTGTTCATCCCCCAGTCCTTTGCTTTTTCCATCCTTAACTGGAATTAAGTTTTTTTTCTGATTGCCTATAGTACTGATCTCTTGCTGGGAGAAGTAAATGTTAACTTCTTGCTCTCCTGAGTGTCATGCAGCATACTTAGTTGGTGATGCCTGAAGATGAGGTCCACCTCTTCCCCTTCGCTGCAGTCCTTGCTGCTTCCTGTACCTACATCTGCTGCTACACATGGGTGAATTGCTGCTACCTTGTTCTTCCAGTTACCAATGACAGTTTTTTCTTCTGAATTGAGGACATACCCCAAGCAAAAGCCAAGAAGAGACTTGTGCTGTTGGGTTTTCTTATCATCTGGTTCCTCTTGGAGTATGTTTTTAGCAGTCTGAAGCTGGCATTGCAGAGGTTAACTGGATCTCTGCAGAAGTAGCTGTGCTACTGAAGACAAATGGTGCTAATTGCTGCTGTGCTCCCCGTCCTTCCCACATAGCAGTAAATTGTAACTGGATGACATAACAGTATCATCTGTCTCATGTTATAAACGGTGAGGAGAAGAGATTATGAGCAGAGTAAAATTACCAAAGCCGAGAGATAAATCAGACCGATACTCTTCTGTTCCTTTTCAATCAATATTAGAGACAGACAGTCTCTCAAAAAGCACAGCACAGTTCTGATTTTTTGCCTTCTCTGCATTCTCTGTGGCCTTAAGGTATTTTTCAGTTCTCTCATTTATCCATAAGTAGTTGTTTCATTGTAAACAAATTACATGCAGTCATATGAAATCTGCTGTAATTTGACATAGACACCCCAAAAAAGCTATTAAAAACCCCCATTTTTGGTGCATTAAAAGCATGAGCTGTGACTAGCCGGCCTCCTTTATGTGATCCAGACCTGCTTTCATCCCTACCTACGATGATATTGCTGGAGGCAAATTAACTTGGCATCTGGGACAACCTCTGCTTTTTATAAAATGCAGATGTTCAGAGAGGCTGTTTTGAGGCTAATGAATAATGAAATAAGTTTACAACAGGGATGGTGCAAGACTCTGGATAGGCCACTGAACACAGGTAGCAGTTGCTGGTTTTGATGATGGCAATGCACGCAATGTGGACTTTTCACATCATCTTTGGCTGCCACCAAAAAGGACAATTTTGCTGTCTTTTATGCTACACAGCCCATGCCTTGGATCTACTGATGAGGAAATAGTGTTCTGAATCAAATCGGCTTGTTCATCTGATGGAGAGACTTAATTGCCAGAAAATCTTTCAAAATTGATTCTAGTTTTCCATTGGACTGGTCTGATTATATAACCAGGTGCCAGTCAGAACGTGTAAGGCAAGAGGTACCAAGCCTCTGGAAGAAGGGACAGAGGAAAAGAGATGTACTCCTGATCAGAGCTGGGTAATTAATACATGCTAAGCCAGCCTTCCTGAACTGATGTGAGTTCTGTGTACTCTGTTACTATATAATTTAATTGTGCACTTTTCTTCATTCCTATGATTTCTACTTTATCCCCCTACCTTTTTGTTTAGATGAAACTTCCCTTGAACACAAATGAGAAGAGTTTTGTATGGCGTGTGTATAAGCTCCCTACCTGCTGCAGTGGCATGTAAAGGCTTCCCAGTCTGTACAAAAAGTGGTACTTAAGAACTTTTTTGCCTCAGTCTTCACTGACAACTGCTCTCCTCATCCCTTCTGGGTCATAAGACAACAAGATGGTGACCAGGGGTGTAAACCCCTTCCCACTGCAGAGGAGGATCAGGTTTGTGACCACCTGAGGAATCCGAACATATATAAATCTGTGGGACCTGATGAGATGCATCCCAGAGTCCTGAGGGAATTGGCTGATGTGGTTGCCAAGCCACTCTCCATGATATTTGAAAAGTCATGGCCATCAGGAGAAGTCCCTGGTGACTGGAAGAAGGGTGACGTCATGCCCATTTTTAAAAAGGGAAAAAAAAATGACCCTGCAAACTACCAACCTTTCAGCCTCACCTTTGTGCCTGGGAAGATTTTGGAACAGATCCTCCTAGAAGCTATTGCTAAAGCATGTGGAGGGCATGGAGGTGATTAATGGCAGCCAGCATGGCTTCACCAGGGGCAAACTGTGTGTGACCAACTTAGTGGCTTTCTATGATGGGGCGACCACAGCAGTGGACATGGGTAAACTGACAGATGTGATCTATTTAGACTTCTTTAAAGCCTTTGACACAGTGGCCCACAACATCCTTCTCTCTAAATTGGAGAGATATGGATTTGATGGGTGGATGGTATGGTGGATAAGAAGCTGGTTGGAGGGTTGTATTTAGAGAGTAGTGGTCAATGACTCAAAGTCTAGATGGAGATCTGTGACTAGTGGTGTCCCTCAGGGGTCTGTACTGGGACTGGTGCTGTTTAATATCTTCATCAATTATATTGACAGCGAGATTGAGTGCAGCCTCAGCAGGTTTGCAGATGACACCAAGCTGAGTGGTGCAGTTGCTGCACTGGAAGGATGGGGTGTCATCCAGAGGGACCTGGACAGGCTGGAAAAGTGGGGCTATGAGAACCTCATGAGGTTCAACAAGGCCAAGCGCAAGGTCCTACACCTGGATCGGGGCAATTCCCAATTTCAGTACAGGATGGGGGATGACATGATTGAGGACAGCAGTGCAGAAAAGGACTTAGGGGTGCTGGTTGATGAGAAGCTCAACATGAGCCAGTAATGTGCTCTCACTCACAGCCCAGAAGGCCAAGTGTGCCCTGGGCTGTATCAAAAGAAGTGTGGCCAGCAGGTTGAGGGAGTTGATTCCTTCCCTCTATTCCCCTCCCGTGAAACCTCATCTGGAATATTGTGTCCAGTTCTGTAATCCTCAGCATAAGAAGGATGTGGAACTGTTTGAATGAAAGGCAGCAAAGATGATCCGAGGGCTGGAGCACCTTCCATATGAGGACAGGCAGAGAGACTTGGGGTCCAGCCTGGACAAAAGAAGGCTCCGAGGAGATCTTACAGCAACCTTCCAGTACCTGAAGGGAGCCAACAAGAAAACTGGGGAGGGACTGTTTACAAAGGTTTGTAGTGATAGGACTGGGGGTAATGGTTATGAACTGGAGAGGGGCAGATTTAGACTAGACATTAGGAAGAAATTCTTCGCGATGAGAGTGGTGAGGCCCTGGCACAGATTGCCCAGGGAAGTTGTGGCTGTCCAATCCCTGGAGGTGTTCAAGGCCAGGTTGAATGGGACCTTGGGCAGCCTGGTCTAGTGGGATGTCCTTGCCTGTGGCAGGGGGATTGGAACTAGATGATCTCTAAGGTCCTTTCAGACCTGAACTAGTCTATGATTTTATGGTTTAGTAGCCATGGTGGTGTTGGGTTGGCATTCGGACTTGATGATCTTAGAAGTCTTTTCCAACATTAATGATTCTATGATCAAGATCTTTTTTGCTGTCTCATACCCGTGTCGCGTCAGTGCATAGGAACTAAAGGAAAAAAGATGCCTTGATAGCAACTGACTGTTTATATTTGAACTTCTTTTTGTCTTGCAGGAGGTCTTGCAGGCAAATTTAACTGCTGTTCTGCTGATTTTTTTAAGAATGTAATGCTGCTTTTAAAATCAAAGCATGTTGTAGAGGCTTCTGGGTTTTTTCCCCTACAAAAGCTTCTGTCAGCAGATTTTTTTGGCTATAAGAAATACAGGATAAGGGTGCACTGATTGAAGATGCAGCCCAGCACAGCCAAGCCACCATCCTGCTATTGAGGACCACGAGCTCAGTTCCCTCCCAAACTTTAGACAAGTTTCTGCTCTGTGTTATGTGCTTCTGCGCAAAATATTTTTTCTCTCTGTCGTTTGATGTATCTGGATGGTGTCCTTAACACAGGAGGCAGTGGTGTGGTCCTATCCCAGAAGCAGCAAGCCCTCTGCAAAGGCCGGGCTTGTCCGAGGCTGCAGTTAGGGTAACATCAGTTCTTCCAGCCTGGACTTCAGTGGACTCCTTGTCAGTGAGGCTTCTTGTTGACCTTTGGTTTTGCATGAGGTGGAATCCATGTCCTGTGTCTGACCCTGGCTATCAGGTAGCCTGAGCTTTTGCACCAAGTGCTTGCGAGAGATGCGGGATGCCAATATCCAGTACTTCTTTCACAAGTGTTTGGCTGTTGGAAGCCAAAAAATTATATAACAGGAGTTCACTATGAGACTTCTATGCTTAGATTCTGTGCTGGTTCCAGGAGGTGCTTTTGGAGGAGCGGCTGTAGTGATTTATGTAAAGCAGTGGCCCAAGAAAAGAACTGAGTGGAAATGTTACACTGCAATTTTATCCTTAAAGCAGCTTTGTCTCCTGGAGTTGGTGGACATTCTCACCATTCTTGGCCACCTTTGTCTTGTGGGCAGTGTTCCTAAGTCTGCTCTCAGCACAGATAGAGGTATCTGCATCAAAAGTAGCGTGACCAGCAGGTAAAGGGAGGTGATACTCCTCCTTTGCTCTTGTAAGAACTCACCTGGAATCCTGCACTCAGTTCTGGAGTCCTCAGGCCAGGAAGGACATGGATCTGTCAGAGCAGATCCAGGGGAGGCCACAAAGATGATCAGAGAGCTGGAGCACCTCCCATATAAGAGCAGACTGAGAGAGTTGGGGTTGTTCAGCCTGGAGAAGAGATGACACTAAGGAGACCTTCTAGCTGCTTTCCAGTACTTAAAGGGGGCCTACAGAAAAGCTGAGGAGGAGCCCTTTATCAGGGAGTGCAGGGACTGAACAAGGGGGAATGCTTTTAAGGTGGGAGAAAAGAGATTTAGAATGAGATATTACGAAGAAAGTTTTTCCTGTGAGGGTGGTGAGGCACTGGCACAAGTTACCCAGGGAAGCTGTGGATGCCCCAACCCTGCAGGTTTTCAAGGCCAGGTTGGATGAGGCTGTGAGCAACCTAATCCAGTTGGAAGTTGTCCTTCTCTGCCCATGGCAGTGGGGTTGGAATTGGATGGTCTCTAAGGTCACTTCCCACCCAAATGATTCTATGTACCTTCAAATACCTGTAACAAAACATCTGAGAGGTAGCGGATGAGGAGTGCACTGCAGGGAGTGGCCAGGTTTGTTATTCAGCAGTGTCTCTTTAGCCATGTTTTGTTAGAGATGAGATGCAGTCCTGGATTCGATCTGACGGATTAGTGCTGTTATGCTGTTGCAGGGAGTGTAATGTTCCTGGATGTGCAAAATTGCTTATGCCAGCAGAGACAACTGAACTCTTATCTGTGATGCAGATGGAATGGATCACATATATTATTACTTGGTTCGTGTGTGCTTCATTCTGAATATGCAAGTTTTGCTTCCCTAGTATGTTAACCTGTAATAGTAATCTCTGGCTTTTGACCCAAACCTCTGTGTTCTTCTCCTTTTCAGACAGATGAATGGCGCCTAAGCTGCATCAATAAGGAATTCTCTGTCTGTCCCTCCTACCCTCCAGTTGTCATGGTCCCCAAATCCATCGATGATGAAGCGCTTCGGAAAGTTGCCATGTTTCGCCAAGGCAGTCGCTTTCCAGTCCTCAGCTATTATCATAAGAAGAATGGGATGGTAAGCTGTGTTTTAGTAACAGTTGTACCTGAAGTAAAATATGCTCATTTAATGAAAAAAAACCCTTGTGCTATAGAGTGAAGTCAGTTCATAAGATGTTCGCTTTTATTTTTGTACTTCTGAAGAGCATAGAGTGAAACTCGTTCTGGGTGGTGGAATGAGTAATCTCCATGCATGGAATTGCTATTAGTCTGCTTGTTTGGGTGTGTATGTGGCTTTCTTGCAGCAGTAAAAGCAAGATGAGACTTGTAAAGCCACCGCTGGCACCCTTACTTGCTTCGTCTGCCAGGAGGCTTCATGCTGAAGGGATGGCAGAAACCACATTGCCCTGTCTCTGGGTGTCTCCTTAGTAATAGTCTTGATGACAGCAAGCGTCCCTAGAGCCAGCACTGCTTCTGCTGTGTAACTGTTGAACGAGCAATCAGAACAATCTGTTCTCCAAGCCTGTCAGTATAACATATTTAAAGGAGTTGCGATTCTTGGTATTGCACAGACTTCGCCACCTTTCTACAAGCCAAAATCTAATTGAGTTACAGATACACTGTAATTGAGAAATGCGCTTTGTGAAATCATTGAGTCGATTCCTTGTACCTCTTGCTGATGTAACCAGTTCTGTGAATGTTGGGGTGTCCAACTTGCAACTTGTAAACTTGATCCAGGCTTCTGAGTCAAATGATCTACTGCGTTCTCACCTCCCATTGTCAAGGTTTGTGATACCTAAATTAGAGGATGTCTACTCTGACACAGCGTTACCTTTTACAGAATCACAGAATGGTTTGGGTTGGAAGGGACCTTCAAGTCCATCAAGTTCCAACTCCCCTGCTATAGGCAGGGACACCTCCCACGAGACCAGGCTGCCCAAGGCCCCATCCAGTCTAGCCTTGAACACTTCCAGGCATTGGGCATCCACAACTTTCCTGGGCAACCCGTTCCAGTGTCTCACCACCCTCTCATGAAAAATTATTTCTAATGTCTAATCGAAATCTTCCCCCTTCCAATTCAGAGCCATTCCCCCCTCATTCTATCACTGCACTCCCTGATAAAGAGACACTCCACCCCAGCTTCAATGAAGGCCCCTTTCCAAGTACTAGAAGGCCATTATAAGGCCTCCCTGGAGCCTTCTCTTCTCCAGACCAGCTTCATAAGAGTCGTGCTTTGTGCTTTTTCTCAGCTTGAAAGAAGACCCTCAAAGGAAGATTATGTTCAATTATCTTTCTGAATTGCATGCATTTGAAGTGTAAGGAATATGATAGCGTTTGGCTCAGAGTGCTTGAACTTGTGACAGTAATACTATCTGTCATGTTGCTCCTCTTCTGGTTTTGAGTTCTTGAGTGTAGTTGGGGTTGCTGACTGGCTGCCCTCACATTTTACTTATCATTTGAGGTGCTTTCTGAATTGAAAGGTATTTACCAAAGAGAAATCTAAGCTTATAAATCTGCAGGCCTAAGGTTTATTAGTATACCCACTGGGTTAAACTGCACCTAAAAATCATCTTTTAAAACACTCAAGTCATTCATGTGTTAAAACAGAGCTGGGAAGAGACCTTAAATATGACAGTACTGAAAATGTTGGCTTAAAAGGAGTCATCAGCAGAAAGTCTGGTTAATGGCTCACAAAGGTGGTACTACAGGAATAAGTAAAGGGATAAAGCCTCTAAGATGTCTGTAGTTTAGAAAGTAGTCTCAACTCAAAGATTTTTAGTTGTTTTTTTTTTTTTAAGTAAGTTCAGTCACAGAATCACAGAATGGTCAGGTTTTGAAGGCACCTTTTGAGATCATACAGTCCACTGCCCCTGCTAAAGGATCACCTCAAGTAGGTCACACAGGAATGCATCCAGGTAGGGTTTGAATATCTCCTGAGGGGACTGCACAACATCTTGGACTTAAAAGAGCTGTGAAGAGTTCATGGCAAGAGAGGACAGCAGCTGAAAAGAGAACTAGAGAGATGTTTCTGTGCATCAGGCAGTGCAGGTCAGGATGTTTGTGTCCACATGTGTATGGAATTTGAAGCAGATGGAATTAGGAGAAGCAGCGGAGTACAGCTGTGCTTCTGGTGCAGCTCCACAGAGAGGAGCTTGACATCCAGGAGGACCCCACTGAACTGACAGAGGAAGCTTTTTAAGTTTGAGTTATCTCATTACTGTAAGCATTCTTACAATGATCTGAGCTTTTATGGAAAGTAAATATCATGTGTGAATTTCAGCAGCGCTTATCTAGAGAGCCGCTCTTAATGCATGTGTTTGAGACCCAGTGATCTAATGCAGCAATTTGCAGTCAGCATTTACAGACCTCTGAGAAATCCTTTAGGGGAGAGGTGTCCTTTGCATAGTGAGTTTAAACCTCCAATTCTTCTACTGGAGCTCAAGCAATCAGTGGCTTTCAATCTTAAGTCTTTCTCTGCTTTCAGTACCTAATTCATGGTTATTTGTCCTCACAGGTCATGATGCGAAGTAGCCAGCCTCTTACAGGTACGAATGGGAGACGGTGTAAAGAAGACGAGAAGCTTATTAATGCCACACTACGTCCTGGCAAGCGTGGCTACATCATCGATACGAGGTCCTTGAATGTTGCCCAGCAGGCCAGGGCCAAAGGAGGGGGCTTTGAACAAGAAGCACACTATCCCCAGTGGAGGAGGATTCACAAATGTATTGAGAGGTGGGTGAGACCACACAGTCCCTCCCTTCCACTGGATCAGGTTTCTCAAAGCCTCACTCATCCTGGTCTTGAACACCTCCAGGGATGGATTATTTTACAGGTGGATGAAAACATCTGGTAGAGAGGAGTGAATGAACCACAATATATGAAAACTAAATATCTCATGCTATTACTATTTGTCTCTGTCATCTTTTCTGAGATCTAGTCTGCTAGCTGCATCCTCTGTCAGACCTGAGGGTAATGCTGGCATAAGCATCGTGGGGTGTTTGGTGCCCCTGAAAGGCATAGCGCAAAAGGCATAGCGCAAAATGAGACCAGAGAAGCATTTGTTTTTATCAGCTGCACACTGAATACCAGTTTTCCAGGGCTTGAGGACTTATTGCACCAGCTGCAGAACCAATACAAAATGCATTCCCTTCTCCTGTTCTTCCTTATGTTCTTGGAAGTTAACCAAACTAATCTTAGTGTGGTTCTACATCAAGAAGTTGAGTGGTTTAAAATTCTCCATTACAGTGGGGTTGTGTCTGTGTGATGGATGGCTTTCAGATTATTGTAGCAGCTCTACAGGTTAAAACTCCCCCCAAACTGCTGGTGTGTAGTACAGAGAAAGAAGGTGCAGTGCTTCAGGCTTGGCTGACACTCGGTAATGTTCACACCAGGTTGCAGCCACACTTGTCTCACTCCCACTATCAAATACTACTGAAACACAATTTACATGGGGAGGGTGAGATACTCTGCTGAACATGCAGAGTTCAGGTAAGATAAGGAAAATTCTGTGCTGTTTTAATGCCTTATAGAAGCAGTTTGTTTCAAAAGGTAAGAATCATAGAATGGTTTGGGTTAGAAGGGACCTCGAAGATCATTCAGTTCCAACCCTCCTGCCATTGGGGTTGGAACCAGACTCCTCAAGGTCACACCCAACCTGGCCTTGAACACTTCCGGGGAGAGAGCATCCACAACTGCAGTAGTAAGAGACTGCTTATATCCAAAGAGCAGCTATTCTGTTGGCAGTTAGCCCTGGCTCTGCATTAACAGTGAAAGCAGTTTGCTGAGTGAGTAGACGTGACTTCCATAGGGTCATGCTTTCTGAAATGACTACTTATAAATTGTAGTGCTTTGTTTTCAGAAATACAGTGTATTTCTGTAACCATACTGTCGTGATTGCTGTGTTACTGCTTATATTTGCAACAATATTTTGTTTTTTCCCAAAGGTTTAATATCCTACAGGAAAGCCTTATCAAACTTGTGGAAGCTTGTAATGACCAGTCTCACAATATGGACCGCTGGCTTAGTAAACTGGAAGCCTCCAACTGGCTGACTCACATCAAGGAAATACTAACTGCAGCTTGTCTAGCTGCTCAGTGTATTGACAGGTAAGACTTTTTTGGAAAACCTCAAGTTCCCCATTAATGAGCAATCTGTAATCAGTGAAATACCTCTATTTCCACTTTAAGTATTAGCAACTGCCCACCATGAGCTAGCTTGCTTGTGCCCATGCAAGATAATAATTCCTCATGCTTAAGGAATGTTCCTGTAGTAAGTCATGCTTACATTTTTAGAAGTACAAGCTTGAGGGAGGAAATATTGACTAAGAATAGGTTTTAGATCATCTCGTTAAGGTCTATTCCTATATCTGATCCAACCGATCTAATTTGGATAGTTTTATTGAAGGTTTAGGTTAGAATGTGCTCATCTGAAATGCTGCTTGGTAGCCTAGTAAAGTGAGAACAGTCTTTTAAAGAAAGTCCTTTTGTTTCAGCCAAAAGTTTCCATTACACCTCTAGTTTCCGTTTCACTACTAGAGATTAAAGCAATGGCTTTACCTTATTTCCCCCAGGAATTGGTCCAGTGCTTTTTCCTCTTGAATCTTTATCCACATAGTCCTATCTAAGCAATCCTGTTCATCCCTTACAACTGCTTGTGGCCTCTTAACTTGACATTTCTTTAATAAATACTGCTGACTTGTCTCACTTGTCCTCAGACCTCAGGCTGGAGAGCAAAATCTTGCTGTCAGGTGCCAGGGTTTGTAAGATCATATGCAGACGTCTAAGTGTGAGTTCTGTGGCTCTGAGAGGAGAAAGCCCTTCCTAAGACTCAGGGAAAGCCTACATTTTCATACCTGCTAAGGAATATGTTGTACAGACACATAAGGAGGATGAAATGCAGTTTCACTGGTAAAAGAGCATTACTGCATTAAAATACCATAGGATTGGATAGGTTCAGTTGGAAAAGACCTTTAAGGTTATCCAGTCCAACCATTAACATAACACTGCCAAGCCACCACTAAAGCATGTTCCTAAGCACGCCGTCTGCACATCTTTTAAATCCTTCCAGGGATGGTGACTCCACCACCACCCTGGGCAGGCTGTTCCAATCCTTGACAACTGTTTCAGTAAAGAAATTTGTCCTTATATCCAATCTGAACCTCCCCTAGTGCAACTTGAGACCATTTCCTTTCATCTTCTTGCTTGATACTTGGGAGGAGAGACCAACACCTGCCTCATTACAACCTCCTTTCAGACAGTTGTAGACAGTCATAAGATCTCCCCTCATCCTCCTCTTGTGCAGACTAAACAACCCCAGTTCTCCCAGTTGCTCCTTCTAAGACTTGTGCTCCAGACCCTTCCACCTGGGCACACCTGGGCTAATGTTCAGCTATTGTCGACCAGCACTCCCAGGGTCTTTTCCCCCCGGCAGCTTTCCGCCAGTTTTCCCCAAGCCTGTAGCATCACATGGGGTTGTTGCGGCCCATGTGCAGGACATGACACTGAGCCTTGCTGAACCCCATACATTTGGCCTCAGCCCATCAATCCAGCCTATCCAGATGGCATTCATTTGATCATTCCATTTGAGCTGCTGTGCTTTTAAAAAGCACTGACAGTGCCTTTTTACTTTTTGACTGTGCCAGGAAAGGATTGCTTTTGATCAATAGCTTTCTCTGTAATTCCTTCCCGCATGTGTATAATGAGAAAGGTCGGTGATGAAACTCTTCTGGCTTGCTGGGACAATTTCATCATTTTTAACCTCAGCTTTGCTTGTTCTGTTTACCTAGAGCTGTGTCAGGCCAGCTCAGCACTGGTACCTGACCTGCTTCCTTGAGAACCCGGAGATCGTAGCTGAGCTGACACGGATGGTTCAGTTATATTAAGCTTGGTAAGGGAATGGCTGAAATTTTCCAGCATCTCCATTCCGTGCAGATCCATTCCAGGGTCTTTAAGGTCTGGGGCCTGAAAGATAAAAGGTGTTGTCCTGGTGAGCCCCACTTTGGGAAGTGCATAGGCTTACAGTTAGCCTTTGCAGATAGTGTTTGCAGTTGTGCTTGGCTGTTAAGCAGCCTCTTCATCTGCACTGCCTAGGGGAGGAGGAGAGAAAGTATCTGAAGATGACCTACATCACAGAGGCAGAGTTTGTTTTAAGCCTAGGACTGTAGACAAAGATGATGCAATGTTTAAGGTACAGATTTTGATGCTTTTTCACTCCAAAAAGCAAGTAATATCTGCAGAGTTGCTTGCTTGCTAGATTGATCTTTCTTATCCACGCTTTGCTGCTTGCTTGGGATCTCTGCATGGAAAGAAATACATCCTGCAGTTTGCTCCCTTTCTGGGTGTAAGGATGTTGGCAGAAGTGAGATATTGCATCATGCTGTGGGAGGAATTAGGGGAGTAAATGCCAGTTAATACCATCCAGTCCTTCCTTCAGGAGCATGTGGATAAGATTCTGATATTGTATTCACATACAGCCTAGGATGCAGAAGAGATGAGGGAATCGGCTGCCCTGGACAGTCCCCACTGGACTGTGGGGAGTGACAGCACATGAGTGTCAAGCAATGTGCAAAACGTTCCTGCCCCAAGCCCTCTGAGCTCCCTCAGCTCCTCAGGTTGTTTTGCTGATTCACTTGTGCTGGCTGGTGAGTGAGAACCCTTTGTGCTTGGCTCCTTGACAAGCTTCCTTGCTCAGCACACTAACTCTTCTGCCTTTGTGGAGGCCAAACTCTGCCATTCCTTTCCTTATTGGTTTACTTCTGTTGCAGTAAATGCCAGCTGAGACCCAAATAAAATTAAATCCAAGCTTGAGCAAGAATCTCATACTATTGTTTTGAAGAGCATCTAGGGGGATGATCTCTTCATTGCAGTGTTATGGGAAGAGTTCAGAGTACTTAGCAAAACAATAAGTGATACAAGCGAATTTTGAAATGCATTTTGATGCTATAACTCAAAGGAGCAACAGTTCAGAAAAGAGTGAGAATGACAGAAGAGATCTCACTGCATCTTCCATGAGTGTGGCAAAGGGTCTGAATTTCCAGAATGCTTAGCAAGAAACTAAGACTTAAGTGATGCAGAGCTCAACTAGTGTTGGTGAGGGTCTAGGTGGAGAAGGTGGTTGCTTCCATGTGGTGTGGGGCAGGAAGAAGGAGGGAAGAGCCAGCAAAACCTCAGCACACTCAGGGTAGCAACAGTGGGATTTAATGGCATCCACTGAGCTGCAGAAATCCTTAGGAGGTGTCCTACTTATTCACACTCATATTCCTTTCCACCTTTCTTACAGGGAAGGTGCATCAGTGTTGGTCCATGGGACTGAAGGAACCGATTCAACACTCCAGGTAACTTCTCTGGCACAGATTATCTTGGATCCAAGGTGCAGGACCATACGTGGCTTTGAATCTCTTGTTGTGAGGGAGTGGTTACAGGTAAGAAAGGTCTGTGGACCAAACAGTAGTCTATTCCAGTGACAATTGTAGTGAGAAATAGCCTGAGAGGCAGCAAACAGCCTAGGCCTTGTTGCAGCCTTGCTTAGTGTGAGTGGCCTTTGTCCTAAAAGCAGCATCATTAACGGAGTCATCTGTACTTTTGGCAATCCATGGAGACTCTGCCTCTCATGGTAGTTTTTTGGGTTTGGGGGAACTGCCTATTTTGTATGCTCAGGGTGAACATCTGTTTCGAGAAAGCTGTTCAGACTAAATCACAAAACCTTAGAATGGAAAGGTTTTGGTTGGAAGAGAATTTAAAGATCACCCAGTTCCAACCTTTCTGCCATGGGCAGGGACACCTTCCACTAGGCCAGGTTGCTCAAAGCCTCATCTAACCTGGCCTTTTGAACACTTCCAGGATGGGGCATCCACAGCTTCTCTAAGCAACCCATTTGAGTGCCTCACCACCAGAGAGCTCTGCTCTTTATATGCTTTCAGCTCATGTCCTCAGCCTGATCCTTCAGTGCACCTAGGCCAGTTTGTTCTTGGCTACTTACATAGCCTAAAAAGGCAGCAAAATTGCTCATGGTTGCTAGCAGTTTGTTACTGGATGCCTGACATAACTACAGTTATAGAAAAGAGTAGTAACAGCATAGTTACATGGACAGAACTAGCGCTGAAGTCTTTTTGCTGCATATGCTCACGTCCCATTACTTTGTGATGCTTTCTGTTTTTTATGTGTAGGCTGGTCACCCTTTTCAGCAGCGCTGTGCCCAATCGGCCTATTCAAATAGCAAGCAGAAATGGGAAGCCCCAGTGTTTCTCCTCTTTTTGGACTGTGTGTGGCAAATCCTTCGTCAGTTCCCTTGCTCTTTTGAATTCAACGAACAGTTCCTCATCATGCTCTTTGAACATGCTTACGCTTCACAGTTTGGGACTTTCCTGGGAAACAATGAAAATGAAAGGTTGGTGAGGATGCTTTCTTTGAGCCTTTTAAGCATTGGGCTTCATCTGACAAAAAAGCCCTGGTTTGAAAAAGGGTGAAGGTTCTCTTGTGGTCTCCCCTAGCACGGGTGAGCTTCTCTTATTGCAGTTTTGTTGTCTGCTGCAATGCTAGGAAGTGTGTCCAGTAACTAAAATTTGTGGCTTGGTCAGGGAGCTGAATTAGTCTTCTCCAAGTGCAAACTAATACTTCAGGCTGTTTTTTCTTTTTTCCTGTGTGTCCCTGAAAAACCTCCACACATTACCAGTTTATATAGTGTTTTACACATCACTATTTAAGAGAACAAGCAGCTAGAATTCAACAGTGATGTGTCATAAGTGTGGGAAGCAAGCTTGTCCACGCAGGCCTGGAGGAGAAGGTCAGGGCAGGTAGAAGCCAAGCTGGAAATCTTGTTATTACTTTAGCTGTCAGGTAAGAACATGACTTTGTAGCCTGTGGTCCCAACACCCCCAGGAAGGGAAGGGTTTGCTTTTTGCATCATCTGCTGAAAGTTGGAAACATGGAGAGTTTATTTCAGAAGAATCTGTCTCACAGCTACAACTTGGCAAAAGCTTTGATTGCCAATTCACATTTCTTCAAGTCATGGGTTACAGCTGGAGGGGATTTTAGTCCTTCTGTTAAAGTTGTACCACTGCATGGCCCCAAAGACCTAACCCAACCAGGATGCTCCATAGAAGAGCAATCTGCACTGTCTGAGCTTCTCAGCAAATGCTGCAAGCTCTCAGGTGGATGCTTGTGCAGGACTGTATTCTACTGGAGTCTACCTTGTCAGGTAATAATAGGCCTGTGCTGAGCTTTCTTACAAGCTTGTTGACATTTTAAGGTACCTGAGCAGACCAACACCGAGCTTCTGAATCCTTGCCTGGGTTATATGCTGTGCTGTACCAGTGGGGCAGCTCTGGGCATGCCCTGAATAGGGGAGTAGCAAACAGGGTGGAACCCTTGAAGATTAGAGCCTCCCATGGCACATGATAGCTGCCGGAGAGGTTTGATTGCTTGTTTTGAACTTGATAGTTCTGTTCTCAGCACTCCTGTCTCCAGTAAGACCATGTCTGATGGTCTCCTGCTTAACTGAAGGCCACTGAATGAGTAGAAGGGAAAAATAGAACCAATATTACTGAAAAGGAAGGTAATTTAAGGCTTCCTGTAAACCTTTCTGCCCTTGAAGTAATCTTAGATTAGAAGGGACTCTTCTGCAGGACTGCTGAATTGGTTGTGTGCAAAACTAAGTTAGACTGGTAACCAGTAGGATGAAATTTGAAAGAGTATTTAATTTTACGTGTTATACGCTGCCTGTCACATCTGAGTGTGTCAGCCTGTGAGCACAGAAAATGTTTGTCTCATGTTAAGCTTGTGCTGCCTGAGGCACTCACAGGGATGGCAAATGTCCTGCCGGGGTGGCAGTTCAATTTGCTAGTGCAAGCAGAATGAGGTTTACCCAAGTCTAAGGAATAGAGACCCTTATGTAACTCTTAGAGATGGGTTTGACCCTGGAAAAGCAGTTTTCTTTGTGCCCTGATGCTTTCTGCCACCAGAGGGACCTCATTAGACATTCCCATTGCACAATTCCAGCAATAACACTGCTTTAATGTGCTCTGAGAATTGTACTGCGATCCTCCCTTGATGCAGATCTACTACACCTTCCAGCTGTGTCTTAACACAGAAGTTCAGTCCCTTTTTGAAACTTGGCAGTCAAACCATTTTTGGGATGAGACTTGACTCTTCATCTGGACAGAAGGCAACTTGCTTCCACACACACACAGCTTAGAAATATTATTCCCCTATCTTTTCTTCTAAATTCATTGTAATCAGCCAGGTTGGGTAAATTGCTCTAAGTTTATACCCTGTTTTTAAAGGATTAGCCTGAGTTGTCTGGGATAGTAGTACATGAGAAAGCTTGTGTCATTCTAGTATGCGGGATCCTGGCAAAACCAAACAAGCCTTAACAGTATAAAAGCAAAAGTTAACTTGCCCCTGTGGTTTTATTAGGTCTAAACTGAAGCTGCCACAAAAGACTATGTCCCTGTGGTCCTGGGTGAACAGGTCTGAAGAGCTGAGCAAATTCCAGAACCCTCTTTATGAGGCCAACAGCCTTGTCATCTGGCCCTCCGTTGCCCCACAGAGCCTGCAGCTCTGGGAAGGTAAGCCAGCCTTGCTTCTTCAGTTACAGACAATGTATATTTTGTGACAACTTCTTAAGCATTCGCTCCTGTTGTCTTTGCTCTGTGCTTAGTTTGTCTCAGCTGATGGTGATCTCACTCCCTTTGAAATCAGTTCCAAAATATTTTTGGCATGTACCATCCCCAGAGGCATAGTGCTTTCTCCTTCTAAGGTCTGGTGACACGCTGCTTGCTGCCAGGGAGCCTTCCTAGTACCATTTAACTTCTGAGCACAGTATTTCTGCAGTGATACAACACAATCTATGGATGTTGGGCAGGCTTTACGCTTTTTTGCTGTATCAACCAAGATGTCTTTCACCATTACCGATCGTGTTGGCCAGGATAATCTGTGCAGTAGGTTCCCTGCTGCAGAAACTTTCTCAATCCCATGTATGCTGGAGATTTAATTAGAGTGAAGCAAGCAGGCTGTCATAGTAGGGTGGATGCTGAAAGTAGTCTGATCAATATACAAGGGGAAAAAGAAATGAAAACTCTTAATTTTTTTTATTAGCCTTGTTTAAAAGAATGGTGAACTCTGAGAAGAGGGTCAGTATTTCTAAATGCTATTTAGGGGGGAGGGTAAGGAAAAAATGTGTAAACTGTATGCACGTTACTTGAGAGCTGGTGAGCAATGTTTCCTTCTCATAACAAGAAACCCTTCTGACTTGTGCTGCCTCTGTGCTTTCAGGTGTCTTTCTTCGGTGGAACAGGCCGTCCAAGTTCCTCGATGAAGCCCATGAAGAAATGATCAACATTATAAAATACAACAAGGAACTTCAGGCAAAGGTTAATGCATTGAGGCGGCAGCTGGCAGAGTTGGAAACAGATGATAGGATGCAGGAAAACCTGTGAGCTGGCAGGGCTTTGCCTCGGGTCTTTCCAGTCCTCTTTACCTTAAAGACTGAACATGGAAAGTGCATGTGTTGCAGAGCCCTCTGGGCACACCTGACCCCCAGTCCTCCCACAGCTGAAACCTTCACACTATGTACCTCCCTGCTTTTTGGGGGGGTTTTTTGTTTTGTTTACAGAAGATGTACTCAACTGGGCGTAATTGTCCTCTCTTGGCAGCTTTTCTGTCTCAAAATTCTCTAGTGTCAGCAGAAGCTGGAACTCTTACCTCCACTCAACTGTATGGATGACCAGGATGGGCCGAGAGACGTGATATTTCAGACTTATTTTGGACTTCTGTCTGGTTTTGTTGAACTCTCTAAACACTTGGCAGGATCAAAACACGAAGTTGTGTATAGATAGGTAAAGGCATTTTGTCTGAAGCACCTTTTCGCTCTCCAAGAGTAAGTAAGGCAGCTTAGGGCTTTAGTTTCCTAGAAAACCTTGAAAACGGTGTAATGCAATTACAGGTTCTACTAGTCAGTATGATCCTCTCCATATCCTTCACACTTGAGTTTTTGTGTTAAGCATTGGCTTGGGAGCAGTTAAGTTGAATACCAAACCAGAACAAAAAATATCAGTGCAATAGAGAACTGAAGTAGGGATTCTGCTGCTAATGTTTAAGCCATGGCCTTTAGATGGAATTCTTCCTCATGGAGAAGTATCTCCTAGGGAAAAACAACCTTTTGTTGTTGTTGTTGGGGTTTTTTTGTGGGTTTTTTTTTTTATTCTGCTTGGAAAACAAAAAGGCTAAGGAGTTGGCGGGGGTGTTCACTTGCAGAGCAGTGGCTCAGAGCTGTCCTTTTAACTAGAGCCAAGCTGCCCTCTTGAACCTTTGGCCTGCACTGGCTGCTTTGTACATTTGATCAGCCTCACAGCATTGCTAGGGAGCAAGAGCAGCACTTAACCTACAGCTCAACAAAGTGCTTTTGCTCCACCTGGTGCGCTTTTTCTTCTCGCATTCTCACTATATATTTTGTGAAATGTTAAAGGCAGGAGTTGGAAGCTGAGGTGATCTAATATGTCAGGTAGCTGCTGCAGATTAAGAGGCCATCACACTACAGAAATGCTAATAGTTTAGATCGTTTGTAGCTGCTAAAACTGCTTAAAGACTTTAGGGATAAGCTTTTTCCCAAGAAACCTTGTATTTTGTACCTGATCTTTGTGTTTCTGTGGCTGCAATTTGCCCTTTTTTTTTTTCCCCTTTTCCCAAAATCAGAGGTAGAATTTTATTTTTAAATGGGCAGATAAGAGAGTGTGAAATACTAACTCACCTAGACACTTGTTCAGCTTGAATCCATTCATAGCTGTACATAACTGAGAAGACTTGAATTAACAGTGCATGTGGCTGGGATTATCTTAAAAGGTGCTTGCTGTTAGCCTGTTTCTACTGAAATAAATGGAGCTGTGTTAGGTCATTGTTGATCTTTGGAAAGTGTTGAGCTTCCATGACACTTTATTCTGTTTTGGAATGAAGCTGCCTTTATTTAAAAGTCACTTCACGTAAAGAAAGATAGACAATGGAGAGTCTCCAGTTGTCATAGAAGTATCTGGAAAGTAATTTTCTGCAAAAGTCATATCATCGCTAAATATGTTCTATAACCAAAGAAACATTATAAATTTATGTGATAGTGATTAAGTGTTATCTTAGCACTTCAGTCCTTATTTTCTTCTTGACTAACCTAAACTTAGTTCTAAAGTCGTAAAATATCCCCTTTAAACCATTATTCACTTAAGGGAGAAGAATAAGTCTTTCTACTTGTAATACCTATTTCTTTTTGGGTTTGGAGGGCAACAGTCCTGTTGCCTGCATCGAGTCTGACACAGAGAACACTTCTTAGGGCTTTTAGTGATCTTTACTGAGTAACAGGGGAGGCACAAATTGTGCCTTCCACTCACCTTCTAGCCATGGCTTCTGAAGTTACCTTCTGTGTAGATTGCAAATGCAAGCCCTTAAAATTATTGTTCACCCTTTAAAATTACGTCTATGGGATCTGCACCTGCCTGGATGTTGTATCCCTATCCAATTCAGAATTCATTCTGCTCCTTTACATTTGAAATACTTAAGTGCCAGCCAGCTGGGAAGGACTCGGAAGGCACTATTTTCCCCATAATAGATGATACATAAAACACTCTTAAAGGTTATGCAATTTCCTAACATAGTAATTATATATTGAGCTAAATAATAGAGAAGCAAAGAGGGTTTTTTTGATCTAATTGCCTGGCTGCTGTAGTCTTACACCAACTGCAGGCATCTGAGGAAATTGGGTAACCAGCTGTGACAGCTAACAAAAGGCAGAAAATGCTCTCTGAGCTGGCATTTCATCCTCGACTTGATGTTTCAGGATTGAATCCACACCCACGGGCTGTGTGCTTGCCTTGGCTTAGAGTGGATCACAGCTTTCATGGGAAAACATAAATGTTGTTCTGAGCAGCCACAGCACTTTCTTCCCCGATTCCTCTGCCGTACATCACCTTGTATTCACAGCAAACAGCAGGAGCTGGAGACTCTAGTTAACCTGCAGATAGTCACCTTCAGGAGATGCTGCCTGGAGCAACCCTGCACGTGATGGGGAAGATGTGTGCACCCTCGCAGGTCCTCCTGGGAGAAGAGGGTTCACAGACTAGCATCAGGCTGTTTGCACATTGTTCTTCTCATTCCCTGTGATTCACGGGGTCCAGCCTGATGGCTACTGGTGTGATACATGTTGGAGCACTCCAGCTCTTCGCTTACCTGCACGTCCATTGTATTTACTCACATATTTAATGTTGGTGAGCAGCTTACTTCTTCTTAGAGGGGGACAGGAGGACACTGACACCCCGTCTTTAGGTTACCTGCGTCTCCCTGAGCTGTAAGCACCGTGGCAGTGCCCAGCTCCCTCTCTTCAGTCTGACACTGCCTTACGCTCTTGCCGACCCCCCCTGCTTCTGCTTTTTTGCACATTGCTATTTGTGTAATAAGCTGCACACTGAGGGCCCCCTCCCCCAAACTCTGGGGTCGATCAATGTGGACACTGCCATTTACCAAAAAAAAAAAGGGAAAAAAAAGGAACCAACTTGCACAGTTTTCATAAGGGAATATGTACCTTCAACTTTTTGATTGTATTGATCTAATCCTTGAATGTGGTGACTGGTTTAAGTGCGCTATTGTCCATGTTGCATATAAGAAATGGCACTGTACAGCGTATTGGCGCCTAACATATGCTTCGCTAACGCCTTGGAAAGTTCTATCCCATGTGGGCTCCTGTATGATGGAAAATGTCTATCCTAGCACTCCTTTTTCTGACTGTGCCACTGACCAGCACTGCGTGATGTGTGCTGTGTATCTGTTAAGTAGTGCAAACGTGATGAGTGCACTTCTGTCTAAACATCTGGAGTTGTTAATTGGACTTGGCTACTGCATCGGTCTTAATTTTTTTAAAATGAAATAAGTAACAGAGCTGGGAGTTGTGCATTATTGTTAGATGTATGCTGTATGTGTACAGAATCCCAGCTGCTGCAGGTTTCAATGTATTGCAAAAGAAAAGAACAAATTGAGAAAAACGGTCATGGCTCAAATTGCTCAGCCATTTGGAGGGGGGAAAAGACAGGTACAAAGTGGCTGTAAACTTTGCTGTAGATATGTTGAGAACACAGTAGAAATGTCTGTTCAAATTAAAACCTTGAAGACTGAAAAAATCTTTAATTACAGTGGTTAATTTTCTTTATTAGCCCTGCCTTCGCTTGCCATTGGAAGGATGTGTGTGTGTGACTTGGGTGTGAGTTCTTGACTGAAGCTTCTTTCCAGCTCACGCATGTTTTCTCCTACAGTTGAACACGGGCTGTGTAGAAGATTTTTGTGCTGCAGGGCAGCATGAGAAGGATAAGGTTTGAGACCCTGTGTCTGTGCATAGTTTGCAGAGCTTTGCCCCTATCGATTGTTCTTTTAACACCAGCTCTGCATATGATGAATAAAAAATTCGTAGAATGGTTTGGGTCAGAAGGGACCTTAAAGATCATCCAGTTCCAATTCCCCTGCCATGGGCAGAGACATTTTTAATTGCTCAGAGCCCCATCCAACCTGACCTTGAACACCTCCAGGAATGGGGCATCCACAACTTCTCTGGGCAACCTGTGCCAGGGCCTCACCACCCTCACAGGAAAACATTTCTCCCTATATCTAACCTAAATCTGTCCTCTTTCATATTAAAACTGTTGCCCCTTGTCTTATCACCAAGCTCCCTGGTAAAGAGCCCCTCCCCAGCTTTCCTGTGGGCAATTAAGTTCCTATAAGCTTCATCAGGAGCAACTGCCTGGCAGGGAAACCCATTAACCCCTGCAGACGGATGGGATGTCCGTGACTTCACCTCTTTGAATATTGGGTTCTTCTGGCTGGTGGTGACTGCAGCATCCAAATCCCAGTGTCTTGCATATGCTCACGTGCTGTGGCACAAATGGATCTTAAAGAAGCTTAAACTCCGCAGATCGAGGCAGCCAGCTTTTCTAGTTTGAGAACCTAAGTGCTTTTTAGTGTCATTTTTTGGCTCTT
>WAAB01020442.1:90451-110419 GCA_013389865.1 Piaya cayana | reverse complement strand
TGGCACCTTTAGAGGGGAGACATGAACTCTTAGCCAGCTTTTTCAGAATGAGCCGAACCACTTTGTGGAGGTTCTTTCCATCATTTGAGTGTAGGGAAAACCTGTTACGGTTGGTTTAGCTGTAGGTGGCTTAACATCTGGAGGAATGATGCTGTTGTCTTCCATCCTGATGGGCATCGCTCATTTTATAGAGAACCAACTAATAGAAGGTGTTACCCCAACACGAAGATTCAGGTTTCATAGTCCATCTCATTGGTTCTGTCTTTCATTTCTGAAGAACACGACTTCGCTGTATGGGCAATTTGTTTTCAACTGTCTGTAACTGAAATCTTAGCCTTGGTTTCTCAGTTCAAGATGGCCACAGCTGTTTTGAAGGCCATATGCATGGTGAACTGTTTAATTCTTTCTTTGTGCTTGAACATAATCACAAGGTTAACACCCAGAATGGATGAAAACTAACCTGCATGTATGTAATGCTTTGTGGGACCAGGTGGCATATTTGTTACTTTACAAAAGAAAACAAATTATTTTGAGAATCACAACATAAAAAGACTTTTGCTTCCTCCCTTTATGAAGGTGGTGAACTCCGCATGGCTCAGTTTTTCCGAGGCAATCTGGCAGGTTTGATGATTCGTTCTGGTAAACTGGAGAACAAGAAAGTGATAGATTGCCTGTATACATGCAAGGAGGGACTGGATTTGCAGATGGCTGATGGTGTTGGCAAAGGCGTGAAGGTAAAAGTCGCGTGTGAATGATGAGGGGGAGCACGTCTTTGCTAATAATAGTTAGAGATTTTGCTGGCAGAGTTAGTCAAGGTGTCCCAAATAAAACAGGCTAATCTGTTGTGATGTTTTGCATTAAAATTGCATGAAACCTAGGGAATCTTTCTTGCTCTTGTATAGATGTGGTCTTTGTGGACTTTTAAGAATGCAAGTTAGTGTACTCCTTTTAAGTTTTGAAGAGAAATTCCATATTTATAAGCCTCTCCTGTTTTACCAGCAGCACCATGTTGTCCAATAAAAGATAGGGGTTCTTAAGAAGCAGCTTAGTGAAATAGAGACTAGCTTGCAGGCCTTTTTTTAATAGCAAGGTTGTGTGAACTGAGATAAATTTCTTCTTTATGTTACCTGTCTGTCTTCCACATTATTTAAATCTTCATATGAGAACTATAAGTGCGTAGTTTTTTTTTCTTAATAAGGAATATTTTTGTAAGAAGGAAGTGGATGGGAGAGTTAAACCATGTAGTACAGGGCCAGTAATTATCCTAGTATTTACCAGGCTAAGCAGTGCTGAACTTGTGCTTTGGAAGTAACCTGATCACATTGCTTTTTTGAGTAATCTCTTATTTTTTTTTCTACTGTTTCAGATCCACATGAACCCAAGTCAGTCAACACTGACCTTAGAAGGGGATGACATTGACAGAGTTGATAAGGCCATGCAGCATGTTTCCTATCTGAATTCCCGCCAGTTCCCAACGCCGGGGATTCGGAGGCTTAAAATCACCACTGCTGTCAAGTATGTCCTAGTGCTGAAATAACGCATCTCTGTACAGTGATATTGAAGCCTGGAGTGATGTTTATGTGTCTCAGTTGTGATAAACAAAGGAGTCTTGCCCCACGTTTAAATACAGCAANTTGGGCAGTGTCAGAGGCTGCCCAGGGAGGGGGTTGAGTCACCTTCCCTGGAGGGGTTTAAGGGACGGGTAGACAAGGTGCTGAGGGACATGGGTTAGTGATTGATGGGGACGGTTGGACTCGATGATCCAGTGGGTCTCTTCCAACCCGGTTATTCTATGATTTATTTTCTGCGTTAGCGCTCTGTTTTCTTCCTTAGAATGTGGTAAGGGGTGTGTAAGATAGGGAGGAGCTTGCTGCAGAGGTGTACTGTGAGGGATTTACTGTATGTCTGCAGTATCACAGCCTTCATTAAAGGTGTTATCTGTGGCTGACAGTTATAGCATAGAAAATGGGGCCAAATGTTAACTAAGTAAAATTAATTGTAAGATTGCTCCCTCGATGGGGAATTCTTACTTTCTGACAGAGTTGATGAATTTATCCAAGACTCTTGGGTCCGAGAGAGAGCTTTTTAAAAATTTATAAAGCAATTACTCTGCATAATTGTTCCTTCCTCTCCAGTAGCCTCCTTGACTGTGCCAAACTGCTTCTGTATCTCCTAGATGTTTCAATGAAGAGGCCTGCGTCTCCATTCCTTCTGTGGAGGGATATGTAATGGTCTTGCAGCCAGAGGAACCGAAAATCAGTCTTAGTGGCATCAACCATTTTGCCCGCTCTGCTTCAGAGTTTGAGAGTTCTGAGGGTGTTGCCCTCTTCCCTGAGCTTCGCATAATAAGCACCATTACACGGGAGGTGGAGCCAGAGGGAGATGGAGGTGAAGATCCTACAGGTAACATCTTGTTCTGCTTAAGATTATTGCCTACCCTTACCCCATTCAGTGATCATGTTGGAGGATCTTCCTTTTGCAAAGAGGCATGTGGATTTCTCTTAATACAAAATCTAGGGGGAAAAGAAGGTGTATGTGTCTCTTGTGAGAAGATTCAGATACTCCATCCTGGCTAACAAAAGTTTGAGGCCGTTATCTTTGTGTAAATATCCTTGTTAGTATTCTGCATTTTATTTTTAATCATTGTTTCATGAATACTTGCTCTCTCTGCATCAGGCCCAGATCGTAATACTTGTTCTGGAAGAAGAGTTGAGTTTGTGTGTGATGTTTTATAGCTCCTGGACTCTTTATCTGCTTCACCTCTGTTTCTGCTTAACTCATTGCTTTTTCTCTGCTTCTCAGTGCAAGAGTCTTTGGTATCTGAAGAGATCATGCATAACCTGGATACGTGTGAGGTGACAGTGCTAGGAGAAGAACTAAATCAGGAACAGGAAAGCCTGGAGATTGACATGACACGATTACAGCAGAAAGGCATTGAGATGAGTAGTTCCAACCTGGGCATGATAATCACAGGTAGGGGTCACCACTTCTTGTAGGAACATGGATAATGGGAACATTGTGTGCTGGAGAGACGCTGTGCGGCACCTTACTCCAAATACTTAGTTTCTGACTGGAATTCTGAGTTCAGAGATGTTACAATTGTTCTGTGGAAAGCTCTGGTTGCAGAAAATAAGTCATTCTAGAACCTCCTTTCTATTCCTAAGTCCCAAATTGCAGGTTTCCTATGGACCGTGGAAATGAAGTTCGCTTTGCCCCAGTAAAGGCTTGTTCCTAGCATAGATAATCCAGTGCCTAGGAGCACGCATCATTCCTTTCTCTTTTATATTCAGACTATGTTCCTTACTCAAAAGTAAGGCTCCAAAATCCATTTAAAGTCATAACTGGCTCTAGGATTTTGTCACAAAATCAATTCACAGAATTTCAGAGGAGCCACGTTTGTCTTGTGTGTGTCTGTCTTTATGGCGTTACCTGTTTTCTGCTAACTGAAAATCTGTCAGCCTAAAAAGGGGTTGAATTTGTTGAGTATATGGTGCTGCAATGGTCTTCTGCAAAGTGATGGTTTGACTCGTTTTTTTCTCTCCACAGGGGTTGATACTATGGCTAGTTATGAAGAAGTTCTGCACTTGATCCGTTACAGGAACTGGCACACCGTTTCTCTCTTTGACAGAAAGTTCAAATTAGTCTGTTCTGAGCTTAACGGACGCTACGTCAGCAATGAGTTTAAAGTGGAGGTAAAGTTATTTATATTGAGAAGAACTGTTAGGTTTGTCTGTATCTTTCAGCTGTCATCTTGAATTCTGTATTTTAAAGCTCACCAAAGGGGTGACAGTGAAGTTAATTGTGTTTGCCACTATTTGGGTGGTTATTGCGGGCTGGGGAGCCACTTGTGTTGGGTTGGAGGATAGAATTTTTTTTTTTAGTAAGTAACGTGGGTTTATTTCCTGAGGAAATTCTGTGAGCTTGAGTCGAGATCTTAGCAAACTGTTGAACTGCAAATGCTTTCCTTGTTCTGTGGTAAATGCGCTCTCTTCCTGTTGTGCAGCTGGTCAGGTACCCTGTATCACAGTGTTCCACTGCAGGGGAGCTATATTTAGCTCTGCTTGTTTGGCAAGGAAATGTGAAATACGCTGTGCAAATGATGAGCTTGCAGTTGTACCTAAAACCAGCTATGCCAAGTGTGGGTTAAACTTCAAAGAACACTTTCTTCTTAACCTTATGACTACGGATCTTTTTCTTTGCTCTTAGCTGAAAATATACAGCAGGACAAGAAATGATGGGAACAAAGAAAATGTAATGAATATGTTACATGTCTTTGTATATACAGTTATTTCAGGATTAAAATGGCTGGCCAGCAAATTTGTTATTCAGCTGGCTTTATCTGTTTTATTCTGAAATACTAGTGTCTACACAGCTTTGCCAGACAACTGAAACAGATTGGAGAGCCCTGAAACTGCAGGGGTTTTTGATGAGGAAATGTAATGTATGAGGAGCTACTGGTTGGGATGATTGTCCCCTGAGACAAGCCAGTGCTGCTTTGAAGGAGAATTGAATGCCTGCTATGGGAAATACAGTTCTCTTTTTTTTGCCTTTATCTCTTCAGAAATAAATGGTTGCATTTCTGGAGTTTAATATTTTCTTTTTATTCCTAGGTGAACGTTATCCACACAGCTAACCCAGTCGAACATGCAAATCACATAGCAGCACAACCACAGTTTGTTCACCCTGTGCACCATACGTTTGTCGATCTCTCTGGGCACAACGTGGCTAACCCTCATCCATTTTCAGGTAAGAATTCTCCACCACTGAAGTTCAGCTGGTTTTTTTTCCTGGTGTTAAATTGTCCCAGAGGCTTCTTGCTGCAGAGAGACTCTTTCCCAGAGTTTAAACCACTGTTTTGGACAAATAATCTGAGCAGCAACTTGGTCTGTTCTGGTGTTGCTCAGACAGGGAGGATTGGATTCTGAAAGATCTAATAAATACACTCCTGCAAGCAGGAGATCATTCTGTTCGTGTACACTAGAAAATGGGAGACGTACTAGTCCTGAGGGGACTAAAGTGAGACCTAGGTAAAGGACTGTGAGGAGGAACCGGTACGGTATTTCTTCTGAATGGCATGAGGAAAGAACTGCAGCGTTATTCCCTTGATATGTGGTAGCTGTCATTTCTGTTTTAATTATATTAATTTAGCGTGGGTGTAGGAT
This sequence comes from Piaya cayana, assembly GCA_013389865.1. Lineage (NCBI taxonomy): Eukaryota > Metazoa > Chordata > Aves > Cuculiformes > Coccyzidae > Piaya > Piaya cayana. Next base: position 105,257 of record WAAB01020442.1, on the reverse strand, counting down.
GTGAGAGGAAGAAAAAGAAAGACTTTAGAGAGGAATCCCTGTGTGGTGGAATCTGCTTTCCATGTGTTGTCAGTCCTTCAGATTGATGTAATTAAGGATCAAAGTTGTAGTTCTTGCTCTCCAAGCGACTTTTTAAGTGCCCGTAGACAAACTGCCTCTGTGTAGCTACATGGGATATTTGTGTGATGCCGTTTCCCTCTTGCAGGTGATGAGAACAGATGATTGGCTGTTAGCCTTTTGTAAGAGCCATCAGTATCATCCTGAGAAACTCCTTTTCTTTTCTCCTTGCAGTTGTTCCAAGCACAGCCACCGTTGTGATTGTCGTTTGTGTAAGTTTCCTTGTTTTTATGATTATTCTGGGCGTGTTCCGAATCAGAGCTGCACATCAGAGAACAATGCGTGACCAGGACACTGGAAAGGAAAATGAGATGGACTGGGATGACTCTGCTTTGACCATCACTGTGAACCCCATGGAGGTAAAGTTGGTGTCTCGGCACTTAAGAAAAAAATGCCCTTCCATCTGTGTAGTGCCTTGTGCCTGAATTCAAAAGAGTAACATGATTTTTGCCCCGTGTGATGTTAACAGTTAATTTCTGTTGTAACAGACTTATGAGGATCAACACAGCAGTGAGGAGGAAGAGGAGGAAGAGGAAGAAGAAAGTGAAGATGGGGAAGAAGATGACATCACTAGCGCAGAGTCTGAAAGCAGCGAGGAGGAAGAGGGTGAGCAGGAGGAGGACCAACAGAATGTGAATAGACAGCAACAGCTGGAATGGGATGACTCTACCCTCAGTTATTGATTCTAGCTGTCCCCTTTGTCTTTGTTTCTGCTCTAGAANAGGTCTGTAGCCATTGCACATGATTTTTTGATTTGTTTTTTTTTTTTTTTGCTCAGTGAAACAAACTTGGCTTTGTTCCTTTTTCTCTTTTTAAAAGATGCAAAGAGTGCTTGTTGACAAAGGGTAAAGCTGCCCATTTCAGCCTGTTGATTTGTTTTAATTTTTTCCCCAAAGTAGTGCATGTGTAAAGTGGCAGAATGAGGTTAATATGTAGGAGATTAACAGACTTTTTAATATTTTGTAAATATCTTGGAATTATGTAATTATGTCATTTGTGGTAGTGAAAACAGGGATTGGGGTTTAAAACATGCTAAAGTCAAAAAATCATGAAGCATGAAACACAGTCTCATACTGCTGCAGCAGGAGCACGGGCACAGCTCTAGTGTAGATGTTTGACTAATACGGTGTCGTTGGCCTTGACTGCCATGTTCTCTCATGCCCTGCTCTTTTTTTTTTCTTTAATTTTCTTTTTCTCTTATCTCCTTTATTTTTGCAGAGGGAACAGAGAAGCTTGTGCAGAGTTGTAAAGGCTTTAGGAACCTCTGCAGAGGTTGAGCTGCCCTGTGCAATACTGTTTGTGGGGTTTTTCTTTTTTTTCTTTCTCCAATTAAATCTTGGCATAAGGGCTTTTAAGTTATTGGGAGCAAAACACTACTTGGATGGTGGGCAAATTAGCGTGCTGCTGCTGTGGGGTTTTGCCACAGCTCCTCTGAATGAGAGTGAGGCCGCCTGTAGCACAATGACAGTCTGTTCGTGGTGCTGACAGGGTGGATTGTTCATTCAATTGACTGTTACATTGGTAACTGAAGCTGGAAAGCCTGAGACCCGTGTACCTGTGCACCTTGGCTACCCATCTACAGAGTATTTTGGGGTTTTTTTGGCTGCTGGGTTTTTCTGATTTGGTAGTGGGAGGGGTTGGGGCATAGCTGATGTCATTTCTATTAAACACACTCCTGCTCATTCCCTGTAGCCCTTGTACAGTAACTCGGACTGTTGGTGTATTAAGCCTTTGTTTACACTTAGTAATTGTGTTTTCCTGCTGGTGAAAAAAAAAAAACTATAGCATAAATTATCCAACCAGAACACCTTGGGAACATTGTTAATATTATTCCAAGTCCGGGTGATATTGGTTGTTTCTGACCAAAGTTCCAACTTGGAATCGCAAAGAACTTTTCTAAAGAAATGGCTGAAAGGTACGAAAAGTTAAGTTCTGACCCCGTGGTGGAGAGTGCTAGGTTTTTGGTAAGGCAGGTCTTGTTTATGTAACTTTATTTGGTCTTACGCAGAGCATTGAGTAATGAATGTCTGCTTACTTGATTTTTTTTAACGTTTGGAGGTGGATTAAAAAAGAGTAACTTGTTTTGCTTGTAACAGGAGACTAGGACTCCATTCACTCCTCAGCATGGTAAGCAAAGCTCCGGTTTTTGATCTTTCATGTAGTCTGCCTTTGTTCTAGGTGCACAGCCCACACAGCTCCTAGCAGGTGAGTTAGTGGCTGGCCCTACGCAGCAGGGAAACCTTGCACTGGGTGAGCGTGACAGGAACGACGAGCAAGCCAAAGGGTGGGGCACAAAGGGTCCTGATTGAAAGAGAGAAAAGATGAGGATTGATCCAAATGTTTCTGTAGTTTTGATTTTTAGAGCAGACCTATTCTCACCTAGTGACATGTGTAACGGGATCTAATGGTGGGTTTTATCTGGGGTAACGCTTGACTGCGGAGTGCCTTTTCCAATAGCAGATGGGCCTGGAAGCAGGGAAGAGAACCCACGCGACTCTAGCTTACCGTCTTTTTGGGGTTGTTTTTTTTATGTAAAATTTTAGATTTCTAAAATGGGGAAATGGTTTTGACTACTTATGTGGTAATATAACTGCTAGTTTTAAGTAAACTGGGAAACTTTTAACTTATGTCTGACAGTTGTCCTGTGTTAATGTGTAGAAGACTTATCCTTCCATATACTGTTGCTGTAGCTGCTGTATTTTAGACCAAAACTGATCGTGATTTAATGGTAATACTGAAAGGTTGTAAACGTGCCGATGCAGCTGGTAGCTGCCGTGGGTATCACTTTTCAGATGTGTATATTGGTAACAGGTCAGTTTGGAAAGTCTATAAGCTACAATAAATTTCTGGTTCTAAAGGTTGTTTGAATTTATTTCTTACCGAATGGACCGAAGTTGAATCAAGCTGTATTAACCGTGTGTTGTTATTTGCCTTCGCTGGTGGCAGTCAGAGAGTTTTATTTTCGCTGCTCTCTCAAGCACAGAAAGACTTTGGCAACTTGTGTGTACAATTTATCCATCATTTCTTTTATTTTTTTAATTTACAAAACATGTACCTAAAGCAACTGAAGAGTTAAACATGTAAACATTCTCTTCTTACAGAACCATGGTTTTGGCTTAAAAAAATACTTCTTTTTTTTTCAAAGGCAACAGAATAAGCACAATCAGTTTGTACAGAGTTAAAAAAAATAATCACAGAAACGTCTCTAAATAAATAGAAATAGAAAGGGGGGATCATTTTGAGCATATTTATAAAATCGGAAGGTATTTATTTATAGTGAAATGTACTGGTTTTGAAAGTATTTAAGTTTCCATATTCAATACAATTCAGCTTGCTGGAAACTATCAGGTGAGCTGCTGCTTTGTAGATTTGGAGTCAAAGGCTCTTTGCTGCCCCGATGGAGCCATCAGAGGGTCATTCAAGATGTTCTAGTGGTGTACAAGGAAGGTCCCCTCGATGAGTCGCTGCTATTCTCACTCCTTGTAGGTCAGTCACTCTAGGCTAAGTAACCTCTCTGTAAAGCTGGGCTGGCTTGAGAAACACTGAAATTGTTCCGTTCTTCCTATTTTACACCACTACGGCTTTGTTTTATTGCACTTCTAAAACTGAGGGACAGATGACACGAGCCACTGCTGCTTCTGTAAAACTTAGATTAGGGCTTGAGTTCTCTGGACGCCGCGGCCGCTGGTGTGAAGCGTGAGTTTGTGCACCGAGCACCTCGGCAGCTCAGGGAACACCTGGGTGAGACGCCTTCCTGCAGTGTGCAGGCAAAAGCCTGGGTTACCGCTTTGTGGCAGTGTAAGAGAATTGCTTTTACATTTGCAGAATCGAGCATGTCTTTTCCCTTGCGTAAAAACATACAGACTGCTGACGTTGTGACTTCAGTGCATCTCGGCTTGCGTGGCCAGATTGTATTTTTTTGCTCTGTAATTTAGTTTAATAAGGAAGGAAATAGCAATATTTGCTCTGTTTTAGAGACGAGATAAAGTTGTGTGGCCACGGGGACCTCTGCAAGCAAACAGTGAATGGGAATGCCCACCCCAAAGGAGGGAACGCGGATGAGTGATGAATGTCCGCTGCTTCTGACTGAGGGAGCAGTGATTTAGATGCAGGCACTACTGTGTTCTCACTGTCTGAGGAGCCTGCAAAGAGCTCTACCTCCTGCAGTATCAAAACAACTGTTAGAGCTTGAGCATTGGCCTTACGGTTTCCTTTTTGCATTTCCCACTTAGTATTTCAGGAGGATCCCTGCCAACCTTATTTATTCCATGATAGTGGCAAATTTTGTGTATTCCAGTAAGCCTGGGAGAAAAATGCTTGGTCTCCACAAATCTGACTTTTAAATAGGAAGAATTACACAAGATGGCATCAAATTGTTAGAGGACAACAGCGGAACCTTGTAAAAGCATCATCCAAGAGGGCGGGTGCCACAGGTTCGATGCACAAGCAAGGTGCTTACCAGACATTCAATGTGTGCATTAATCCTGCACACTGATTGGGAAGAAGCATCCTGTGACCTGCTTTTTCTAGAGGGGAAAAAAAAATAGGTAATGACCAGAGCTGTGAGATGGTGTAGAGCACAGAGAGGCCGCCACAGGGTAATTTCTGCATTTGTCTGAGTCCTTCCCATAATGGAGGCATTTTTACTTGTATGTAAGAGACAGAAACATCTTCCCATTCCTAATTTAGATCATCACACCCAGCAGCCTCCTAGCCTGTGAAGCACAAGGCTATAGAATCGGGCACAGGAAAGGAAAAGGTTTTCAGCAGAGCTAAAACATGAGAATAAACCACCAGATAGTAATTAATTTGTTGGACAGTTCAGTTTCCTACTACTGTACTTCCAACTGCAAATATGGAGCCACTGTTTTAAGATACAGTTTGAAACCTGAGGCCCCTGGCTGTGGTTCAGCTCAAGAAAACTCTGAGTAATACTCCAGCCACGGGAGCACCTTCCAGGACACTGCAGAGAGCTCATCTTTTCACCGAGGACAATGCACTCGGACTACAGGAGGTTTCTTTTAGTCTCATCTCTAGAAGCAGCAGCAGTTCTAGAGTGTTTTGTTTCCTGCAGGTTAGTTTGTGTGCATTTACCCACTGGTGTTTTCCTAGTGTTATGGTCAAATGCATAGTCAGAGGAAGGCATGAAGCTCACTTTCTGTTCTAGCTTAAGGGGGGTGTAACAGAGAAAGCAACAGCAAGAACCACCCCTTGCTGCAGACACTACTTGTAACCATTCTAAAGCACAGAGCAGCGTGCTAAGAAATTTGGATCGTTTGGAAGGGTATGTGCCATTTGATCCATCTGCAAATGTTCTGGGCCACTTCTCAGTCACACACTGAGAGTCCTTTGAAAGAAACTGGTATCTCCCAGGGTTTTATAAAGTTGAAATGAGTTGTCTCCTCTATCACAGACTAGTGTAGGCTTCATAGCATAACACCCTTTAAATAATTTAAATCAGAATTTAAACTAGTAACAACGTAAGAGTAAATCATAATCTGCTGGTAATAATCTGTGTGGGAAGGTAACCGGGGAGGGATTTATTTAAGGTGTCTCATATTCCATTCACTGACCAAACCTGTATTACCTACTGCTATTCATTTCTACTTAGGCTATAAGTTACCTTTTAAGACAGTGTTAACTCAGCAGTGCAGCTGATGAAGAACAAATATAGTTGAACTTGTCCTCTTTAAAAAAAAACCCATAACAATGTGGAGGAGACTTTAAAAGAAAAGCTGCCCTACAGAGGCTGTTAAAATACAGGGGTGCCTGGTTTTAATGTACTGAAAGAGCTGAAGGTCAGGGATGACATGTGCTGGATGCAAAAGTCCTATCAAAGCAAATTCATCCCAGGACAGGGAAGAGTTATTTAAGAATAAACAGGCCAGGTCAGTCTCTGTCCTAAACTTGCTGGTTTTGTGGGAATTCTAAACCAGGCAACTGCTGAATTTACATGAGAAAGTAGTCCATCCTTTCACAGTACCTGTGTCTGTCACCGGAGAAACAGGATCTGAAACGCATTTTTTTTTTTTTACCTACATAAGTAAAAGGTTTAAAAGTTCTGTGAGTAAGAGGAAATCACTCAGCATGGTTACAAATCAAATATAGGATTCAGCTTTAGGGGCAGCCTAAAACCAAGACCTATTCTGTAAAAGTCAGGAATGGTAGCACCTCCATAGGAATATGATGTGGAGAAATGGAAGGCATGTGCCCTGGGAACTGCTAAAGGAAGCAGGTCCTGACCACGTTGCTCCACTTATCTCCCTTCACACCCCACAGCCTGCTGGGTGCACCTTGCTGGGTGCACAGAGAGGCCACAGTGGCTCCTGTTACCTGTCCCCAGAACGGCTCCCCAGGGGGATGCTAACTGGAGACAAAAATACGAACCATGAGGGGAAACACATAATCGATTACAGCACCTTGTGGGAGATGGGGCAGATCCTGCTTGGGAAGGAGGCAGAGGCAGCAGGGGGAAGAGGAAGAGGCTGGAGTAGACGGCTCTTCCCGATTTAGGTACCAGTACAAGTGATTGCGACTTGCTCTGTCGCTGAACCCACACACAGACACAGCTCTGCACACCAGCTTTGCTAACAGCCCAGGAGTCGCACACCATGGTTGAAAGGAGAGTGCAGAAAGGAACAGGGAGTTAAGATGATGAGAGAGAATTTCTGTAACTGTTTCAGTGTTAAACTTGCTCGCCTGGCACTCTCTGCCCTTGTGCAGGGAGGGAGACAAGCCAGAGGGCCTGGGCACAGAAGGATCCGGCTGTCATGGGAGTCGCAGGGCTGTATCCCCTGGTTATGCAGCTGTAGGCAGGTGCCTTGCATGCTCAAATTACAGGTGCCAAACCCCCTCTAAGGTTCCCTAGGAGGAGGTAAATGCAGCACCCAACCCTGCATGCCAGTTTGAAGATGCAGTCTTACTGTTTTCAGGCTTAAAAACGGAATAAACATAGAAATCCAGGAATTACTTGAGGTTCAACTAAAGTCTGACTGAAGAAAAAAAAAAATACCTAAACCCACTGGCCCATCCAAGCCGCCTTGTGGACGGGTTCCAGTTCAGTTTCAGAACACTTTGGCCTCTCTAGCAGACAGACAGTAAGATGACAGCGTGAATATTTCTACCCTGTCACAACGCAGAGTCAATTTGTCCAGGTCAGCTTCAGTGGTGATTTACGCTGACCTAACTTAGCACAACTGAAACACGGGCTAGGATCACACGGTGAAGTTAATGCCTCTGAGCTGTAAGGGTGGAGACCTGGCTGGGCTGTATTACAAGAGCTACAGGGATAGCAGGTTCTCAGTGTTCAGCTAGATTTACAAGAAAATAGAAATATACACATTAACACACTGAAAGGGAGGTACAACTGCCTGAACTCTGCCACTAGATGGATTTGAAGCTCCAGAAGCTCTCGAGGGTACAGTCCATCTACCTACCTTTCACTGTCTGCCACTGTATTTTATTGCCTCGCGTCTCCCTTGTCCCCCAGAGACCTACAGCAGACACGAGTATGCGGCCAATGGCAGTCCAACCTTTTTTTTTGGTCATGCAGCAATGCGTGATCTCTGGGAATGCAGGTGGGGGATCGTCCATTCCTCAGTCTTTAAGCCCCCATGGGCGATCGCCAGCCTCAGTGCAGGTATTACATTCTCTTGGAGCAACCGCACAGGCTGCTGCTGCTCTACTGTCTGTTATCTTTGGATACGTTGTGCGCCAGCCAGTTCACTTTGGTTTTCCAGCTCTCTCGCAGGGCTTCATTAAACTTTAGTCTGAAGTGCTTCAGTGCCTCCTCATCTGTCTTCCCAAGAGCCAGGGAATCCTGAAGGAAGGAAGCAGAAATCGGCATAACCTCACTGAAACCACAACCGAACAATTAACTGCTCAACTACTAAGAAAGATGTTTGCTCGCTAAGAAATTACTCCATTAACAGGAGCACTGAGTAGGAAATGAGTAGCTATTAATTGTTTTTAATAGCTAGTGGAGTTGCAGGTTGTCTTTTCATTCTGATAAATACATCCATCCTACGCTTACATTGGGAGTATGGAGACAGTAGGTATTTCAGTGCTCTTGTACAAAGTACTCTCTTCATTTGGCCAGGGCTGGGTTGTGCTAAGAGCCGGGAATACGAAATGATAAATAAACAAAGAGCTCGCTCTCCTTCCCTGCAAGCTGGTTCTACAGGTCCCCACTGCCTTTGCTCTGAAAATCTGCGTTATTTCCTAAGCAGCAGGATCTGGTGTTTCTGATGTCCTGCACATGAATGCTGAGTGTCTACTCATGATTCCCAGAGCTCTGAATTCCTTTTCACCGAGCCACAGGATCAGCTATTGCATTTTAATATTATCCGAGCTCTGCTTCTCTTTCTTACCTTTAGATACTGAATGTCTTTAGAGCAGCTGAGTTCTGGCAGTCCAGCAGCTTTCATCAGTGCAAACAAGTGCAGGAAGAGAAGACCGTGGCGCCTCAGGATCATATAGGCCTTTTCACAATAACCCCTGAACCTGCTCAGAAAGGAAGATGAGGCAAAGGAATGAAGATTGTGAGCTCTGCTCTACCATTTATAAAGTGAGGCTAAATATTAGTCTGAACCCCGCTCTCTGCACTGATGATGAAGCTCTGTCTCGCTCCCATGCACATGGACAGCAATAGGCTACAAATCATTGGTGGAAACAAACTGAAAACCTAGAGCTTGAAGTCAAGTTTAAGTGCCAACACTTACCTTTCAAACTTCTCGTTGTTGTTAGTTTTTCCTTGCTGGATGACATGCACGAAGTCATAGGTTAAGATGAAAGGAACCCGTTCTCTGTTAATACCAAATTTAGTCTTGAAGTTCCCCAAAAAGTGACCAAAATCAATGTGGAACAGCTGAAAATAAGGAAGAGAAAAATGGTTTTCACAACAGTTGCATTCTCTTCCCAGTTACTGTATTCCAAAGATCCTGGGAGGGAGAAAGATGACCTCTCCCCTGGCATTCCTTTGGGAAAAGAGGCACCATTTACTTGCAAAGATATTCTCTAGCAAAGTGGATGTTGGATAGAACAGAAAAGGTTTTTACCTCTGCAGCACTTGTATCTGAAAAAAAAGTCTCATTTTTAGTGTGTTGCTAGTAAAGGCAGAAGGAGAACTCGAAGGGGCTCCCTGCTAGGGCAGGTGCAGTCCCTGGCAGGGGGAAGGGGGTGTCCTGGTTTGAAGTGGCTACACAATCTGACTTGCTCTGGTGAGGATTTTTTTTCCTCCCCCTTTCTTATTTTCCTTTAAATACCAAACACAGTGAAGCTGTCGCATCCCTGCTGCCGTGGTGGGAAGGAGGGCGAGGAGGATCCTGTGCAGAACCTTGCACACTATGACTCTTCTGTAAAGCTGGTGCAAAGCCCAGGCAGACAAAGCCCAAGGCTGTATCCCACAGGGCATCAGCTCCCTCAAGTGGGCAAATAACCGAGTGGCCCCTGCTGCACAGGAGGGTTGCAGGCAGGGAGATGAGGCTCAAACCATCAGCAGCCACTTTCTTACTCGGAAATAGCAACTAACTAGCTGACTTTGCTGGACCTGCAGGAGACTTACCTAGTACAGGGTTGGTTTAGGCTTTATAGAATTCACAAGCCAAAAAGATAGTTTAGACTCTCCCCTTTACAAAAATATTAGTGATCAGCTTAGAATATGTCCTGTTATCAAAGGGATTCTCTTTTTCCTAGTTTTTCCCCTTTGTCTTCCAGAGTATAAGAAGATACAAACTCTGGTAGCTATTCTTGTAGAACTCGGAGTTAAAGCAATCAGTACCACTATCGATGTGAAATTAAAACCATCCTAATCACTTGCTTTCATTTTAAAAAAACAACGCAACACAAGATTTTTTTTCTAAGAGGAAGGCTATAAATATATCACCTTGGGTAAGTCACTGAGGATCTTACCTAGCAACTACAAGCTAGTTGTGACTCTGCTGAAGCCAATAATGCTGCAGACTAATTAGTCAGTGCTCGAGTTTGCGTCTGCAGTCAGTTTTAGGTCTGAGAGTTAAGGATTGCTCCATTGTCATTTTGAAGTGGGCACTGACAGCAGCAGCTGACGGCAGTGATGCTTACAGAATTATAATTCAAGTTATAAAACCCTATTTACCCTCTTAATGATAGAAGCTAGTAAGAATACTTATCAAGGAAGGCGAGAAACATTCCTTAGCAGTGGGATTGCACTGGGCTGTCCTCGCTAAGGAGCATTCACCCCCCTCTTGCAGCACTTCAGCAGCAGCAGGGAACCCCTGTACCTGTCCAGTTTCCCGGATCATGATGTTATCGCTGTGCCGGTCGCCAATCCCCAGCACGTATGTTGCCACGCAGTACCCAGCACAGGAGAGAGTGAACTCCTCTATAGCTTGTTCTAATGCATCGCTGAAGAGGGTAAGAAAAAGATCAAAAGAGAATTTTACTTTGAACACCAGCACTTCACCACTGGGAAAGTCCTTTTTATAGCTTCCCCGCCACAAACGTGCAGGAGAGGTAAGGGCATCGCATCGAAATTTGCGCAGAGCTCCCACCCAGGCTTCACAAAAACTGTCAATAACAACTGTCTGGATCTATTCTATAATTCTACGACCAATGGGAAGATCAAGGTTTAGATCCAGCCTGTGGACACCACCTTAAGCTATCAAAGATCAAATATCCTTGGAAAAAAATAACTTGGATGCCTCCATTTCTGCTCAAGACTCATACAACTCAGCATGATGCCTTCTGGTGTGCCAGGCAGCAAAGCAGCCAGAGGTTGTGTGTGAAAACCTGGAAATAGGTGTAACTGAAGGGAAAATCCTGAGCAAAGCAGAAGAAATGTCTAGAGAGAAGGAAGCAGAAGCAGCCCTGAGTACGAGGTCCCACTTACCCTGGGTTCTTGGATTTCAGCCAGTTGAGCAGCGCGTCCTTGTTGAAGGCCGCGGTGGCTGCCATGTTGCTCTTGTTCAGCTGGATGTTGGCGATGGTGTCGGAGTGCATGACGACTTCGATCAGCCCCGTCTTGTCTCCTGTGGAGAGGCAGCCATAAGGGGTCATCCTGCAGAGATGAAAGAAACCCTTCCACTGAAATCTTGCCCAGAATTGGGTTCTGTTGCCTTTTAAGCTTTCCCCTCACCCGTCCTCCCTACTCCGTATCTACTCTGAATTTCTACTCCTCAGCACCATGCACCTGGCTAACCACTCAGAGAGTAGCAGGCAGATGTATCGGGGACTAAATAAGCTTGTGGACTTGTGGCACGTCACTCACCTCAAGTCCAGGCCCTCCTGCTTCCACAGGATGTCCATCAGCTGGATCATCTGCAGAGTTAGCATGTCCTGACGAAGATCTGTGCAGCATTACAAAGGGAGAAAGGGTCACGATTACCTCCTGTTCCGCTCTGCCCCTCCAGAACAGGCTGCTAGAGCGACCCCATTCGTCACTCGCTAGGTTTAGGTAATAAAGAACATCAGCACAGGGCGATTTACTAGTGCAAAACCAGCTCGCTGGATCCCATAACTCAGACATTAGCACTGATGGAGGCGCACGCCACCTCGCTTTGCCAAAGCCCTTCCCATCCCAGCAGCGAGCAGCAGCCACTCCAACCCTCCCCAGCTCCGGCTGCTCTTGCTCTTTCAGACCTCACCTCATGTTTCTTTTTACTGTGCAAGGGTATCCAGCCACTACTGTGCTTAAATATTATCAAAGAGAAATATTACCAAGTGAAAGAGAGGAGAGTTCATTATACATATCTCCAGGTTACTGTCAAAAAACTCAAACCACCTTGGAGGTTCTTGTTTACACAATGTCTTAGTGGTCCATATTTAGGCCCACTCACCACAATTAATATTTGAGACTAATATACCTATGAAATGTGTCTTTTAAAGACTCACCGTCTCCATTTTTAAAGATAATGCCCACTCCACCTCTGCCTGTCTCTTCGTTATTAAACACAATCCATAATGGTTTCATTTTGGAGTCCATAAAGGTGCATTGATCCACGCTAGAGGAAACAAAAATATCACCATCAGAGCTTCCATCTACTAAAATGCAGACATCTAAGCTGCAAATTCAACAGCATCCACGAATGCTGGTGGACTGGTGACTTCCATGAGAAAGGAGGACTCTGGGGTAACCAGAAGTCCGGCTCTGATGCTGAACAGAGCACAGATAAAGAGCCCTTCCTTACCAAACTTCAGCGAGGATAACGTTGGGGTTCAGGGGGGACTGGAGGCGCGAAAGAGCTTCACGGTAAGTTTCCTGCTTCATGCATACATGCATCATCTCCTTGGTTTGAGGCTTGGTGGTCTTCTGAGAACTCGATTTAACAAAGTCATTCAGAGACTTCATCTTGTTGAGTGCTTCTCCCTGAAGAGGAGGAGAGATCGAACAGGGTTAACAAATAGGAAATTCCTATAGATCATAAAGAAGTTTTAGAGAGCGAGGCAGTAGCTGGATTACCTCCACGCAGCAACGGATGGAAAGAGTGCTCAGCTCTTACTAAATGGAACTCATTCACCTCACCCAATAACAACAGCAATCTGAACATTTCAAACCATTCTAGACACATCGTGGAGTTCGGGACACGTGTGGGTGAGTAAGGGATGAGCTAAAGCACATGTGATGGGGAACTCCAGGCTCTTGCTCGGACATAGAATCATATGCCAAAACCAACACAGCAGTTAGAAGGCTTCTTTTTTGCATTACTGATAGTGTTAAGTCAGGAAAGCGAACAGCTGAGGAGCAGCTCTAAGCAAAGAGGAATGGGAATCTTGTGGCTAAAAGCAATTTTTACCTGTTTCATCAAAACTTTCATGTGGTGGGTGCTGCCCCTGCAATATGCTTCCAGGATCAGGCCAAACCTCAAGGCAACTGCAGGAACATGCATCTCTGACCTAAAGGAAGAAGGGAGGTTAAAGCAAGTCTGAGTCACTGCAGCGAGTGACTAATTCTCAAGGACAGGGAAGAGGAGGGTGCAGAACATTAGCTGCTGTTCAGATTCTTTCTGTGTACTGGGGAGGGGCGAAAATGAACCCACCCCAGGTGGTGACACAGAAACATCATTTGAACCAGAATCACAGAATAGTTTGAGGTGGGAGGGATCTTAAAGCCAAACCAGTTCCACCCCCTGCCCTGGGCAGGGACACCTCCCACTGCGTCAGGGGCTCCAAGTTCCATCCAACCTGGCTTTGAACCCCTCCAGGGATGGAGCAGCCACAAGTTCCATGGGCAACCTGTGCCAGGGCCTCCCCACTCTCATCGTTAAGAAATTCCTCCTTATGTCTAGGCTAAATTTGCCTCTCTCCAGTTTATGCTCATTGTCCCTAGTCCTGTCACTGCAAGACTTTGTAAACAGTAGAACCTACATCTTTAAATTCTCAAACCAGAACCTAATCCAAACACCACCACAACAAACCAAAAAAAACCCCAAACACACACAAAGCTATTTGGTGTCCTCCTGGAATTATCTGTATTCCGTGTCCCAAGTAAAGAGCAGCAGTTTTGGTAATCACAGCAAGGGAATCCCACCAATCCTTTGATGAAAGTTAAGGAAGAGCCAATAGGCTTTAAATAACAATCCTGGCATTGATACATACAGACATACTTTCTGTCTCACTTCACAGAGCAATGAGGAAACCAGTAAATGCCGGTTTCGCTTGATTACTGAGAAAAAGGCTAAAATATTCGCTCTTTACCTCAGATGCCAGAAGAGGAAGTGGCCGATCTTGCGGTTGGATAACGCCCTGTCCAGCAGGAACTTGGTTAATTCACAGTCTAAGTAGGATTCATACTTAAGGACCTGGACGAGCTGTAGCAGATACTGGAGCAATTCATGGTCTCTGTGGACAGAAAGGAAAAAGAAAATACAACCTTATCTTTACTGCAACAAAAGTGCTTGTAAAGACAAGGCTGTCAGGCTTGTTCACAGCCCGCCTAGGCAGCCCTAAACATAAATAGAAAGGGGATCTGCATCTTTCTTGTGGATAACACTTACGTCAGCTTCTTTAATGAGTTGATAGCAAAGGAACCAACGTAACGGTCAGGAAAGCTAAAATCCAGCAGCTCCAAGGCATTCAAGACAGGCAACTCTGGCCAGGTCTGAAGAAGGGAAATCATCTGGAAGGGGAAAAAAACCAAAACACAAGAGGCAAAATAAAAGGAACAAAATGTTTATGACGATGGATATAAATCTAAAATTCTACTATTGGAAAAGCAGCTCCTTTGGGGGGGCTAAACCCGCTATCTTAGTCATGGTTTATCTCAGACCAAGTTTGAAGGACATTAGGTCAAAAAACATCAGTCTACACTGCCTGGCAAGGCTGATATGAGGAGCCATCCAAGTCCACGGCAGGTCACAGATGTGCTGTACCACTGTTAGAGGAATAAGCTCTGTGGGAAAAGCGGGAAAGGCGCTTTTCTGTGGCATAATAATGTAGGCTAGAAAGGGACTTCTAAAAGATCCTGTTCTTGAATTAGGGAGGGATGAGCAGCACAGCGTCCTCACCTGGGCAACGTCTTCATGCTTGTTCCACTTGGTGATGATAAGCAGCTTCGCCAAAGCTTGCGGGTACTGGTCCCGGATATCGTATCTCATCTTCCACACCAGGTCTTTCTCATGCTCATATAGCTCAGTGTAGCTCCTCCGCTCCAGGATCTCCTTCAGTTGCAGCTTCTGCTCATGGGAATCACAGGAAAGAGCATAAAGAGAGCTCA